>QXEO01000291.1:5129245-5506167 GCA_007115705.1 Dactylis glomerata
CTTGATGACCCACAAGTATAGGGGATCGCAACAGTCTTCGAGGGAAGTATTACCCAAATTTATTGATTCGACACAAGGGGAGCCAAAGAATATATGTAAGCCTTAACAGATGAGTTGTCAATTCAGCTGCACCTGGAAACAGTCTTGCTCGCAGTGGTTTATCAGTAGCAACAGTTTTATAGTGGTGACAGTAGTAAAACAGTAATAGCAGTGGTAATAGTAACAGTAGTAAACAGTAGGAACAAATACTGTAGGCATAGGGATGGATTACGGGCGTTGCATGGATAAGATAATTCATGAAATCAATGAGACATGGGCATTGCAGATAAATAATGATAAAGCATCCTAGTACAAACAATCATAGGCATGTGTTCCGTATATAGTCGTACATGCTCACAAGGAAAAACTTGCACGACAGCTTTTGTCCTACCAGCCTGTTCAAGCAGGGCCTCAAGGGAAACTACTGGTAATTAAGGTACTCCTTTTAATAAAGTACCAGAGCAAAGCATTAGCACTCGGTCAACACATGTGATCCTCACATCGTAGCCATCCCCTCTGGTTATCCTAATTTCTGTCACTTTGGGGCCTCGGGTTTCGGACAACAATATGTGTATACAACTTGTAGGTAAGACCATAAACAACAAGTATCATCATAGAAATAATAACATGTTTAGATCTAAAATCATGGCACTCGGGCCCAAAGTGACAAGCATTAAGCACAACAAGTTGCAACAATGTCATAGGCACTAAATAAAGATACTAGGCACTATGCCCTAACAATCTCATATCAAATTACATGAATGATCTCATCCAATCCCTACCATCCCCTCACCTACAGCGGGGGAATTACTCACACATGGATGGGGGAGTCATGGATGGTCGATGGAGGAGCGTCGGTGATGATGGTGATGAAGATCTCCTCCAAATCCCCGTCCCGGCAGGGTGCCAGAACGGAGTTTCTGGTTGCGAATCGCAGTTTCTAATGGCGGCGGCGCAGCGGAAGTCTATCTGGGAAAAACACCGTCTCCCCGATATTATTATGTCCGAGGGTATATGTAGGCGAGAGGGGAGGTCGAGAGGGCTGCTGGGGCCTCCTCACGCCAGGGTGGCGCGGCCAGGGCTGGGCCGCGCCACCAGTGTGTGGCCGCGCCACCAGTGTGTGAGGGGCCCTCGAGCCTTCTCTCCATCCCGTCTTCTGGCTCCGTGGGTCTTCTGGTGATATAGGATTTTTGATGATTTTTCCCGAATTTTTACCGAAAGTTGAATTTCTGCACAAAAATGAGACACCAGAGCAATTCTGCTGAAAATAGCGTCAGTTCATGTTAGTTGTATTCAAAACACACAAATTAGAGGAGAAACAATAGCAAAAGTGTTCGGGAAAGTAGATACGTTTTGGACGTATCAACTCCCCCCAAGCTTAGCTATTTGCTTGTCCTCAAGCAATTCAGTTAACAACTGAGAGCGATAAAAGAAACTTTCACGAACACATTTGCTCATATGATGTATATATACTAACTATGTGATCAAGTACTCAGGCAATTCATAATAAGAAATATGCAACTAATGTCACCTCATAGTCAAGCAAGCTATGAAAGAGTGCAAATGCACTAATAACAAGTAACATGTACATAAGATGCTACAAGATTGTAATATGCATAAATGATATGAAAGAGTGGTATCCCGCTTGCCTTTATTTGTGGAGCAAAACATAAATGCCGAGGCACCTCTGAAGTTCAAGAGAAGACTAGAAGTAGAAATATCAAAGATACAAGCATCAAAGTTATACCACAATTAACCGTATTCTGGGACAAGCACATTACACTAAGAATAACAGCTATGCTCTCAAGAAGTGCTTTAATGTTAGAAGATGATGACTCAACATAAAAGTAAAACGAATGGCCCTTCGCAGAGGGAAGCAGGGATTTAACATGTGCTAGAGCTTTTCATTTGTAAAACAGAGATAAAAATTTATTTTGAGAGGTGGTTGTTCTATGTCAACGACTGGCGATGGGGACTTGCTATCTTCCATAATAAACAAGTGAGAGCGGTTCTGAGTTCTTTGAAATTTTGGCACATTGGTGCTCTTTTATAAAGCTTTGGCACTCCTCCCACCTGTTTCCTTTCTCAAACCATGGCTAACCGATTCCATCGGGTGCCCACCAACTTTCACATTCCATTGGAGGAGTGCCTTTTTTCTTTCTTTTAGAATTAAGATTATAATGGTCTGACCAGCTCCCTTGCAAAATTAATGACGAGCAGATGAAGCTGCCTAGTTGAGGGGTACTTAATTTAACATGGAAGATAGCAATTCCGACCACTACGTCCCCATGAGCTAAAAACAGTGGCACAAAATGAGAAGTAGTTGAAAGTTTTGAAAGGTAGCACATGAAAATTTACTTGGAATGGCTTTCAAATACCATGCATAGGAATTTATAGTGGACTCTTTGGAAAACTTGGTTTTTGGAAATTGGATGCACGAGTAGAGCTCATACTCAGTACAAGTGAAGGCTAGCAAAAGACTGGGAAGCGACAATCAAGAGAGCAATAACTATCATAATCATGCTTGCGACAAAACAAAATTAATATAGGCATAAAAATGATAAAAAAACTCTGAGGCAATTTAGATCATCGAGGCTTAATTGACTTTTTATTTAGTCATATGCATGCTTAAGCATGTGCCAAGTCGATTCAAATGCTTTCAGAGGAGGATACCACAATAACATACCATATTATGAATAAAACAATGCATGCAAGCGTCTACATGACATGCTACAAACTAATAGTAAATTGAAACTAATCATATGAAAGCAAGAACTACAAAGCATCCATTAGATAACATATACCTTACATGAACCGACTAAGCATGTCCACATAAATGAGTATATGTACAAAAATGAAAACAAATAGAGTTCATACCAGCCTCCTACCACATCTCGGATTGTCGTATGTCGTCATTATTGCTCTTCACTTGTGTGGCTTGAATAATATAAAGTGAATACCAAGCTCCAATGGAGTAATAGGAGACTGAACTCTGCAACAAACTTTACAAAACCGAAGAAGAACAACAAATATTTTTGTGTTTTCGATTTTTGAAACAAGAATGAAAGGAAATAGTGGACAAAGTGAAATATTTTTGGATTTTTCAAGTAGCAAACCAAAAATAGCAAGTAAAGCAAACCAAAGGTAGCAAACTAAAGAACCAAACGAAGAGAAACAATGGAAATATTTTTGGTATTTTTGTGTTTTGGAAAGCAGAAGTAAGAACTAGAACAATAAAGAAGGCGAAACATGGATATACAAAGGTCCGACAAAATAAAATATGTAGATGAGTGCATCATCGGCGTACCTCCCCCCAAGCTTAGGCTTTTGGCCTAAGTGGAGATCAATCCCAACTCGGCCAACTCGGCCATGAGGTGGCGCCTCCGTAGTGTGACGAAGAAGCACCATCGTCCTGATATGAGCTCGAGGACGCCCCGGAGTGGTACGTGGTGAAGTGATAAGCCGGCTCCTCCTCTTCCTCCTGGACCACCGCGCCATGTTGGATATTGAAACCAAGCAACCTAAGCTGATTGTCCAACTCCTCCTTCGTGCGCGACCATGGCCTCACGTGAATGCTGAACAAGTTAGGCTGAGGCAAGGGAACTTCCCTTTCCTCTCCATCAATAAATAACATCCTGTAAACTAATTTCCTTGCAGAAGAGTTAGCAATAACAAAATGATGGAGTTTCATGGCAGCAAGATCAAGCCTCTGTGGAGCCAACAATACATCATTAGGAGCAATAGAAAGTCCTAGCTCAGCAACAATGCGCGCGGCAATAATACCTCCATAAATAGGTCCGCTAGCGGCTAGGCGACGAGCAATAATAGCACCAAGGTTATACTTCCTACTAACATCAAGAGCGGTAGCTAGAAAAGCTAAATGATAGTTGGAGATATTGCTAGTGTTTTCTCTACCAAGTACACTAGTTGCAAGATAGTAAGTAAAATATCTAATAGCTGGGAGATGAATGTTTCTTATCTTGCCACGCTGTGCGGTGCGGTCATCATCATTGGTCACCCCTCGGTAAAGCTCCAACAAATCAGCGGGGTGATTTTGTATCCTCTTAGCCGTTCCAAACATGGGAATACCTAAAATAGAACAAAACCTCCCCAAAGGCATGGTGAAAGACTTATCATAAATCTTAAATGCAACGGAAGGATTGAAATGAGCGTTAGTAAATTTAAAACTTTCAACGAAAATCTTTGTAAGCATAGCATATTGGTCACTTTCATCTGTCATGTAAGCAGTCAACCCAACCCTGTTAATAAGGAGCAAGAAATCATCAAGAATCCCTGCATCACTCAAAAAGTTAATACAAGGGAAGGTGGATGGATGTGCATCTCCATCGTCCCCTTCAAGGTTTGGTGACATGAGATCCTCATTATAAGACATCCTATATTGAGCAGTGGATCTTGAGGGCCTTGATGACCTTGGTGCATCACTTTCAAACACTTCTCCATATGTGAAGTTGTCCATCTCCCTTCTCTGATTTTTTTTAACAAACTCATAAAAAATGATTTTAAGACAAGCAAGTGTAGGAAACTACTATAGTGGGTTACTAGAGAGCTAACATGCATCAAAATAACAATTCTAAGCAATAGAACAAGCATGCATACTCATTTATCCTGTTACCTCCAATGCTAAAATACTCAAGAAATACTTCACCAAAAGAAATTCTACTTGGACAAGTGGAGGAGTCACATACCGGAGAGCAAATGGTCCAAATTTCAGCAGAAATGTTGGGCTGAGCAAGGAGATCGAAAAATCGAGGTGAAGAACAGCAAGAACTCGGGTTTGAGCTGAGTGTGTCATTGTTTTCGGGAGAGAGAAAGAGCAGGGGAAGAAGAGATAAGTGAGGGGCCAGGTGGGGCCCTCTCACACCTGGGTGGCGCGGCCAGGGCTGGGCTGTGCCACCTATGTGTGAGGTGGCGTGGTAGCCCCTCCTGGTGCCTCCCAGGTGTCTCTCTGCCCCATTTTTGACATAAAAATTTATAAAGAATTTTCTAGAATTTTTCGAGAAACTTTATTTTTGAGGATTTTTCAGAAATTGGCATATCGATAAAAACTCAGAAAAACGAAGATAAAATGATTTCAAGCAAATAAAAACTAAGCGTGCAGCAGCTCTGAGATACTCTTAATCATGCAACTAAACTAAAGGAATAAAATTGATGAAAATAAATACAAGTGAGGTGGAGTGGATGTGGTGAAAACGAAGTTTTGTTCATATAAAATCACTTTGTTAACAAGGTTGATCAAGTCTTGTTCCCAAACTAACTTTATATGAGGCAAAACTTTGCACTTCACTAGATGCTTATGTTACCTCAACTTTGATAGGTATAGTCCCAATCATAACAATTTTATATTCTTCCTTGGGCTTTCACTCTGAACAAATGATTTGACCAACTTTGATGGTCTCAACATGCTTGATTGAATTTAGAGCATTCTTCCTATCAATCTTCTTGGGAAAATAAACCATATACTCTTTGTCATTGACATTGAAAGTGACTTTTCCTTGATTGCAGTTAATAATAGCACCTGCGGTGTTTAGAAAAGATCTCCCAAGAATAATAGACATATTATCATCTTCAGGCATTTCCAACACAACAAAATCAGTTAATATTAAACAACTGTTAGCAACTTGAACAGGAACATTTTCACATATATCAATAGGAATAGTAGTAGACTTATCATCCATCTGCAAAGATATATCAGTTGATACCAATTTTTCTAGATCAAGTCTCTTATAAAGAGAAAAAGACATGACACTAACTCCAGCTCCCAAATCACATAAAGCAGTTCTAACATAGTTATTTTTAATGGAGCAAGGAATAGTAGGTATACCTAGATCTCCAAGCTTCTCTGGAACTTTACCATCAAAAGAATAATTAGCAAGTAGTGTGGAAATTTCCTCACTAGGAATTTTCCTTTTGTTAGTGACAATATCTTTCATATACTTTGCATAAGGAGGCATTCTAATAGCATCAGTCAAAGGAATTTGCAAAAATAAAGGTCTCATCCATTCACAAAACCTGTTGTAGTGTTCTTCTTCCTTGGACTTGTGTTTCTTACTAGGAAAAGGCATTTGTTTCTGTACCCAAGGTTCTCTCTCTTTACCATGCTTGTTGGCAATGAAGTCTTCTTTGGTGTACTTTGCATTTTTATCAACCTTTTCTGGTTCCTCTTCAACTTCTTCTTTATCAGAAGCATCTCCTGGTTCAGTTCCAGCATCAGAAATAGAAACACTGTTAGGATCTTTACCTGCATCAGATGATTCTGTAGTTGTTTTATGCTTCTTCTTCTTCTTCTTAGAAGGAATATCATCATTTGAAGTGCGTTGAGAATCTTGCTCGACCCTCTTAGGATGTCCTTCAGGATATAATGGATCTTGAGTAGCAGCGCCACTTCTTGTGCGTATTTCACATGCTTGCTTCTCTCTTGCGGTATTAACTAGCAAGTCTTTTTGCACCTTGGTAAGCTGATCAATTTGTGTTTGAACCATTTGAAAATGTTTAACAAGTATCTTCACATCATTGGCGGTTCTCTCCACAATATCCTGCAACTTGTTAATGGCTCTAGAATTTTCCAACAAATGATTATGCACCATTCTATTAAAATTTTCTTGCTTAACAATAAAATTATCAATCTCATCTAAGCATTGATCAGGAGGTTTAGAATAAGGAATATCTCTTTCATCAAAGCGTTGGAGAGAATGTACCTCAATTGTTGATGAATGAGGGATTGGCTTACATAATTCTTCTATAGGAGGTAAATTCTTCACATCTTCGGCCTTAATACCTTTCTCCTTAAGAGATTTCTTAGCTTCCCTCATAACTTCATCATTTAATTCAATCATCCCTCTCTTCTTCGGCGTAGGCTCTGTAGATGGCGCAGGGGTTGGTGCTGGTGTTGGCTCAACTAAAGTCCAGTCATCATGATTTCGGCTTATTTTAGCCATTAATTCTTTAGCTTCAGCCGGAGTTCTTTCCCTGAAAACACAACCAGCACAACTATCCAAATATGACTTAGATTCATCCGTTAGTCCATTATAAAATATATCAAGGAGTTCATTTTTAGGCAATGGTTCTTTAGGCAAAGCTCTAATTAAAGAACAAAACCTTGTCCAAGATTCAGGCAATATCTCTCCTTTTCCCTGTTCAAAATCAAAGATTTTCTGCACAGCAGCATGTTGAGCACTAGCAGGAAAATAGTTCTGAAAGAAAGCATTAACCAAAGCAATAGGACTAGTAAGAGATCCAGGAGACAAGCTATTAAACCAATTTTTAGCAGCATCTTTCAACGAGAAAGGAAAAATCTTAGCAACAAAGTAAGTGCGGAGCTTAATATCATCAGAAAACAAATTACTCAAAGTAGAAAGCTCATTCATGTGCCCCATAGCACTCTCATCTTTAGTACCACAAAAGGGAGTTTTCTCAATAATAGATATGTAAGATAAATCCAAAGATAAATCATAATCCTTGTCTCTAATATTTATGGGAGAAGCAGCAAACTTAGGATCAGGAGACAAATTATATCTAACAGAGCGTCTTGCAAGAAGTTCTCTAATATTACCAGCATTACGAGCAGCACGTGCTTCAGCAATAAAATCATCATTAAGCTCAATATAAGCATCATCATCATAATCATCACTAGGACATTCCCTAGACTCAGGTGAACTAACAGGTGTAACAGTGGTGTTTCCCAACTTAGCTCTAGCAATAGTAGCATCTAAAAAGAAACCTAGTGAACCACTCTCATCAAGCACAGTAGAAGCATCATCTAAATTATTAGTGGCGTTTTCAATCTCAGCAGAAGTAGTAGCAGTAGCGTGTGGGTGTGGTGGTGTGAGCAACTTACTCATAACAGATGGCGAATCAAGAGCAACAGAGGTGTTGAGAGTCGTACCTCTTCTTGTAGTGGATGGCCATATAGGAACTTTTCCATCACGAGGTTTACCCATGATGAAAGGATTGCAGCGAACAATATGAATACCAAGTGAACTTACAAATAAAGCTATGCTCCCCGGCAACGGCGCCAGAAAATAGTCTTGATGACCCACAAGTATAGGGGATCGCAACAGTCTTCGAGGGAAGTATTACCCAAATTTATTGATTTGACACAAGGGGAGCCAAAGAATATATGTAAGCCTTAACAGATGAGTTGTCAATTCAGCTGCACCTGGAAACAGTCTTGCTCACAGTGGTTTATCAGTAGCAACAGTTTTATAGTGGTGACAGTAGTGAAACAGTAACAACAGTAGTAAAATAGCAGCGGTAATAGTAACAGTAGTAAACAGTAGGAACAAATACTGTAGGCATAGGGATGAATTACGGGCGTTGCATGGATAAGATAATTCATGAAATCAATGAGACATGGGCATTGCAGATAAATAATGATAAAGCATCCTAGTACAAACAATCATAGGCATGTGTTCTGTATATAGTCGTACGTGCTCACAAGGAGAAACTTGCACGACATCTTTTGTCCTACCAGCCTGTTGCAGCAGGGCCTCAAGGGAAACTACTGGTAATTAAGGTACTCCTTTTAATAAAGTACCGGAGCAAAGCATTAGCACTCGGTGAACACATGTGATCCTCACATCGTAGCCATCCCCTCCGGTTATCCCAATTTCTGTCACTTTGGGGCCTCGGGTTCCGGACAACAATATGTGTATACAACTTGTAGGTAAGACCATAAACAACAAGTATCATCATAGAAATAATAACATGTTCAGATCTGAAATCATGGCACTCGGGCCTAAAGTGACAAGCATTAAGCACAACAAGTTGCAACAATGTCATAGGTACTAAATAAAGATACTAGGCACTATGCCCTAACAATCTCATATCAAATTACATGAATGATCTCATCCAATCCCTACCATCCCCTCACCTACAGCGGGGGAATTACTCACACATGGATGGGAAAGTCATGGATGGTCGATGAAGGAGCGTCGGTGATGATGGTGATGAAGATCTCCTCCAAATCCCCGTCCCGACAGGGTGCCAGAATGGAGTTTCTGGTTCCAAATCGCGGTTTCTGATGGCGGCAGCACAACGGAAGTCTATCTGGGAAAAACGTCGTCTCCCCGATATTATTATGTCCGAGGATATATGTAGGCGAGAGGGAAGGTCGAGAGGACTGCTGGGGCCTCCTCACGCCAGGGTGGCGCGACCAGGGCTGGGCCGCGCCACCAGTGTGTGAGGGGCCCTCGAGCCTCCTCTCCATCCCATCTTCTGGCTCCATGGGTCTTCTGGTGAAATAGGATTTTTGATGATTTTTCCCGAATTTTTACTGAAAGTTGGATTTCTGCACAAAAACGAGACACCAGAGCAATTCTGCTGAAAACAGCGTCAGTCCGTGTTAGTTGTATTCAAAACACACAAATTAGAGGAGAAACAATAGCAAAAGTGTTCGGGAAAGTAGATACGTTTTGGACGTATCAACCACCACCCAATCAATTAGATCCTTTTAAAATTCCTATGAAAATTGTTGAACGTGTTATGAATAACTGCTATTCAGGAGATGGAACTGTCCATCCGGGTGATCATTTACTCTTTATACATGAATTATGCGAGTTGTTCAAGTGTCCAGGTTAAGAGGAAACTATTCTCTTTATCACTGAAAGGCAGAGCTGAGGAGTGGTATAGGCTGCTAAAGGATGGTCCATCTATTGCTTGGGAGGAAATTGTACCTCTCTTTTATTCCAAATTTTATCCTCCAAGTGAAATTCATAAAGATCGTAATCGAATATATAACTTTTGGCCTCATGATGGAGAGAGTATTGCCCAAGCATGGGGGAGATTGAAGTTACTAATGCTCAAATGTCCCATTCATGAGCTCCCCAGTAATATTGTTATTGATAACTTTTATGCGAGGCTTGCTCTTCATGACAAGGATTTATTGGATGCTTCCTGCTCTGGATCATTTACGCGCATGAAAGAAGAAGCTAAGTGGGATCTTCTTGATCATATTCAAGAAAATACTGAAGGATGAGAAAATGACAAAGGTAGGAAGTCAGGTATAAATTACGATTATGAATGCATTAAAGCTTTTATGGGAATCGATGAGTTTCATAATGTTAGCACTGTTTATGGTCTTGATTCTTAGATACTTGCTAACTATTTTAAAGCCTTTGCCTCTTATCTTGATGTTCCAAAGAAAGATTGGAACACGTATCATGCACCTTATAAAGATTCTATTAGTCATATTCTTGCTAAACCTACTGAAGTTTGTACTGTTGATCTCATTTTGCCTGAACCTTATTTTGAGAAAACGCCTTTCCCTGCTAAGGTAAAGGAGCATTCCACTTTGATAAGCGTGCTTAATAAAAGTACCAAGAAAGCTGTAGAACCTGATGAGCAAATTACTATTAAGTCTCCTATGGCTATAGTGAAGGACCTTGTTACTAAAAATGTGGGAGATGAACATATTGTCTTTTTGAAGATGCTTCTAACATTGTTTCACATCCTAGTAGGCCTGGGAAAGCAAGTGTTCCTGTTATTTCTGTCAGGATTGGCGATCATTGCTATTATGGTTTATGTGACATCGGTGCAAGTTCAAGTGCTATTCCTTTAGAGCTTTACAGAGAAATTATGCATGAAATTGCCCCTTGTGAATTGGAGGAGATTGATGTGGTTATTCAGCTTGCTAATAGATGAACTATCTCTCCACTTGGTATTGTTCGAGATGTGGAAGTTTTATGTGGTAAGACTAAATACCCTACTGATTTTCTTATACTTGGTACTGAAGTTAGTAAAACTTGTCCTATTATTTTTGGTAGACCCTTTTTGAATACTTGTAGTGCTGTGATAGATTGTAAGAAGGAGAAAGTTGTGACTAAGTTCGACGGAGAATCTTATGAGTTTAATTTTTTGAAGTTCGCTAAAACTCCTTATGAAAATGAATTGCCTGATGAAAATTTTCGAGTTGAACAGCTTGCCTCTATTGCTCTTGCTCCTATTAATGCTTTACAACAATTTATGGAGGACCATGAAAGTGATGTCTTCAGGAAAGAAAGAGAACAGATTGACGATATTCTTCTTTGTCAACCACCGTTGATTAAGCACAATTTACCTATGGAGGATCTTGGTACCACTTTGCCACCTAAGGAAGATCCTATTTTTGAGTTAAAACCTTTACATGATGATCTTAAGTATGCTTATATAGATGATAAGAAAATATATCCTGTTATTATCAGTTCTAAACTTTCAGGAAAGGAAGAAGAAGGGTTATTGGAAATATTGAGGAAACACCGAGGAGCTATGTGATACACTCTTGATGATTTAAAAGGGATTTCTCCTACTATATGTCAGCATGCTATTAACATGGAGCCAGATGCAAAGCCAGTTGTTGAACATCAACGCTGCTTAATTCCCATGATGAAGGAAGTGGTAAGAAATGAGGTATTGAAGCTCCTTGATGCTGGTATTATTTATCCTATTGCTGATAGTAGATGGGTTAGTCCTGTTCATTGTGTTCCTAGGAAAGGAGGTATCACTGTTGTGCCTAATGAGAATAACAAGCTTATTCCTCAAAGGGTAGTAGTTGGTTATAGGATGTGCATTGATTTTAGAAAGGTTAACAAAGTTACTAAAAAGGATCATTATCCTTTACCATTTATAGATCAAATGCTAGAGAGGTTATCTAAGAAAACTCATTTTTGTTTTCTCGATGGTTATTCCGGTTTCTCTCAGATTGCTGTTAAACCGCAAGACCAAGAGAAAACCAGTTTTACTTGTCCTTATGGAACTTATGCTTATAGACGTATGCCGTTTGGTTTGTGCAATGCTCCTGCTACTTTTCAAAGATACATGTCTGCTATTTTTCATGGGTTTTGTGAAGAAATTGTGGAGGTTTTCATGGACGATTTCTCTGTCTATGGAACTTCTTTTGATAATTGTTTGCACAATCTTGATAAAGTTTTGCAAAGGTGTGAAGAAACTAATCTTGTTCTAAATTGGGAGAAATGCCACTTTATGGTGAATGAAGGAATTGTTCTTGGACATAAAATCTCCGAAAGAGGTATCGAAGTTGATAGAGCAAAGGTTGAAGCAATTGAGAAAATGTCCTGTCCTAGGGATGTTAAAGGTATTCTTAGTATTCTTGATCATGCTGGTTTCTATAGGAGGTTTATTAAAGATTTCTCTAAGATTTCAAAGCCTCTTACTAATCTTCTTCAAAAAGATGTACCATTTGTTTTTGATGATGATTGTAAGGAAGCTTTTGAAACTCTTAAGAAGGCTTTAACTACTGCTCCTTTTGTTCAACCACCTGATTGGAATTTACCCTTTGAAATTATGTGTGATGCTAGTGATTTTGCTGTTGGTGTTGTTCTTGGACAGCGCATAGATAAGAAGTTAAATGTTATTCATTATGCTAGTAAGACTCTTAATGATGCTCAGAAGAATTATGCTACTACTGAAAAAGAGTTTCTTGCTATTGTTTTTGCATGTGATAAGTTTAGACCTTACATTGTTGATTCTAAAGTTACTATTCATACTGATCACGCTGCTATTAGATATCTTATGATGAAGAAGGATGCTAAGCCTAGGCTTATTAGATGGGTGTTGCTTTTACAAGAGTTTGATTTGCATATTGTAGATAGGAAAGGTGCTGAAAATCATGTTGCTGACAATTTGTCTAGATTGGAAAATGTTTCTTTTGATCCTATTCCTGTTAATGATAGTTTTCCAAATGAACAGTTGGCTTCAATAAATGTAACTTCGCGAGACCTTCCGTGGTATGTAGATTATGCTAACTTTATTGTTTCCAAGTATTTGCCTCCAACCTTTACAGCTCAACAAAGAAGGAAATTCTTTTATGATTTGAGGCATTATTTTTGGGATGACCCACACTTATATAAAGAAGGAATTGATGGTATTATGCAAAGATGTGTTCCAGAATATGAACAACAAGAGATATTGAGAAAATGTCATGGTAGTGCATATGGAGGACATCATGCTGGAGATAGAACTGCACAAAAGGTTCTACAATCAGTTTTTTATTGGCCAACCCTTTTTAAAGATGCTAGAAAGTTTGTTTTATCTTGTGATGAATGTCAAAGAGTTGGTAATATTTCTAGACATAATGAAATGCCTATGAATTATACTCTTGTAATTGAACCATTTGATTGTTGGGGATTTGACTTTATGGGTCCTTTTCCTCCTTCAGAAGGTTATACTCATATACTTGTTGCTGTTGATTATGTTTCCAAGTGGGAAAAAGCTATACCTACATAGAGTGCCGATGGTGAGACCTCGTTAAAAATGCTTAAGGATGTTATTTTTCCTAGGTTTGGTGTACCTAGATATCTTATGACTGACGGAGGTTCTCATTTTATTCACGGCGGTTTAAAAAAACTCTTGCTAGATATGACACTAATCTTAGAATTGCTTCTGCTTATCATCCCCAAACTAGTGGGCAGGTAGAGCTTTCGAATAGAGAGATCAAGTCTATCTTGCAGAAGACCGTCAATAGATCTAGTAAAAACTGGGCTAGCAAGTTAAACGATGCTTTATGGGCTTATAGAACTGCTTATAAGAACCCCATGGGCATGTCTCCTTACAAGATGGTTTACGGAAAAGCGTGTCACTTGCCCTTAGAATTAGAACACAAAGCTTTTTGGGCAGTGAAAGAGCTTAATAGGGATTTTAAACTCGCCGGTAAGAAAAGGTTGCTCGATTTGAGTTCTTTAGACGAGTGGAGAAATGAAGCTTACGATAATGCCAGACTTTTCAAAGAGAAAGTCAAGCAGTGGCATGATAAGAGAATTCTTAAGAGAGATTTTCATGTTGGTGAGAAAGTTCTATTGTATAGGTCTCGTCTAAGATTTTTTGCAGGAAAATTACTCTCAAAATGGGAAGGACCCTTTGTTATTGAAGAGGTGTACCGCTCAGGTGCGATAAAGATTGCTTTGTTAAAAGATAACACTACACAAGTGGTTAATGGGCAAAGACTCAAACATTATATTGCTGGAGATTCTTATAATGAAGATGTTGATGTTATTCAAATGGTGACTCCGGAAGAATTCATCCAGGACAATATGCAGGAACCTGCAGAGTTCGTTTTTGAATATATAACAGTTCTAGTCAGAAAAGGTTTGCGTTAAACTTTTCCATTAATATTTTTGTTGTTTTTATTAAATATGAAAAATCACGAGACGAAAATGGGCAGGAGTCGGAGTCCGGTGGCTCCTCACCACCAGGGGGCGTGGGCCCACTCCAGGCCGCGCTGCCCTGTGGTGAGACCACCCCGGAGCTCGTTTCCGTCCCAGTTTCCTCCTATGATTACGTTTCAATGTTAAATTTTTGCCTATATAACCCCCCGGATTGCCCAAGGATTGTATATCGTGTTTTTGTCGTGTTTTCATTTCGAGTTGTTTCTGTCAGGAGTTGTTCTCAGTTCTAGGAGCATCATGGCTCCTTCAAGCGACGACAAGGGCAAAAAGCCTATGGAAGAGGACCACCAAGACCTCAAGCTGAAGGAAGAACATGTGGCTAGAGGATCGAGGGCAAGAGACCCTACTTTTGTAGGATCAATGAACGCTGGACGTGCCTTTTCTCATAATATGCAGGGACCAACACTACCAGTCTTGGATCTAAACTTCATGCCGATAATAAAAGAGGGTCTTCTGGTCACTAACGAGCTTTGTGCCCAGTACCGAGTTTTGGAGAGGGAGATACAGATACTTCAAGAAGAGAACCTCAGGCTTCGCAGGATGCTGGAACTTTTCCTTGCTCCAATTATGATCTCGCCACCACCACCGAAGGAGTAATTCGTCATTGGTATAGGCATCCCCTTGGTTTGTTCAAAGCTTGGGGGAGTGCCGCGGTATCACATCATTATCTTTTACTCATTTACTTTTCAAGTAGAGTCATATCATGAATAGAGAAGTTATCTTCTAGAATAGTTTGCAGTGTGGAAGTATCCTCCTTAGTTGGTTATCTATGTATCCCTTGGTGTGAGTTGCGGTAATGAAATATTAATGAGAAGTTTTATCGTTTACTTTCTGCACACTTTATTTTAGTTTGCAATTTTTCTTATATGATTAGTCTTGTTGATTAGTATTGGTATCACCTTGGGAGAATGAGTAAATTTAGTTGGTTTTGGCAAACTTAGCTTGGTCAGTAGCAACATTACCTTGAGGTTTGAGTAGAAAAAGAAAGAAGTCTTGGTAGATACATCATTTTAGCTTTCCTTCATGTTTGGCTCATAAGCAGTAGTATTCTCAAGTTAAAATCTTTTGTACTTTCAAGGAAGTTTGCATGATTGTTCCTATTATATGTATGTTTGTTTGTTTCATGCAACTCTTATGCTTGCTACCCAGCCTTGCTAGCCAAAAACCTGTACTGAGAGGGAATGCTTCTCGTGCATCCAATTCCCAAAAACCAAGTTACTTCCAAAGAGTCCACTATAAATTCCTATGCATGGTACTTCAAGCCATTCCAAGTAAATTTCCATGTGCTACCTTTCGAAAACCTTCAAATACTTCTCATTTTGTGCCACTATTTTTAGCTCATGAGGATGTAGTGGTTGGGTTTGTTATCTTCCATACTAAATTGAGTACCCCTCGACTAGGCAGCTTCATCTGCTCGTCATTAATTTTGCAAGGGAGCTGGTCAGACCATAGTAATCTAAAAGAAGAGAAAAGAAAGAAAAAGGCACTCCTCCATGGTTTGTGAAAGTTGGTGGGCACCCGATGGAATCGGTTAGCCATGGTTTGAGAAAGGAAAAGGTGGGGAGGTGTGCCAAGCTATAAAAGGGCACCAATGTGCCAATTAATCAACATCTCGGAACCGCTCTCACTTGTTTAGTATGGAAGATATCAAGAACTCTGTTGCTAGTCGTTGACGAAAGCAACCACCTCTCAAAAAAACTTTTATCTCTGTTTTACAAATGAAAAGCTCTAGCACATGTTTAATCCCTACTTCCCTCTGCGAAGGGCCTTTCTTTTACTTTTATGTTGAGTCAACCTATTCCCTTCTATCTCAAGCAAGCATTTGAGTTGTTATGTTTCACTCATCCATATGTTGATCCGTTCAATCATGTTTACTATCTTCCTTTGTTTAGTACAATGCTTTTATCTGAAGGAATATATCTTTGAAAGCTTTCTATGATTGCAAAGAGTTTGTTTCGTTGAGCATATGGTTTTTGCTATATTAGCTCTATTATAAAAGGCTCCGTTCAAAAATAAGTTTAGTTTGTTCATTGTTCTCTGACCAAGAACTAAGGTTTGCCATCACCAATTATAATTTACCTTGTGCATCTTTATTTGTGATTCCCTTTATCTTATTGCAAGTCTATATTATATGAAGGGAAGTTGCTGTCTATTATAATTTGTGCCTTGGTGAATGTGATGCTTCTTGTCCATATTTTGATTATCGACACTTCACTCCATAAACCCGTGGTCATGTTTACCGAGTTAAGTTTTCGCTTGGGGACAAGCGAGGTCTAAGCTTGGGGGGGTTGATACGTCCATTTTGCATCATTATTTTGTATCATAATTTACTCTTATTCATTGATATATTTCACATTTAGAGATTATTCTTATGTTGTTTCCTTTGTTTTTACATGTTTGATGACCATTGGAGGATTTGCTGCCAGAGTCAGGATTCTGCTGGAAAAAGGACCATCAAGACACCATGTTTCAGAAGATCCGAAAATTCCAGAAAAATAGCAGAAAATTATATTTCGCCAGAAGACTGAAGAAGCCAGAAGGAGGAGGCGAGGGGAGCCACATGGTGGGCTCACCCACAGGGGGTGCGAGCCCACCCCTGACCACGCTGGCCTGTGGTGTGGCCACCCTGGCCCACTATTGCCATCGCCCCTTCGCGTATATCATCGTCCCCGAAAACCTAAGTCAGGGGGGCTCAGAGATAGACACCGCCGCCTCTGCGGGGTGGAAAACACCAGAGAGAGAAAAGCTCTCTGGCAGGCAGGAACCTACCAGGGAAATTCCTTCCTAGAGAGGGGAGATCATCGCCATCATCATCATCATGCTGGACTTCATCGGGATCATCATCACCATCATCCTCATCACCAGCACCTTCATCTTCACCATCACCACGCCATCCCGCTGTAACATCTTGAGTGGAATCTTGTCAAATTCTTAGGGGAAACTTTCCCGGTGTTGATTACTCTTGTGGTTGATGCTATTGAGTGGAACCGTTGAATTAAAGTTTATGTTCAGATTGTTATTTACCATTATTTCACCTCTGATCATGATCCATATGATGTCTTGTGAGTAGTTCCTTTAGTTCTTGAGGACATGGGAGAAGTCAAGATGTTAGTAGTGGAATTATGTTAAGTAATATTTAATGGTTTGATATTTATTTGTTGTGGTGCTATTTCACTAGTGGTGTCATGTGAACGTCGACTACATGATACTTCACCATTTATGGGCCTAGTGGAATGCATTGTATATTTGGCTACTAATTGTGGGGTTGCGGGAGTGACAGAAACCTAAACCTCCGTTGGGAAACCATTGCACCAGGGAGCGTAGGATCTTAGAGTTTAAGGCTGTGGTTAGATTTATCTTAATTACTTTCTTGTAGTTGTGGATGCTTGCAAGGGGTATAATCACAAGTGTGTACTAATCCTAGTAAGGGTAGTGCGCTAGCACAGGTTCACCCCAATAACACTTATCAAACCAATAAAGATTATTTAGCGGTATGAAGCGAAAGCACTTGACAGAAACTCCTGTGTGTCCTCAAGAACGTTTGGTCATCATAAGTTACACAACCAGCTTGTCCTTTGCTCTAGAAAGGATTGGGCCACTTGCTGCAATTATTATTATTGTCTTTTATTTATTCGCACTTTATTTATTTGCATTACCAAATACCCCTGAAAACCCGTTTGCTAGTATTTACAGTGAATCCTTGATCAAAACCACTTGTCAACACCTTCTGCTGCTCGTTGGATTCGACACTCTTATTTATCAAAAGTACTACGATACACCCCCCTATAATTGTGGGTCATCAGCCAGCCACACTACAGGGGGGCACGGCCCATCCCCTGGCCACGCCCACCTATGGTGAGGGCGCCTGGTCCACCTCCTGATGTTGCCCCTTCGCCTATAAAGTCCCCTCGACGGGAAAATCCTAAGGGACGGATCGCTTTTCCTCGAAACATACTGCAAGCCGCCGCCGTTGTCGAAACGAGATCGGGAGGATCCAGGAGCTCTTCCCGGCACCCTGCCGGAGGCCTTCTCCACCACCATGGTCACCTCCGGAGTGATGTGTGAGTACTTTACCTTGGACTATGGGTCCACAGCAGTAGCTAGATGGTTGTCTTCTCCACCATGTGCTTCATGTTTAGATCTTGTGAGCTGCCCTACATGATCAAGACCATCTTTATGTAATCATACATGTTGTGTTTGTTGGGATCCGATGAGTATTGGTACTATGTCAAGTTGATGTGCTGAATTATATATCTTATGTTATCTCTATGTTCTTTATGATCTTGCATGCTTTCCGTTGCTAGTAGCTATCTTGGCCGAGTAGATGCTAGTGACTCCAAGAGGGAGTATTTATGCTCGATAGTTGGGTTCATGCCTCTATTTAATCTGGGGGAGTGACAGACACCTCTAAGGTTGTAGATGTGTTGTTGCCACTAGGGAGAAAACAACATTCTTATGTCCAAGGACATTTGCTTTGTTTACATTACGCACTTTGCTTAATGCAATTATCTGTTGTTCACAACTTAATACTCAAGGGGTCCTCGGACGATTCCCCGAGAGTGGAATTTTAGTCATAGATGCAGTTGGATGGCGGTCTATGTATTTTGTCGTAATGCCCAGAGTAAGCCTCGTAGTGATCCTCGTGATGTATGTACGTTATCTTTACTCTATCAATTGCCCAACTGTAATTTGTTTACCCAGCATGATTTTATTATCTTATGGAGAGACGCCACTAGTGAACTGTGGACCCTGGTCCAATTTCCTTTACATAGCTTTACCGTTTTACTATTACTCGCTCTGTTTACTTTCTTGCATACTATTATCCTTTTACCACTCGATACACTCAATCCTTTGTTTAAAGCAAACCGGTGAGATTGACAACCTCATCGTAAGTTGGGAGCAAAGTACTTGTTTGTGTTGTGTGCAGGTTTCATGTTGCTGCTAGGGGAAGACATGCCGACAACAAGTTTCTTGGCGCCATTGTCCGGAGTGTCACGAAGCTAGCAAGCATCACCTTCTAAAGTTTGGCTTTCTCCTACTGGTTCGATTAAACCTTGGTTTCACAACTTAGGGAAGACTTGCTACTGTGCTCATCATACCTTCCTCTTGGGGTTCCCAACGGGCTGTACTTACAAGCCATCAAGCAGTTTTTTGGCGCCGTTGCCGGGGAGGAAGAAGACTTCTGCAATGGGAGTCTTGCTTGCACAATCTTTTACTTTGTTTTTTTGTTTTGCTTTACTTTATTTTTGCTTGCATCGTTTTATCAAAAATACAAAAAAATTAGCTTCCTTTATAGTTGTTACTTCATTACTCTTAGTTCATTATGTTGTTTCCTAAGTATGTTTTGGAGGACCTCTCAGTAGGTAGTGGTTCTATTATTGGGAAAGGTAACATTGAGGAGTTCTTTAATCATATTAGTATGCATAAAGATGTTGAGGATAGATCTTTGGCTGAGCTTGCTCCTAGTTATAAAGTTGCTGCTACTTATTTAGTTCACATGTTGGAGGCTAGGTTTGTTAACCTTAATCCTTTTATGCAACAAATGTTTCTTAAGCTTCATGATATTGAAGACTCCAAAAAGAAAGATTTTATTTTGGAGACTTTGCGTAGAGAATTTAGAGATGTTGCTATTGAAGCTAGGAAAGTTTTTGAGAGTTTTAATATGCTTGGCTCACCTGTTAATGTTGTTGGTACAACCAAAGAAGACATCAAAGTATCAATTCCTTGCAAACTTGTAGGATTGCATGAAGCTTTGGAAAAGAATTTTGATTGGATTTGTCCTAAAAACCCTTTTGATGAAAGTAGTGAACCAAAGAGTGTTCATAAGGGATCTTCAAAAACTCATTTGGACACAATTCAATTTATTATTGAAAATACTTCTGCAATTGATCTTAATGCCTCTTTTGAGAATACTTGATTTGTACTTTCTGCGCTTAGCTCAAAGGCATTAAAGAAAAGCACTCTTGGGAGATAACCCATTGTTTTCTTTTCAGTACTTTTCTTTTATTTGAGTCTTGGAAGTTATTACTACTGTAATAACTGCTCCTTATCCTTTTTATTTCGTTGTTGTGCCAAGAAGAACCTCTAATTTGAGGGAGGTAAGATTTGGGAAAGTTGTTGTCCTCAAACAGATTTCGGTGCTGCACCGTAAAAATTCGTGAAAATTCTCAGAATATATTTTTGACCTGCTATTTATTGTGCATATGCCCCAGGTTATATCCAAACTTTCATTAGTTTTGCACTTTTTTATTTTAGCAACAGAAGGTCCTCGAAAAAATCGACCTTTTTTAGCTGTTCTGTTTTGACAGATTTCTGCCACTATTTGTGTTTGCCTCTCGATCGCTTTCTTTTGATTTCTTTTGATCACGGAACTGTTGGGAAAGTTGCTACAGTAGTATATGCTTTATATGTGGTGTTTTTGAGTTGAAACCTGAACCAAAAAGGGTTGATTCATTATTATGTTTATGCTAACGTTGCTAATAGAATTGTGTGAAGTTTTGTATGAAGGAAGTTTTCAAGTGTAGGGAATGGAGAATGATGAGATGAGATGAAGATTGGACAAAAGCTCAAGCTTGGGGATGCCCATGTAACCCCAAGAAATATCCAAGAGGTACAAGCGTCAAAGCTTGGGGATGCCCCCGAGGCACCCCTTCTTCATCGGCAAAAATCAGGTCACCTTTCAACACACTATATTTTTATTGCTTCATGCACTATGCGTTTTTCTTGGAGCGTCTTTCCTTTTGCTTTCAGTTTTCTTTTGTTTTGTTTGCTGCAATAAATGGTTGAACCCCAGCAAATTTCTTTTGGAGGAGATTTACTTGCTTTTCATTTGCCAAGAACACTCTAGTTTTCACTCTTATCGTTCAACGAGTGTTCTCTTTTTCTAGAACTGCGTTTGGCTTTCTTTTTTTGCCTTGATTTTTGTTCAGATCTTATTTTATCTTTGCATCAAGGTGTATTTGGACCTCTGGTGTATGTTGGTATTCATTAAAAGAGTTGTCTCAAAAAAGTTTGAATGGTGTTGGAAAAGAGAAAAAGTTTCATGCAAAAAAGTGGTACAAAAAGGAGCTTGTTTAGACTGTGGCTTAGACTTTTGCATGCCATGCTTGATGTCGTTTTGATAGTATGCTTAGTGATTTTTTCTGTAGCATGACTTGTCTCAAATGACTGAGATTTCTTAATGAGCCTTTGAAAAAATCATGCGTTGTTTTTATTATTTGGAAGCAATAATTTGGTTTTCTCCTTGATGCTTAATTTGGGTTGACTTGGCGCATGCTTACAACATGTTTGACTCATACAAAGTCGCCATAAGCCTCTATGATCATTTAGTTTTTGACTTTTGATGCCATTTTATACTTCTCTTATTGATGTTTTGTCGCTATGCATGATTATGGCCGTTATTGCTCTCTTAGTTGGTCGCTCCCAGTCTTTTGCTAGCCCTCATTTTGTACTGAGTATGAGCTCTACTCGTGCATCCAACTCCCAAAAACCAAGTTATTCCAATGTGTCCACCATACATACCTATTAGCAATTTGCTATTCCAAGTACATTTGACTTGATTTTATCTATCCTTTGAATTAAACTCTTTTGGTGTTATGCGAAAATTAGTCAGTAAAGCTCTCACAAACCTGATGGCACACTTTACTTTTCTCGCTTTTAATTTTTGTACATTGTGGCCATTTTATGTTGATGTTATGCTTGCAAGTTGTAAGTTAGAAATTAGCCAAACCATGCCGTCATGGGGTAAGCTTTCAACATTGCACTTCTCTATTTGAGTTGATATCATGATCTTTTGTTTATGGATACTCGCGATGTGAAATAAGTTGGGAATCTTGCGGGATCATGGAGTTTGTATATGTGTTAGAGAAACACCTGGGCCGCTAATCTAAGCCATGCATCATTCATGGTGGAAATTTACAGCATGCCCATAGTGGACATTCGACGACGCATCTCAAAATAAAAAGCTATACCAATGGTAAATAAAAGAGATGCCGAGGTGTTCATTGTCTATTTGTCCTGTCATTTTGATGTGGTCTTGTTCCATGTCATCGGGCAAGGAGGTACCCCATTGGCAGTTCTCAATGATACGTGTATACTTACAATGACAAGAGCTTGCTTGGGACTCTAAGTCGAGTAGCATGAGGTTTGGGTATTCGTACTTCACGGGGCACAAGGTTTTCAACTTATGATTTGTCAAGCATATGCTCATAAACGTTCTTGCATTTACTTTAACCATTCAAGATGCCTATGATGGGGGCAATGAGAGCTCAAAGCTAGTAAGTACCATAATGTTTGAAGGTTTATAAGACTTCCAATCACTGTTTCCCTCTGTGAAGGGCCTTTCTTTTACTTTTATGTTGAGTCACCACATTCTACCTTTATGCACCATCTAAGAGAGCATAGTTGCCATTCTGAGTTTTATGTGCATAGTCCCAAAGTTTATCATTGACTGATTCCTGATTCTGGTTTCACTTGTTCTTAAATTATTTGTATCTAGTCGCCCTCTTAAACTTGAAGGTGTCCTATGCATTTATGTTTTGCTATTCCATGCAGGACAAGCTGAAACCCATTTGCTATGTTTTTTCATATGATTTAAACACACGTTTGACTTTCATTGTTTAATTATTTATGATCTTTCGTTTGTGTTTCTTTTCATGTTATAACATGGTTGCTAAGTTTTTATTGTCAAGATTATATCTTTTATGCCCATGTTTTAAGTTCTTTTGATCCCAGCACTCAATGCTTACATAGATGATCAAGATTGTGATGGTGCATGTCACCTCAAAAATTATTCTTTTGTTATCACTTACCTACTCGAGGACGAGCAGGAGTTAAGCTTGGGGATGCTTGATACGTCACAAATGTATCTATAATTTTTGATGCTCCATGCTTGTTCTTACACCATTTGCTTTGTGTTTTGTTACACTTCGTGGCATTTTTATGCATTTTCTGGAACTAACCCATTAACAAGATGCCACAGTGCCAGTTCTCTGTTTTCTGCTATTTTTGTGTTTCAGAAAAGTAACACAGGAAATATTCTCAGAATTGGACAAAACAAAAGCCGAACCTCCTATTTTTACCAAAGCTTCGCGAAGACCAAAGATGAGACGGAGGGGGGCCAGGGGCCAGCCACACCACAAGGGGGCGCGGCCCAGCCCCTGGCCGCGCCCACCTATGGTGAGGGTGCCTGGTCCAGCTTCTGACGTTGCCCCTTCGCCTCTAAAGTCCCCTCGACGGGAAAAACCTAAGGGACGGATCGCTTTTCCTCAAAACATACTGCAAGTCACCGTCATCGTCGAAACAAGATCGGGAGGATCCAGGAGCTCTTCCCGGCACCCTGCCGGAGAGGGGAATCCCTGCCGGAGGCCTTCTCCACCACCATGGTCGCCTCCAGAGTGATGTGTGAGTAGTCTACCTTGGACTACGGGTCCATAGCAGTAGCTAGATGGTTGTCTTCTCCACCATGTGCTTCATGTTTAGATCTTGTGAGCTGCCCTATATGATCAAGATCATCTTTATGTAATCATACATGTTGTGTTTGTTGGGATCCGATGAGTATTGGTACTATGTCAAGTTGATGTGCTGAATTATTTATCTTATGTTATCTCTATATTGTTTATGATCTTGCATGCTTTCCATTGCTAGTAGCTATCTTGGCCGAGTAGATTCTAGTGACTCCAAGAGGGAGTATTTATGCTCGATAGTTGGGTTCATGCCTCTATTTAATCTGGGGGAGTGACAAAAACCTCTAAGGTTGTAGATGTGTTGTTGCCACTAGGGAGAAAACAACATTCTTGTGTCCAAGGACATTTGCTTTGTTTACATTACGCACTTTGCTTAATGCAATTATCTGTTGTTCGCAACTTAATACTCAAGGGGTCCTCGGACGATTCCCCGCAAGTGGATTTTTAGTCATAGATGCAGTTAGATGGCGGTCTATGTATTTTGTCGTAATGCCCAGAGTAAGCCTCATAGTGATCCTCGTGATGTATGTATGTTATCTTTACTCTATCAATTGCCCAACTGTAATTAGTTTACCCAACATGCTTTTATTATCTTATGGAGAGACGCCACTAATGAACTGTGGACCCCGGTCCAATTTCCTTTACATAGCTTTACTGTTTTACTATTACTCGCTCTGTTTACTTTCTTGCATACTATTATCCTTTTACCACTCGAAACGCTCAATCCTTTGTTTACAGCAAACCGGTGAGATTGATAACCTCATCGTAAGTTGGGAGCAAAGTACTTGTTTGTGTTGTGTGCAAGTTTCACGTTGCTGCTGGGGGAAGACACTCCGACAACAAGTTTTCTGGCGCCATTGTTCAGAGTTTCATGAAGCTAGCAAGCATCACCTTCTGAAGTTTGGCTTTCTCCTACTGGTTCGATTAAACTTTGGTTTCACAACTGAGGGAAGACTTGCTACTGTGCTCATCATACCTTCCTCTTGGGGTTCCCAACGGGCTGTACTTACAAGCCATCAAGGCTCGGGGGCTGGCAAGCCAGGAACAGGAAGCATAGCAGAACCAGAGGAAGTCATGATGATCGAAGAAACTTGGATGCAGCCATACTTGGCGTATATGATGAACAAGACACTACCCGAAGATACAATCAAAGCAAGAAGGACAATACGATGATCCAAAGCTTTTGTCATACTACAAGGGAAGTTGTACAAGAAAAGTATAACTGGTGTACTGCAGCGATGCGTCACCCCTCAAGAAGGTCAAGATATATTAAAAGACTTCCATGTAGGAGTTTGCGGGTATCATGCTAGCAGCAGAGCTATAGCAGTCAAAGCTTTTCGTGCAGGATTGTACTGGTTAATGGCCATCGAAGATGCAAAAGACATAGTCCAAAGGTGTGAGGCCTGTCAACGATTTGTGTCCAAACCGCATGCGCCAGCGGCAGAACTACAGCAAATACCATTGTCCTGGCCCTTCGCACAATGGGGCTTGGACATGGTAGGAAAATTGCACAAGTATTGGCCAGGAGGGCACGTCTACATGCTGGTGGCCGTAGACAAATTCACCAAGTGGGTAGAAGCAGCCCAGTAACAACTCAAGATTCCACGGCAGCAATCAACTTCATCAAGTTAATAGTATTCCGTTTTGGAGTACCACACAGCATCATCGCAGACAATGGAACAAATTTCACATCGAAGGAGTTTAAAAGTTATTGCGAGAGTATGGGAATCAAGATAAAGTTCGCATCTGTCGCACACCCCAAAACAAATGGCAAGTCAAGAAAGCAAATGGCTTAATATGTAACGGAATAAAAAAGAGGCTATTAGCGCCCTTGGAGAAAGCCAAACACGCTTGGGTAGATGAGTTACCCTCCGTGCTCTGGAGTCTAAGAACCACACCTAATGCGGCTACCCAAGAAACGCCTTTCTTTCTGGTCCATGGCGCAGAAGCCGTGCTTCCAGTCAAAATTACTCATGAAGGCCCAAGGATTGCGGCTTACGATGAAACAGCCTCCACAGAAGCACTTCAAGATGACGTCGATGCACTCGATGAAGCAAGAGATGTAGCACTAGCCAGAGCTACGCAGTACCAGCAAAGCCTACGAAACTACCATAGTAGTCGAGTTTGCCCCCGATCTTTTGTAGTAGGGGACCTAGTCTTACGACTCAAGCAGGATGGCCACGGCAAATTAGAGTCCCCATGCGTGGACCTTATATCGTTACAGAAGTCATCCCAGGAGGAGCTTATCGACTACAAGACAAGAAGACAGGCAAAGATGAGAGCAACCCGTGGAATGCAGAGTAGCTCCGGCGTTTCTACGCGTAGAAAACGTTATTGATAAGAAAGCGCGACAACAGAAAACTACGAGTTATGACCCTCTAAACCTAGAACATGAGGCCACAGGTTGGGTTTCTTGGGTTAGCTCGCCGATATGTAAAGTATGTAATGATTTTCCGCTCGGGGGCTCTGACCATCGAGTCATATAAAGAAATATAAAAATTATTGAGATCATTGTACTCGCGTATCCTCAAGAGTTACTACGAGGTTGTTCACAACCCTATATTCGTCAAAGAGCAAACATGGCTAAAAGAAACGCGCAAGTAAATCAACACACCTCAGAACACTGATAGTTCCTCTACTCTATTACTGAACATGATAGCATAACATAAAGTTCATTACATATATTTATTACATAAAGCAGGCTAAAAGGAGCACCAATCCAAGGATTACATCAAAGGAAAATCTACTGAAAGTGCACTTCAGCCTCGTACTCCTTCTGGCACTGAGTGCAGTCGTATATCTTCACGTCAAACTTCGACGTACCACAGTAGTAGTCAAAGAGCATGAAAAACCCTTGATGCAGGTCATGGTCCTGCGCAAATTGGGGCCAGCCGCCCCTGAAGTACATCTCGCCGCACCCATCGTAGTACACTTCCACTTCATAGGGAGTTCCTCCTCCAGACTGCTCGTGGAGGATTGCTTCACGAAGCTCACGCCCGTCCATGAACTTGGTAAACTTTAGCGGAACACGCTGCTGCTCATGGCATTGAGCACCAGCGATATAGAAGAAAGACTAAATCTTGGCAGGAGGAGGAGGAGAGGCATTGCGAGGAGCAGCGCTGGCACCTGGAGGAACGGCGGCAGATGCCTTGGGCTTATTTTTACTCCCCAAGGGGCGGCCAGGGCGCCGCTTTGCAGATGCGGACGACAAAGCCACCAGGGAGGCATCCTTCGGTTTGTTCTTACTGCCACGGGGACGGCCGCACCCTTGCTTCTCCATCAGCGCACCGACGTTAAGATTGCCAGCACCAGCGTCCGTCATTGGAAGGTTATGCTTGGTGGAAAGAAAACCCTAGATGAGATTTGGAGGAAGAAGATGATGCGGCAGAGAAAGATCACAATGAAGAGATTAGGGTTTTCCCTGATGAGCTAGTGTACTTTATTTATAAGTAACCTTTCATGGGCCTTTATGAATTACAGGTCCAAATAAAGTTTGGGGCTTTGACATTTCGCTCAAAGCAGCGAAAGGAAAGGCGAAAACATATACAAAGGAAGAAAAAATATATGTGCAATCCTTCAAAGATAAAAGGAGATGCAGAAGAAAAATATTTGAGTCTATAAAAGGTTGCAATGTACCCCCTTATAGCCTAGGGGGCTACTACCATCGGAAGCGCTTGACGCGCACCCGACAAATCAACACAAGAATACTACTGTTATAAGATGGGAAGACAATATAATTGAGCCTATACCCAAAAAACTTTCGGCTGTAGCCTCGGGGGCTACTCCCATTGGGAGCACTGGTCGTGCACCTGATGACAATGGACAACGTTGAGTAACGAGCAAAAGTATCATCGACTACTTTATTGACATCAACCTTTGACTATATTGTCGACAAATTGCATCGATTACTCCCATCGGGAGTTATTCGTGATTATTTGAAAAAAGAGCAACTCGAAGATTTTGCACATTTCAACAGTCAAACAAGGCTTGCAAGGGAAGTTAATGATTCTCAGGCTAAGTCATCGCGACAAAACTTGAATGCCGTGGTCAAAATAGATCATGACAGTAAGACCCTAGGATCCGTCCTGTGTAGCCTAGTATACGCACCTGAATGCGCTCTGCTAGTAACTTTCCATGTCTATGACGTGAAGAAAATCCTGGTGGACGCACTGGGTACCCTGAGAATTACTGGAACTCTTTCTTTGTAAGTCCTAAATGTGGCAAAAGATTGGGTTAGACCAGGTCCCAGACTGAAGTCCAAGGGGATTGAGTTTGAAGTAGGTAACAAGTATCTGCTCCGGCAGTTAACTGACCTCTTGATCCATCAGAGCTATCAGGCTTGTTAACAAAAACCCCTTCCAAGACAATATAATGAAAATTATTGAGTACAGGGGAAAAGAGAAGTCGAAGATTGATCAAGTCGAAGATATGAAGATTTGAGATTCAACCCAAATTTACAATTCTGGTAGAATCTCGGGGGCTACTGACAAGGGTATAGCTAATAGAGCCCGTTACTTGTGTACCCCTGAGGCCCGTTAAGCTAGGCCCAAGAATATTCGTAGTCGAAGTATGAGTCCATATCGTATACAGACATTGTAATATGTATCGGACCCGACCGGTTCCTTGAGACCTGGCCACCTATATATAGGGGCCAGGAGAGGCCGGTCAGGGACAGATTGAGAGTAATCCAAGTTGACCACCACGTTTATTCTCTGTACATGCCTTGTTTGACTGATCTTTACCGTCAAGTTCATCCGACGCCATATTCCCCCGATCCTATGTCCTTCATCTAGGACATTTGTCGAGTTAACCCTCATCAATTTCTCTTGCTCCTAACAATGCTTTGCAGCAATATATGGAGGACCACAAAAGTGAGATCTTTATGGAAGAAAGAAATGAGATTGACGAGATTCTTCTTCATCAACTAGAGATGCTTAAACACAATTTACATGTGGAAGACTTGGGTACCACATTACCACCTAAGGAAGATCTTGTTTTCGATTTAAAACCTTTACCTGATGATCTTAAATATGCTTATATTGATGAGAAGAAAACATATCATGTTATTATTAGTTCTAAACTTTCAGGGAAGGAAGAAGAAAGGTTATTGGAAATATTGAGGAAACACCGAGGAGCTATTGGATATACTCTTGATGATTTAAAAGGGATTTCCCTACTATATGTCAGCATGCTATTAATATGGAGCCTGATGCAAAGCCAGTTGTTTAACATTGATACGCCTCCAACGTATCTATAATTTTTGATGCTCCATGCTTGTTTTTACACCATTTGCCTATTGTTTCGTTACACTTCGTGGCACTTTTATGCATTTTCCGGAACTAACCTATTAACGAGTTGCCACAGTGCCAGTTCCCTGTTTTCTGCTGTTTTTGTGTTTCAGAAGTGATACACAGGAAATATTTTCGGAATTGGACGAAATAAGTTCCTGAAGTCTTATTTCACCCGGAAGCTTCCAGAGATCCGAAGGAGAGTAGGAGGGGGGCCACCAGGGCCCCACACGCAGGGGTGGCGCGGCCAGGCCCCTGGCCGCGCGGGCCCGCGTGAGGGCGCCTGGCTCCCCCTCTGACATCGCCCCTTCGCCTATAAAGACCCCCCGACGGAAAAAACCTGAGAACCCGATCAGTTTTCCAGAACACATCGCGATCCGCCGCCGCCGTCGACCCGAAGATCGGGAGGGTCCAGAAGCTCTTCCCGGCACCCTGCCGGAGAGGGGAATTGCCACCGGAGGTCTTCTTCATCGCCATGCTTGCCTCCGGAGCGATGAGTGAGTAGTCTACCTTGGACTATGGGTCCATAGCAGTAGCTAGATGGTTGTCTTCTCCACCATGTGCTTCATGTTTAGATCTCATGAGCTGCCCTACATGATTGAGATCACCGTTATGTAATTCTACATGTTTGGTTTGTTGGGATCCGATGAATATTGGTGTTTATGATTGAGTTGCTGTACTGAATATTATCTTTTGTTATCTCTATGTTGTTTATGATCTTGCATGCTCTCCGTTGTTAGTAGCTATCTTGGCCGAGTAGTTGCTAGTGACTCCAAGAGGGGGTATTTATGCTCGATAGTGGGTTCATGCCTCTATTTCACCTGGGGGAGTGACAGAAACCTCTAAGGTGGTAGATGTGCTGTTGCTACTAGGGAGAAAACAACATTCATATGCTCAAGGGCATATGCTTTGTTTACATTACACACTTTGCTTAATGCAATTATCTGTTGTTCGCAACTTAAGACTCATGGGGTGTTCGGATTGATATCCCCGAGAGTGGATTATTAGTCATAGATGCAGTTGGATGGCGGTCTATGTATTTTGTTGTAATGCCCAGAGTAAATCTCATAGTGATCTTCTTGACATATCACGTTTATCTTTATTCTATCAATTTCCCAACTGTAATTTGTGTACCCAGCATGTGTTATTTTATCTATGGAGAGACACCACTAGTGAACTGTGGATCCTGGTCCTATTTCCATCATATTGCTATCACCTGTTTACTTTCTCGCACTGTTTACTTTACTCGCATACTTTTACTGTTTTCCACTCGATACACTCATAACCTTTGTTTCAATCAAACCGGTGAGATTGACAACCTCATCGTAAGTTGGGAGCAAAGTATTTGTTTGTGTGTGTGCAGGTTCCACGTTGCAGCTAGCAAGCAAAGCTTGGACGAGGCGCCATATATAAATTGTCCGCAGCTGTCGCAAACTAGCAAGCATCACCTTCAGTCGTTTGTCTCTCCTCTCCTGACCGATATTAAACCTTGGTTTCTTAACTGAGGGAAAACCAGCTGCTATACTCATCACACCTTCCTCTTGGGGTTCCCAACGGGCTGGTCATTCACCACGCACAAGGACTGTTGCTGGGGGACGAAGAAGAATAATCTCCTTCATCAACTAGCCATCAGCTGTTTTTCTGGCGCCGTTGCCGGGGAGGAAGTAGAAGACGTCTGCGAGGGGATTTTTTCGCACGCACATCCTTTACTTTGTTATTGCTTTGCTTTACTTTATTTATTTCACTTGCATTGCTTTTTATCAAAAACCCAAAAAAAAATTAGAATCATTGGTAGTTGTTTTTACTTATCTGCTTTTAGTTTTGTTAAAATGAGTAATCCTGAAGTAGAAGTTCGTAGTTTTAAGCAACAAGGGGGAGAAAGTTTAAAATATGCTTGGTACCGTATTAACAATGCTCATCATAGGTGTACCAAAAAGCACTCTACCACGATCCTCCTTAGAAATTTTTATGTTGGTATATCCAGTTGGAATAGGTATGTTCTTGATACTCTTACAGGAGGTAATTTTCTGGGTACTCCCGCTGGAGAAGCATGCACTATAATTGAAAGTTTAGTGGGAATACCACCTATTCATGTTGCTAAAACCGAGATCACCTTGGAGGAGGTGGTACAAAAGCTCAGCTCTTTAGAGAAAAGTTTGCCAAGTATCCTAGAAAATGCTAGCCGCGTTAGTGAATTAATAGAAAACATTGGTAAGAGAATTACCATTTTAGAGGCTAGCACTACTCATGACAATCGAAACTTAAGGATTGGTAAACTAGAGGAGTCTATGGAAACTCTTAGCTTAATCTTCTCTTCTCTTAAATTTAAGAAGGAGAAAGTGTTTGTTGGAAAAGAGCAAAAATTTATGTATGTTCCCAAGGTTTCTGCGCTTAAATCTCAGCATGTTCTTAAAATTGGTAAGACTCTTAGTTCCACTAAGGGTGACTTGCAGGTTGAATCATCTTCGAGAACCTTCAAAGAGCCTACCGAGGTAACTAGCACTTCATCTATTGATATTACTTGATTCGCAATTTTCTGCGCCTAGCTCAAAGGCGTTAAAGAAAAGCACTCTTGGGAGATAACCCAATGTTTTCTTTTCAGTACTTTTTCTTTTATTTGAGTCTTGGAAGTCATTACTACTGTAATGACCACTCCTTATCTTGTTTATTTCGTTTTTGTGCCAAGAGAAGCCTCTAATTTGAGCGAGGTAAAGATTTGGGGATGTTGCTGTCCTGAAACTGTTTTCGGTGCTGCACCGTAAAAATTCGTATAAATTCTCTGTTTATCTTTTGGACCTGCGATTTCTTGGGCATATGCCCCAGGTTATATCCAAACTTTTGTTAGTTTAACACCTTTTGATTTGAGCAACAGAAAAGCCCTAAAAAATTCGACCTTTGTCAGCTGTTCAGTTTTGACAGATTTCTGCCAATATTTGTGTTTGCCACTTTATCGCTTTCTTTTGAGTTCTTTTGATCACGGAACTTTTTGGGAGGTTGCTACAGTAGTATTTGCTATATATGTGGTGGTTTTGAGTTGAAACCTGAAGCAAAAAGAGGTTGATTATATGTTATGCTTACACTAATGTTGCTAATAGAATTGTGTTTAGTTTTGTATGAAGGAAGTTTTCAAGTGTAGGGATTGGAGAATGATGAGATGAGTTGAAGAATGGACAAAAGCTCAAACTTGGGGATGCCCATGCATCACCCCAAGAAATATCCAAGAAGTACAAGCGTCAAAGCTTGGGGATGCCCCCGAGGCACCCCTTCTTCATCGGCAAAAATCAGGTCACCTTTCAAAACACTATATTTTTATGGGATTTCTATTTTCGTGCCCTCAGGTCGTTAGTTGTACTCACTTTTCCCTAGCCGTTTAACTTTTCCTCAGTTTTCCCCTCGCTCTAGTTTGAAACCCCTCGCAGACGCTCGGACGGGAGGAATCCCGTTAAGTTGACCGTTGGTTGGTGCTGGCAAGTGGGGCCGCTGTTGGTGCCCCGCAGTGGACACGCCTCCACTTATCCAGATCATCGTGGGACCCGCAACTTGTCCACATTAGCGCGCCGGACCCACAGCTTACCCAGGTGCCCGTTGCAAAATGGGAGTCCGAGCCAGCCCCGCGCCCGTGCCCGTGCCCGTGCCATTGCTTCCCCCTTCTTTCCCCGCGCCCCATTGTTCTTCTTCTCCGGCAGCGGCAGCCCTTCCCTGGCAGGCGGGTGATGTCTAGTTTCTCTTCGACCTCCCATTCTTCATGGCCGCAGTATGGACCCGTGCCTTTGACAAGATGCCCTGACTGCCCACGCCAAGAGCCTCTGAAGCGGTCGATCTGTAAGACGAACGACAACGGCAACCGTGGACGTGAGTTCCTTGCATGCGAGAGCTTGCCATATAGAGAGGGGGATAAGGTTAGATCTCGCTCCAATTGCTCTGTTTTCTCTCGATTTTCTTGTTATTCCCTCGAATTTGGGATTTAGGGTTCACGTTGTTGTTTTCAGATCCTGAAGAAATGCAGGTATTTCGAGTGGATCGATGTGTACGTTCAGAGGCTTAAATTGCAGGAATCAATTGGCGATATTGGGGAGCACAATTTGGGAGGGGGGGTACTTGCTGTAGAGAATGCGGTGGAGAGAGGGGTCGTCCCGATTATGCCTAATGCTCCCAATGCAGAACTGGTGGAAGTGAAGGGAGAACTGAAGAAAATGACCAAGCAGTTAAAGCAGCTGATCGAGTTGAAGAAGCAAGCTAATCTGATGGCTGGTTGTTTTTTTTGTTGTATAATTGCGATCGGATTCTTATCATTGCTCGTCAAGCGCTAGAAGTTGTTACAAGGGATCCCTTGTTACAAATCCATTATTCAGTTACATGTACTTGTAGTTGTTTTCAAAGTTAGTGTGTGCATTCACCGAAATTACCAAAAAAATAGGAATGCTAAAGATAGTTGATAATTGTTAGAGGGGTGACAAATATGTATGTCTCATGTTTATACCAAAATTATACCACTTTTGGGACGTTTCAAATAACCAAAACTATATCCCAAACTATATTCCCTAAAAGAAAAGGAATGCTAAAGAAAGTTGATAATTGTTAGAGGGGTGATAAATAATCCATTCACCGAAATCCCACAAATATGCCAAATATGTATGTCTCATGTTTCTACCAAAATTATACCATTTTTGGGCCGTTTCAAATTGCCAAAACTATATTCCCTAAAATAAAAGGAATGCTAAAGATAGTTGATAATTGTTAGAGGGGTGATAAATAATCCATTTACCGAAATCCCACAAATATGCCAAATATGTATGTCTCATGTTTCTACCAGAATTATACCATTTTTGGGCCGTTTCAAATTGCCAAAACTATATTCCCTAAAAGAAAAGGAATGCTAAAGATAGTTGATAATTGTTAGAGGGGTGACAAATAATCCATTTACCGAAATCCCACAAATATGCCAAATATGTATGTGTCATGTTTCTACCAGAATTATACCATTTTTGGGCCGTTTCAAATTGCCAAAACTATTTTCCCTAAAAGAAAAGGAATGCTAAAGAAAGTTGATAATTGTTAGGGGGGTGATAAATAATTCATTCACCGAAATGCCCCAAATATGCCAAACATGTATGTCTCATGTTTCTACCAAAATTATACCACTTTTGGGCCGTTTCAAATTACCAAAACTAAATTCCCTAAAAGAAAAGGAATGCTAAAGATAATTGATAATAGGGGTGATAAATATGTATGTCTCTTGTTTACCACTTTTTAGTTTAACATTTTTAAATCGTGGAAAATAATGCATAAATAGAGGGAATATAGTTACGTGGTAAAATAATCCATAAATGCACACGGATCGACTCCACCAACCGTTGATCCACCGACAGAGAGAGAGGGGTGGCCACGAAGAGAGAGAGAGGGGTGGCCACGAAGAGACGGATAGGGGTATACTGCCCGTTAGATCAGTGGATCAACGGTTGGTGGAGTCGATCCGTGTGACAACTGCTCAACCAATCAGGATAAGTTTGGGTTTCTGTGAGCATTTGTGACAGTACTTGAGGGCAAAACTGAGTAGTACTAAGAAACCAAGGGCACGTAAATAGTAAATAGACTAAGGGATTCAAACAAAATAATTACAAAATGAAAAATGCGTGTTTTGTACAATATAATTCATATTGGGCTACATCAAATTATTTGCAATTCAAATATACATGAGTGTGACAATTATGGCCTCATTTAGACAAACTATGTTTTGGGGAAGATGTTTTGCAAAGGGGTTTGAGTGGAAAACCATGCATCTTCATAGCTACTAGTGATTATGAGAAGTGGCAATTTGTGGTAAAACATGATTTATCTATGTTGGTTAAGGTGGCAGGTTGCGTAGGAAGACTCCATGAGTAGGTGCCACTATGTTTTTATTTTTTTGGATTTTTTTGCGCATGAAATGACTCAATTAGCTATGTTAATCTCATTTGTTGACTCTCTGTTGACCAGCTACTTGAGGGTAGAACTGAGTATATTGCACTTGCCAGTCTAGTACTCGAGGGGAAAACTGAGTGCATATAAAATTTCTGAATAAGGCCCGAGGGTAGAACTGAGTACACCAAACGTCGAAGGGTTAGCCTCGTGTCGCGGTGCACGCTGCAGCCGTGCATAGCGGACGCGTGTTGCGGTACACCAAACGCCACCTTCATCTTTATAGAGCCCCTCTTTCTCTCTCTTGACGCTTGCCCACTCTCTCATTCTCACTGCAACCGCCTCTCCTGTCCCATCATCTTCTCCACTTCGTGTCGAAAAAACCCCTAAGAAAAAACCCCGGCGATGGAGAAGCATGAGATGCCCATTGCCGACATAGCCGCCGGCGCATCGGCCGCCGGCACATCGGCCGCCGGCGCATCGGCCGCCGGCGCATCGGCCGCCGGCCCCGTCCAGGCCCCCGTCGCTGCTTCCGACGTAGGCGCCGGCGCATCAGCCGCCGGCGCAATGGCCGCCGCCCCCGTCCAGGCCCCCGTCCAGGCACCCGTCCAGGCCCCCGTCGATTGGGACCTGTACGAAGACCCGTATGAAGCAGTGACGTACGTCGTGCCGGCGAACCCCTACGACACCAGCATCGTCGACGACTACCCGGAGGTAACCCTTTGTTCCCTTGTTCTTATGCCATTTCAATCCTTTTGTGTTAGATCTAGCGTTATTAGGGTTCGTCTGTTCCTAGTTCAATCCTTTTATGATAGATCTAGCGTTATTAGGGTTCGTCTGTTCCTAGTTTAATCCTTTTATGATAGATCTAGCGTTATTAGAGTTAGTCTGTTCCTAGTTCAATCCTTTTATGATAGATCTAGCGTTATTATGATAGATCTAGCGATATTAGTGTTTGTGATTTGCTTTTGTTTACGATTCGGTTAACTTATGTGAGTAATCAATCCCATCCCGTTAATTTGTGCCGATGATGATGAATATTTGGGCACAAATTGATTCAGGGTTTGGTCTGTGAACAATTGGTGTGTACAAATTTGTTGTGCATGATCTTTGGTTCACTGACCCAAATCCTGGATATAAGTGTGTCCAATGTAACTGATGCTTCTTTTTTTCGTGCCCATATTATCATCATGATCTTTTGTTCACTCTCTGTTCCATCATCGCTGCAATTGACTCCGTGTTTTTCGATCTTTGGTGCTACGTGATAGGTGCAGAGCAGCGACGTCGACAGCGATGACGAGTCCTTCCACACCAAGACTCGTCACGTCCTCAGGAGGCTGCAGTCCGGCCATTACGATCGCCACTTTGCTCGAGGCGTTTACAGGTGCCCCTTCTGCAACAGGAGGCTCCGCGCCACCGACTTCAACTGCCTGGTGAACCATGCCGAATCCCTTGGCAGTGCCACTGGCGGCGCTAGAGTTGGAGCGACCGTGAACGTGCATGCGTTCATGGCCAAACACAAAGCACTTGGGATTCACCTGCGCAGCCTCCAAGCTTAATCCCATGTAAAATGTAGCTTATGTTGGATCTAGGGATCGGTAGTACTGTTGGATCTGTCCTGAATATATATATATATGCTATGTTGGCTGCTGTATGCAGCTTTTCCTATATTTTCTTGATTTATTATGCTGCTATGAATTTATCCTCTACTAGCTTCTAGATTTGCTACTAGATTTGTTAACATATTGGGCAAAAAACGAGGGCCAAAAGGCAACAATCATTAAAGAAAGACAGAGATAGAAGCTTCTCTAGATTTGATACTAATTTGGTGAAAAGAGAGAGAACTGTTACAGAGAGAGAGAGGGGAAAAAGGCGCTCTGAAAAATGCCAATTTGGGCCGAGAGAGAAAAAACCGAGCTCTCACGTACAACCAAACGCGGTCTCGTCCTGTCCCACGCGGTCCCGTTCTACCAGCCCCACGCGACGCGGCCCCACACGACGCGGCCCCACACGTCAGCACGGAACGGTCAACTAAACGGCAAACCTCCCATCCGAGCGTCTGCAAGGGGTTTCAAACTAGAGCGAGGGGAAAACTGAGGAAAAACTAAGCGGCTGGGGAAAACTGAGTACAACTAACGACCCAGGGGCACGAAAATAGAAATCCCTATTTTTATTGCTTCATGCACTATGTGTTTTTCTTGGAGCATCAGTTGTTTTAGTTTTCTTAGTTGGTTTAGTTTGTTTGTTTGCTGCAATAAATTGTTGGACCCCAACAAATTTCCTTTGAAGGAGTTGTACTCGTTTTCATTTGCTAAGAACGCTCTAGTTTTCACTCTTATTAAAAATCGAGCGTTCTTCTTTTTCTGCTACTGCTTTTGGTTTTCGTTTTCGCCTTGATTTGCATTCAGACCTTATCATATCTTTTCATCAAGGTGTATTTTTGCCTCTGATCTTTATTGGTTTTCATCAAAAGAGGTGTTTATAAAAATTTCAAATGGTGTTGGAAAAGAGAAAAAGCTTTGTGCAAAATAGTGGTACAAGAAGGAGCTTGTGTAGACTGCGGCTTAGGCTTTTTCATGTCATGCTTGATGTCTTTTTGATAGTATGATTAGTGGTTTTGCTGTAACATGACTTGTCTCAAATAACTGAGATTGCTTAATGAGCCTTTGACAAAAATCATGCGTTGTTTTTATTGTATGGAAGCATTATTTTGGTTTTCTCCTTGATGCTTTATTTGGGTTGACTTGGCGCATGCTCACACATGTTAGACTCTTACAAAGTCGCCAATAGCCTCTATGATCATTTAGTTTTTGACTTTTGATGCCATCTTATGCTTCTTTTAATGTCGCTTTGTCGCTTTGCATGATTATGGCCATTACTGCTCTCTTAGTTGGTCGCTCCCAGTCTTTTGCTAGCCCTCGCCTTGTACTGAGTATGAGCTCTACTCGTGCATCCAACTCCTAAAAGCCAAAGTTTTCCAAAGTGTCAACCATACATACCTACTAGCAATTTGCTATTCCAAGTAAATTTGACTTGCTTTTATTTTCTCTTCAAATTAAACTCTTACCAGTGTTATGCGAAATTCGGTCAGTAAAGCTCTCACGAACCGGAAGGCACACTTTACTTTTTCCTGTTCTTAAAAATTTGACATTGTGGTCTCTTATGTTGAGTTGTTATGCTTGCAAGTTGTAAGTTGGATTCTAGCCCATCCATGCTATCATGGGGCAAGCTTTCAACATTGCACTTCTTATTTGAGTTGATATCGTGATCTTTTGTTTATGGATGCCCGCGGTGTGAAATGAATTGGGAATCTTGTGGGGATCATGGAGTTTGTATATGTGTTAGGGAAACGCCGGGCCGCCAATCTAAGCCATGCATAATTCATGGTGGAAATTTAAAGCATACCCATGGTGAACATACGACGACGCATCTCACAATAAAAAGCTAAACAAAAGGCAAATAAAAGAGATGTCGAGGTGTTCATTGTCTGCTTGTCCTGTCATTTTGGTGTGGGCTTGTTCCATGTCATCGGGCACGGAGGTACCCCATTGGCGGTTCTCAATGATATGCATATACTTACAATGACAAGAGCCTTGCTTGGGACTCTAAGTAAAGTAGCATGAGGTTTGGGTACTCGTATTCACGGGGCACGAGGTTTTCAACTTATGATTTGTCAAGCATATGCATCATAATTGTTCTCGCATTAACTTTAACCATTCAAGATACTTATGATGGGGGCAATGAGAGCTCAAAGCCGGTAAGTACCATAATTTTTGAAGGTTATAAAACTTGCAATCACTGCTTACCTCTGCGTAGGGCCTTTCTTCTACTTTTATGTTGAGTCACCACCTTCTTTCTTTATGCACCATTAAGAGAGCATAGTTGTCATTCTTAGTGTGATATGCATTGTCCCAAAGTTCATTGATTGATTCATATTGTTGGTTTCAGTTGTTCTTAAATTATTTGTATCTAGTCGCCCTCTTAAACTTGAAGGTGTCCTATGCATTTATGTTTTGCTCTCTTTGAAGGACAAGCTGAAAACCATTTGTATGTATTCCTTATGATTTGAACACACGTTTGACTTTCATTGTTTCATTTTCATGATCTTTTGTTTGTGTTCATTTACATGTTTACAACATGGTTGCTAAGTTTCTTATTGTCATGATTATATCTTCATGCCCATGTTTTAAGTTCTTACGATCCCAGCTCACAAATGCTTACATATATGATCAAGATTGTGTAGGTGCATGTCACCTCAAAAATTATTTCTTTGTTATCACTTACCTACTCGAGGACGAGCAGGAGTTAAGCTTGGGGATGCTTGATACGTCTCCAACGTATCTATAATTTTTGATGCTCCATGCTTGTTTTTACACCATTTGCCTATTGTTTCGTTACACTTCGTGGCACTTTTATGTATTTTCCGGAACTAACCTATTAACGAGTTGCCACAGTGCCAGTTCCCTGTTTTCTGCTGTTTTTGTGTTTCAGAAGTGATACACAGGAAATATTCTCGGAATTGGACGAAACAAGTTCCTGAAGTCTTATTTTACCCGGAAGCTTCCAGAGATCCGAAGGAGAGTAGGAGGGGGGCCACCAGGGCCCCACACGCAGGGGTGGCGCGGCCAGGCCCCTGGCCACGCGAGCCCCGCGTGAGGGCGCCTGGCTCCCCCTCTGACATCGCCCCTTCGCCTATAAAGACCCCCCGACGGAAAAAACCTGAGGACCCGATCAGTTTTCTAGAACACATCGCGATCCGCCGCCGCCGTCGACCTGAAGATCGGGAGGGTCCAGAAGCTCTTCCTGGCACCCTGCCGGAGAGGGGAATCGCCACCGGAGGTCTTCTTCATCGCCATGCTTGCCTCCGGAGCGATGAGTGAGTAGTCTACCTTGGACTATGGGTCCATAGCAGTAGCTAGATGGTTGTCTTCTCCACCATGTGCTTCATGTTTAGATCTCATGAGCTGCCCTACATGATTGAGATCACCGTTATGTAATTCTACATGTTTGGTTTGTTGGGATCCGATGAATATTGGTGTTTATGATTGAGTTGCTGTACTGAATATTATCTTTTGTTATCTCTATGTTGTTTATGATCTTGCATGCTCTCCGTTGTTAGTAGCTATCTTGGCCGAGTAGTTGCTAGTGACTCCAAGAGGGTGTATTTATGCTCGATAGTGGGTTCATGCCTCTATTTCACCTGGGGGAGTGACAGAAACCTCTAAGGTGGTAGATGTGCTGTTGCTACTAGGGAGAAAACAACATTCATATGCTCAAGGGCATATGCTTTGTTTACATTACACACTTTGCTTAATGCAATTATCTGTTGTTCGCAACTTAATACTCATGGGGTGTTCGGATTGATATCCCCGGGAGTGGATTATTAGTCATAGATGCAGTTGGATGGCGGTCTATGTATTTTGTTTTAATGCCCAGAGTAAATCTCATAGTGATCTTCTCGACATATCATGTTTATCTTTATTCTATCAATTGCCCAACTGTAATTTGTTTACCCAGCATGTGTTATTTTATCTATGGAGAGACACCACTACTGAACTGTGGACCCCGGTCCTATTTCCATCATATTGCTATCACCTGTTTACTTTCTCGCACTGTTTACTTTACTCGCATACTTTTACTGTTTTCCACTCGATACACTCATAACCTTTGTTTCAAGCAAACCGGTGAGATTGACAACCTTATCGTAAGTTGGGAGCAAAGTATTTGTTTGTGTGTGTGCAGGTTCCGCGTTGCAGCTAGCAAGCAAAGCTTGGACGAGGCGCCATATATAAATTGTCCGCAGCTATCGCAAACTAGCAAGCATCACCTTCAGTCGTTTGTCTCTCCTCTCCTGACTGATATTAAACCTTGGTTTCTTAACTGAGGGAAAACTAGCTGCTATACTCATCACACCTTCCTCTTGGGGTTCCCAACGGGCTGGTCATTCACCACGCACAAGGACTGTTGCTGGGGGACGAAGAAGAATAATCTCCTTCATCAACTAGCCATCAAACATCAACATTGTTTAATTCCTAAGATGAAGGAAGAGGTAAGAAATGAGGTATTAAAACTCCTTAATGCTAGTATAATTTATCCTATTGCTAATAGTAGATGGGTTAGTCTTGTTCATTGTGTCCCTAAGAAACAAGGTATTACTGTTGTGCCTAATGAAAATAACAAGCTTATTCCTCAAAGAGTAGTAGTTGGTTATAGGATGTGCATCGATTTTAGAAAGGTCAACAAAGTTACTAAGAAAGATCATTATCCTTTACCGTTTATAGATCAAATGTTAGAGAGGTTATCTAAGAAAACTATTTTTTGTTTTCTTGATGGTTATTCTAGGTTCTCTCAAATAGCTGTTAAAAAGCAAGATCAAGAGAAAACCACTTTTACTTATCCTTATGGAACTTATGCTTATAGACGTATGCCTTTGGTTTGTATAATGCTCCTGCTACATTTCAAAGATGCATGTTTGCTATTTTTCATGGATTTTGTCAAGAAATTGTGGAGGTATTTGATACGTCCATTTTGCATCACTATTCTATATCACAATTTACTGTTATTCATTGATATATTTCATATTTGGAGATTATACTTATGTTATTTCCTCCATTTTTGCATGATTGATGATTATTGGAGGATTCACTGCCGGAGTCAGGATTCTGCTAGAAAAGGGACCGTCAAGATACAATATTTCTGAAGACTAGCACTTCCAGGAAAATATCCAGAAATTCATATTTCGCCGGAAGATGGAAGTAGCCAGAGGGAGAGGGCGAGGTGAGCCACCAGGGGCCCACACCACCTGGTGGCGCGGGCCAGCCCTAGGCCGTGCCACCTGGTGGTGTGGCCGCCCTGGCCCACCACTGCCATCACCCCCTCGCGTATATCGTCTCCCTGAAAACCTAAGACTAGGGGGATCGCAGATAGACTCTGTCACCTCTGCGGGGTGGAAAACACATAGAGAGAGAAAGCTCTCCGGCAGGTAGAAATCTGCCAGGGAAATTCCTTCCCAAAGGAGGGAAATTGTCACCATCATCATCGTCATCGAGCTGGGCTTCATCGGGATCATCACCATCATCACCAGCACCTTCATCATCTTCATCACCACGCCATCCTACTGTAACATCTTGGGGTGAATCTTGTCCAGTTCATAGGGGAAACTTTCCCGGTGTTGATTACTCTTGTAGTTGATGCTATTGAGTGAAACCGTTGGATTAAGGTTTATGTTCAGATTGTTATTTATCATTATTTCACCTCTGATCATGATCCATATGATGTCTTGTGAGTAGTTCGTTTAGTTCTTAAGGACATGGGAGAAGTCAAGATGTTAGTAGTGGAACTATGTTGAGTAATATTTAATGGTTTGATATATTTATGTTGTGGTGCTATTTTACTAGTGGCGTCATGTGAACGTCGACTACATGATACTTCACCTTTATGGGCCTAGTAGAATGCATTGTGTATTTGGCTACTAATTGTGGGGTTGCCGGACCGACAGAAACCTAAACCCCCGTTAGGAAACCAGTGCACCAGGGAGTGTAGGATCTCAAAGTTTAAGGCTGTGGTTAGATTTATCTTAATTACTTTCTTGTAGTTGCGGATGCTTGCAAGGGGTATAATCACAAGTGTGTATTAGTCCAAGTTGGGGTAGTGCATTAGCATAGGTTCACCCCCATAAGACTTATCAAACCAATGAAGATTATTCAGCTATATGAAGCAAAAATGCTTGACAGAAACTCCTATGTGTCCTCAGGAACGTTTGGTAATCATAAGTAACACAACCGGCTTGTCCTTTGCTATAGAAAGGATTGGGCCACTCGCAGCAATTATTATTATTGTCTTTTATTTACTCATACTTTATTTACTTGTATTATCAAATACCCCTAAAAACCCGTTCGCTAGTATTTACAGTGAATCCTTGATCAAAACCGCTTGTCAACACCTTCTGCTACTCATTGGGTTCAACACTCTTACTTATCGAAAGTACTATGATACACCCCCTATACTTGTGGGTCATCAAGACTATTTTCTGGTGCCGTTGCCGGGGAGTGAAGCGCTATTGAAGAGTGGAATTGGTAAAGGTAACTTTCGCTGTGAGTTTTGTTTTTATTTCTATCTTTTATTATATTATATTATGGAGAAGTCTCCATTTGGTTCCCTATTTGGGAATACTACTGCCACTATTACGGTAGTAGATGAACCACCGCCTGCTCAATTGGATCCTTTTCAAATATCTATGAAAATTGTTGAACGTGTTATGAATAACTGCTATTCAGGAGATGGAACTGTCCATCCGGGTGATCATTTGCTTTTTATACATGAATTATGCGAGTTGTTCAAGTGTGCAGGAATAACACCAAGTGAAGTTAAGAGGAAGCTATTCTCTTTATCACTGAAGGGCAGAGCTGTGGAATGCTGAAGAATGGCCGATCTATTGGTTGGGAGGAAATTGTACCTCTCTTTTATTCTAAATTCTATCCTCCAAGTGAGATTCATAAAGATCGGAACCAAATATATAATTTTTGGACTCATGATGGAGAGAGTATTGCCCAAGCGTGCGGGAGATTGAAGTCACTAATGCTCAAATGTCCCATTCATGAGCTTCCCAGTAATATTGTTATTAATAACTTATATGCAAGGCTTTCTCTTCATGACAAGGATTTATTGGATGCTTCTTGCTCTGGATCATTTACACATATGAAAGAAGAAGCTAAATGGGATCTTCTTGACCATATTCAAGAAAATACTGAAGGATGGGAGAACGACAAAGATAGAAAGTCAGGTATAAATTATGATTATGAATGCATTAAATCTTTTATGGGAACTGATGACTTTCATAATGTTAGTGCTGTTTATGGTCTTGATTCTCAAATACTTGCCAACTATTTTAAGGCCTTTGCCTCTTATCTTGATGTTCCAAAGAAGGATTGGAACAAGTACCATGCGCCTTATAAAGATACTATTAGTTGTGTTCCTGCTAGAAATGTTGAAGTTTGTACTGTTGATCGTATTTTGCCTGAGCCTTATTTTGAGAAAACACCTTTCCCTACTAAGGTAAAAGAGCCTTCTATGTTAACTAGTGTGCTTAATAAAAGTGCAAAGAAAGCTTTAGAACCTGATGAGCAAATAACTGTTAAATCTGCAGTAGCAATAGTGAAGGACCTTGTTACTTAAAATGTAGAGGATGGACATATTATCTTTTGAGAAGATGCTTCTAATATTGTTTCACATCCTAGTAGATCTAGGAGAACAAGTGTTCATGTGCTTTCTGTTAGGATTGGTGATCATTGCTATTATGGTTTATGCGACATTGGTGCAAGTTCGAGTGCTATTCCTTATGAGCTTTACAGAGAAATCATGCATGAAATTGGTTCTTGTGAACTGGAAGATATTGATGTGGTTATTCAGCTCACTAACAGATAAACTATCTCTCCAATTGGTATTGTTAGAGATGTGGAAGTTTTATGTGGTAAGACTAAATATCCTGCTGATTTTCTAGTACTTGGTTCAGCTGCTAGTAAAACTTGTCCTATGATTTTTGGTAGACCTTTCTTGAATACTTGTGGCGCCTTTATATATTGTAAGAAGGAGAACATTTTGACTAAGTTTGATGGAGAATCGTATGAGTTTAATATTTCTAAGATTACCAAAGCTCCTTATGAAACTGAATTGCCTAATGAAGATTTTAGAGTTGAACATCTTGCCTCTATTGCTCTTGCTCCTAATGATGTTTTGCAGCAATACATGCAGGACCACGAAAGTGAGATCTTCAGAGAAGAAAGAAATGAGATTGACAAGATTCTTCTTCGTCAACCAGAGATGCTTAAACACAATTTACCTGTGGAGGATTTGGGTACCACTTTGCCACCAAAGGAAGATCCTGTTTTTGATTTAAAACCTTTACATGATGATCTTAAATATGCTTATATTGATGATAAGAAAATATATCTTGTTATTATTAGTGCTAAACTTTCAGGGAAGGAAGAAGAATGGTTATTGGAAATATTGAGGAAACACTGAGGAGCTATGGGATATACTCTTGATGATTTAAAAGGGATTTCCCCCACTATATGTCAGCATGCTATTAATATGGAGCCAGATGCAAAGCAAGTTGTTGAACATCAATGTCGTTTAATTCCTAAGATGAAGGAAGTTGTAAGAACTAAGGTATTGAAACTCCTTGATGCTGGTATTATTTATCCTATTGCTGATAGTAGATGGGTTAGTCCTGTTCATTGTGTTCCTAAGAAAGGAGGAATTACTGTTGTTCCTAATGAGAATAATGAGCTTATTCCTCGAAGAATAGTAGTTGGTTATAGGATGTGCATCGATTTTAGAAAGGTCAACAAAATTACTAAGAGAGATCATTATCCTTTACCGTTTATAGATCAAATGTTAGAGAGGTTATCTAAGAAAACTCATTTTGTTTTCTTGATGGTTATTCTGGTTTCTCTCAAATTGCTGTTAAAAAGCAAGATCAAGAGAAAACCATTTTTACTTGTCCTTATGGAACTTATCACTACTAGGAAAACCCTTATCCATGGGCCCATTATCTGTGGAGCACTAAGTTTCGGTGCTCCACGGATAAGTATCCGTGGCGCACCACATATAGGTGCTCCACAGATATCATCTTACCCGTGGCGCACCGTGGAAAGGATGCGCCATGGATAAGTGGGCCCCACTGAGCACCAGGGCTTGGGGTGTCAGGCCCCCATATCTGTGGCGCATGCACTTGGGGTGCGCCACGCATAATGTGTATACCCGTGGCGCACCACATATACATGCGCCATGGATATGTGTGGGCCCACCCTCTGGAAAAGGTGGCAGACATATCCGTGGAGCACCACTTTGAGGTGCGCCACGGGTATATATATCTGTGGAGCACCATTCTGAGGTGCGCCACGGATATGTCGTACCTACCACCATAAAGGTGCCATTTCCCCCTACCTCCCACTCCAAGCCCCCCACTCCCATAGATCTAGCTCTAGCTCTAGTTCCTCTTCTCTCTCCACCCCCATTTTCTTCAACTATTTCTTCATTTTAGGTAGCTAGCCAAAACTTGGATTTGGATAGATATGTAAGGGTTGACTTCCTCCTCCTCCCCTCCCACACATATATATATATATATCTAGCTCTCCTCCCAACTAGCTAGCACATATCTTGTCTCCCTCAATAGTTTGGCTCTCCGCTCACGGATTCATCGGTATAACTTGTCTAATAGGTGAGTATATGGTTGGATGAAAACATGTATGCTTGTTTCCTTGTGGCGGCCGACGCGCGGCGCACGTATGGCGGTATGTGATATATATGGCATATGTGCATGTTTTGTATGTGATCGAGAGGGGCATGGATGCTTGTGTATGGTTTGTGCAGGTACCGGCCGGCGCGTGGTGCATGGATGTTTGCCGAAATGTTGATTAATTTCTGTTTCGGCAAACTTTTGCACTACCCATATGTCCTATTTATAGGGAAGGTCATGCTGAATTTTTCTGACGATATGACCATAAATTATTCTAAATATTCTCATTTGCTCCATACCGTGCGCGCAGGCAACGATGGTGCGCCACATGAGCGAAGGTATGGTGGCTAGATACAAGGAACGCGCGATGGCCGTCATGATTCGGAACAACATGTCCGAGATAAGATGTCCTTGTCATAGATGCAACCTCAGGGCCCTAATCAAGCCTGATTCCGGTACATTGGAGAAGCACTTGCTCATGAGTGGTTTCATGAAAGGCTACATTGATGAGGATATCAACAACGGGCTCCCGCCGGCAGGAAATGGTGACGTGGGAGGCCGACGAGAAGGCGAAGAGTCACCTAGACATGCTGAAGGAGATGCGGGACATGATGATGACACCGGATCCGATGGTGGTGGAGAAGACGCCGACACGGAGACACCGCTAACTTCAGCCTTGCGGGACCCTCATGTTCAAGAACTGCTCCTCACAGAGACAAGCACCGCCAAAGCTGTTGCCCGTGAGAAAGACAAGCTGGAGCAAATGGAGAAAGATGGGAAAACTCCGTTGTATCCTGGGTGCAGGCCCGGGGATACACGCCTGAACGTAACCCTCAAAGCTTTGGAGATGAAGGTGCAACACAAATGGACCGATGTTAGCTTCGACGATAACATGGCATACTGGCACGAGAAGCTTCCCGAGGGGAACACATTGCCAAGGAGTACCGAGGAGGCCAAGAAAGTCGTGTGCCCTCTCGATCTACCGCACGTGAAGTACGACGCATGCATCAATGATTGCGCACTTTATCGAGACGAGTACAAGGAACTAACCACATGCCCGGTGTGCGGCCAATCACGATACAAGAGAGTGAACAGGAAAGTTCCTCGAAAAGTGGTATGGTACTTTCCGATCATCCTTGGAGAAAACGTGGAGATCTGTTCAATGGTAGTGAGGAGCTCGAAACATCCCCACCTATTTATAATGGAGAGGATATCAATGATGCGCTAGAAGAATGGGAAGCGTGCCCCGCGCCGGGAAAGAAGCGTCAAAGGGTAAAGCCGCTGCGAGGTGTATGGAAAGCGAGATCCGTTTTCTGGGACCTGCCGTACTGGAAATACCTCCACACGCCTCATAGCCTTGATATCATGCACATCATGAAGAACGTGTGCGAGAGTCTAGTTGCCACTATCATCAACATGCCGGAGAAAACCAAAGATGAGCCAAAGGCAAGAAACGACCTGATCAAGCTGGGCATCAGGAAAGAACTTCATGGAGGATGCCCCGATGATGCTGATGATGATGAGACGCAGGCAGATACTCAAGGTCATATGCGCAAAAAGGCCAAGAGAAACGACTACTACTGCCCACCTTCCTGCTTCACTCTTAGTGAGCCGGAGCTCCACCAGTTTTTCAGCGTCCTCCTAGGAGTCAAGCTTCCTACCGGTTACGGAGGGAAGATATCACGATACCTGGACAAAACGAAGAAGAGGTTCTTCGGGATGAAATCTCACGACTGCCACGTGCAGATGACGCAGATACTTCCAGTAGCGCTCCGAGGGATCATGGACGAGCACGTACGTGAGACGCTGTTTGGCCTCTGCAACGTTTTTGATGTCCTCTCTAGGAAGTTGATCGGCATTAACCAGCTCGAAAGGCTACAAGGTGAGATCATCATGATACTATGCGAGCTCGAGATTTACTTCCCCCCCCCGCGTTCCACGAGATTTACTTCCCCCCCCCCCCCCCGCGTTCCACGACATCATGGTGCATCTGCTCGTCCACGTGGTGGATGATGTCATCCACCTCGGGCCGCCATTCCTCCACAACATGATGTCGTTCGAAAGGCTGAACGGCGTTCTCAAAGGCTACGTTCGCTATAGGGCGCGTCCGGATGGAAGCATAGCCAAGGGTTTCCTGTCCTACGAGTGCATATCGTTCTGCCAGAATTATCTACAAAACGAGGATGAGGATGTCCCTATTGGTCTGCCTATCAGGACGCACCTCGGCAGGATCCATGGGTTTGGTCACCGCGATGGCTTCGTCCCCATGCACGTCGTCTTCCAAGCCCGACAACCAGACTTTGACAGGGCACACCGAGTCGCACTACAACACCTTGAATTGGTCGAACCTTGGGTGTTAGAGCACAAAAGCTTCATTGAGAAGAAGTTCAGTGACACGGGCAGACGGAGGACGAAGGGAGACGTAACTAGAGAGCACAACTCCAGCTTTACGCGTTGGTTCAAGGAAAAGCTACTCTAGCTTCATCATGGTAACATGCCTTCCACGGAAGAGGAAAAACTCTTATTCGTCTTGTCACAGGGCCCCACGATGAACGTGAGGACCTATCAGGCGTACGACATCAATGGTTACACATTCTACAACGAGAAAAAGGACCATAGCAGCGAACAGCAGAACTCGGGGGTCACGATGCTGTCCTACGCGGACGAGGAATCCACCGTCAATGAAAGGTTCTTCGGGAGGATCGAGGAGATCTGGGAACTCAACTACTGTGGAGAGAAGATGCCGATGTTTCGGGTCAGATGGGCCAAGAACGTCGAAAAAGAAGGCCGGTACTTTACCACCATGGTCATACCCGAAGCCAAATCCAGCGCGAACGTCCAGGCGAAAAATGATCCATGGGTACTGGCGAGCCAGGTTGATCAATGCTTCTTCATTACCGACCCGGTAAGACCTAGCCGCGTTGTCGTTAGGAGGGGAAAAAGGAGCATCATCGGAATGGAGGGAGCGGCCACCGAGCAAGACTTCAACAAGTACGGCGATCCCAAGATAGAAGAGGAATTCGACAAGTACTTCAACAGGCCTAGTGATGCCGCTGGAAGAAGGAAGACCACCCTACCCGCTAAAGGATGCCCGTTGTAACAACCCAAATATTTGTAATCCATTTCCTATTAATTAAAGTGCCAAATTTTGGACCAAGATAAAACTTTTTCATTCATATTGCATGTATGCATGAAATTCTATTATATGTCTTTTATGATTTCATGTGTGTTATAATTTGTTGTGCAATATTTAGTTAATTCAAACTTAACCAACAGAAGCATTGGAGAAGGATTATAAGTGCTAAAGAAACCAGAAACAAAAGAAATAAAGAAAAAGAGAAGAAAAGTTTGATCTAGGAAATATTATTGACTACCCTACTTTGGACACTTAGATTAAGAAATCTGTAACTGAAGTAAGGGTGTGGTCAGTTAGTTGAGCTTGACCAGGCTGCATACTAACTGGACCAAGAAGTTTCAAACAAAAATTCAAACTCTAACCTAACTCAAACATCTGCCAAAGTTTGAATCTGATTCAGCAACCAAACCCTATTTTCAAATTCAAATTTTTGAAAAACATGATAATTCTTCAGAACAAAAATAGTTTTGGAATCCTTGTTTAATATGTTGACAACCCAAAGTGAAACTTTTCAAAAATTCGAATTTTGAATTCTTGCGGGCATTGTGTCGAGCACCTGGTGGGCAAAAATCCAGGAAATCGATTCTACTGTGGCCAATGCTGTTCCCGTTCATCTTGGCCCTGTAGCCATGCTCGTGGAGTCCCCCGCGGTCGAGCCCCAGCCTCCCCTGCCCCGACCCAGGCCGTGAGACAAGGAAGACACGGAGGAGAACCGCCCAGACCCCCCCCCCTCTCTTCCCCTCTGCTCTCTGCTCGTTGCCGACCGGCGTGGTCTCGCCAACGCCTACCCACAGTGCCCCGTCGCCACGACCAAGCCCCGCCAGCACGCTCCCAAGGCCGCCGCGCTCGGCTTTGCCCGTGCACGTCGCCAGAACCCCCTGCGCCGGCCACCTACTGGACACCCTTGCCCCCGGCCTCCTGGCCTATAAAAAGCCCCTCCGAGCACACGAGTGAACTCACACCAGCTCCAGCAGCCTCCCAGACATCTTCTCTTCCCCCAGTTCTCTTCCGTTCGACGTAGCCAGCTCCGCCGGCGAGCTACTGGACGCGGGTGGCGCCACCACGTTCAGCCGCCGTTGGACACGCCGCCGGTGCCAGGCGGAGGAGTCGAGCTGCCGCCGCCGTTCTGCGTCATCGCCGATGACCCCGGCTTCCTCTCCGTCGAGCCCCCGCCGTCGAACACTCATCTCTGCAAGCGCCGGTGAGCTCCAGCCCTAGCCGAGGTAGACGACGGACGTGCGCCGTTGGATTCTAATCCTGCGGCCGCATACCGGTTTGGTGCGTTAAGTGAGCTGACGCGTAGGCCCCACCTGTCAGGTTCGATTTCGAACATTTCCCGCCCCAGGCGAAGCGGTACTGGGCCGGCCCGTTCGGGTTTCTTCGGAAATCGGCCCGGTTCATTGAATTCGGTCCGAAACGTTTTTATTTATTTTCCCGCTCATTTCAAAATTGTTTCAGATATGATTTTCAAACTTTAATTCCAAGAGATTTAGAAATCCATTTTTAGCAAATAAATATGCGTTGGAAAGCTTAGGAAATTATCTAGCCTCTGAAACTAGTTAGAATCCAATTTGAGTTAGTGATTTAATTCAATAAGAATACTTTGACCATAGCCTTATTAATCTTAGGAAAATCTTAGAAAATTGTTTAAACCTCCTAAAATCTGGAAACTTGGTTTATGAACTCACTAGTCAACTTGTCTACTGTTTAGTCCAACCTTAGTCAATTAAAACTTGTTAGTGCTTTCAACTAAGCTCTAATCTAACCCTAGTATGTAGCATAAAATGATAGTTTCACTACTTACTTGGTTTGTTAATTACCCCCACTACCCCATCTACTTAATTAGTCAATCTCCACTTGAACTAGCCCTAATACCCCTAGTTTCATACCAATGCTTAGAAAGTAAACAACATATGGCACATGGTAGAAGAATCTAACTTACACACTAAATGAAAACTTGAAAGAAAACTTGCAATCCAACTCAATAAAATCCAACATGAATTCTATTGTTTGAAAACAAGTATGTGTGCTTGGAGTGTTGTTAGTATTGTGTAGTGATTGTGTGCATTGTGTTTATTCGTTATTAGACGCTAGTATTGCTGAGGAGGATATTGAGGGGGAATTTTATCAAGAAGAAGAAGACTACCCAGGACACTTTGCCAACCAAGGCAAGCCATCTTTTGAACCATACTCCAAATGCCTAGTCTTACTATTGCATTCTAATTGCTTCTAAGTAAATTGCATGATTGAATTGCTAGAGTAGAATGATAGTTTTGTAGTGATATCTTGATTATCAAGAGTATCAAGCTGAGTTTATCCAACCTTATTTAGTGGCCTCATCACTCTATATAGTTGCTTAGTCGCTAATAAAATTAAGGCCATCTATAAGGGGAACCCCAGTTGAAATGGGTGACTTGAACTTGACAACTTGAATTGGAGATTTCTCCTACATGATGGTTTTATGAAGGAAAATAATCTTGACTAAGGACTATGGAATGTATTTGCTAAATGATAATAAGTGATGTACCATGTGAGCCAACCATTACCGTACGACCACATTACCCCTAAATGGGAAGGGGCTTAGTCCGTAGTTTGTTTATTCTAGTATGGGAGACCTTGTATCATCTTTTATAGAAGTAAGCCATACATGGGTGCTTCCGAACCGAGTGGAAGTTTCCATTCATGCAACACTCTGCAGTGGGCAAAACTATGAGTGCCAAAATGGACTCTTAGGGAAGGATCCTATACTAGAGTAGACAAGTGAAAGATTTTGTTTGATTATCTAGAAACTCGCATACTTGGTATGACGATCCGTGGAATTCTCCCGGCAGATTTATCGAATCTTGTGGGTAAAGTGTACCACCTCTGCAGAGGTTTCAAAACTATTCGAATAGCCGCGTCCGCGGTCATGGACAGTTGGCAAGCTGTACTTGACTTTTGTCAAGAATATTAACAACTGAAGGTGAACTTGGTGAATGACTTGACTTGACATTGATGTTGACACATTTGAAGTTCCTCTTTAGATTTACTTAGTGAATTAAATCTTCTTTTCTACTAATGAGTATTCTTGGGAAACAAAACTAGCTTTTGCAAATAAACTTAGTGCTTAGTCCACCATATCAACCTTGCATACCTACTTCATCATTTTATTTATAAGATGGTTTGCGAGTGCATCCAATGTACTCATGGCTGTGTCCCTGGCTATCAACTTGGCCAGACTATGGGGAAGAATATCCGGAGGAAGGTTATGAGGAAGAATACCAGAACTAAGATCATCTCCTGAGTCGCCATTGCCTGTAGGGTGAAGGCATGGACCCGAAGACGTTATTTCCGCTGCTATTTTGTGTTGTAATATGAACTTGGTCACTATGACCATTGGTATTTGAACTATCGTATTGTAATGTCTATGGAACTGGTTACCAACTGCGTTATGTGTATCACAACAATGATTCTGGGATTGTGGTGGAATGCATAACGGGCACTTCGAATTTGTTATAAATTCGGGGGTGTCACAAGTTGGTATCAGAGCCTAGGCTGACCATAGGAGACCTTAGTTAGAATGGGCGTTAAATGAAACCTTTATAAAAGCAAAGAGATAGGTAATGGTTTAAAATTGCTTAGCCTTTTCCTCTCTATTTACAAAGCTTTGTACATGATTCAGTTTTTCCTACTTAAAATTTTGCACACTTGAGTTGATCACTAACCTAATCTAATCTAAAATTTTGTAGATGGCCCCGGTGTTCATGGAGCAATACCAGTTGGGCCATGGTGGTAGCCTTGTTTTCGAGCGCGGCCTCACTACCCTGACCTTGTTCCTGGATTGTCTGTATCCGGAGTTCAAGGGAGCCGTGCTCAATGAGCACCCGGATGGAGAGCTACGGTGGCTTATCAAGGCAAGTTGCCGTGGCAAGAAGGGAGATCTAAGTTCTCCAAGGATCAAGTTTGAGCTTGTGGAGAACACTTGGGCCGATGGTTTGGTCCGAGGTATGCAGGAGATGCTAGCCCGCTTATGCGGACTGCATGTTCAGGAGGTTCAGGTGTAGCGCTTTAGGAACTTTGCTCGGCGTGATGCGGATGGGCATCCCGCAAACATGCCAGGGCAAAATGAGCCGAGTACATATGCTGATCACATGGACTTCTTGCTGTACTCCACTCAGTAGGAGGCAGATCGTGCCCGTACCAAGGCCAACCTTGAGCACTTCGCACTTGTGGAGGCGAGGAGCACCATCAGGATCCTTGCTAGGGATCGCAAGAGCCTTCGCCGCCAGCGCGAGGAAAGGGATCAGACCATTGAAGAGTTGAAGGCCAATGTGGCTGAGCTGACTGAGTACATTGAGGATCTAGAGAGCCACCTTGGTGAGGAGGAAGGCATTGACCTCCGCAAGGAGGATAATGCCCTCGTGAGTGACAAGGATGACTTCATGGAGGACCTTGATGATCAGGAGAATGATGAGGATGCTGGATTCATTGAGGATGATGAGGAGGAAGACCCCGAGGAGCCCGATGTTTAGATTGGAGATCCCCGTGTTATCTAGTTATGAGTTTACTTTAAGTCACTTCGTGTAGGTGTGAGTTGTATCCCCCTCTCTAGTAGACGAGTCGCAATGGTTTGATGTAAACCATTTGTAATGTGTGAACTCGTATGTGTGGTATGTTTGATGTTTGTTGAATGAAATATGAATTTGGCCCTTAAGGCCTTAGTAAGACAAAATTGCATCATCTATGTTACATTTAAATCTTAGCAATTAGTTTTTTCCCTCTTGTCTTACACACATTATCTTCAGATGCCGCGAGTACCCCCACCTCCGAACCCGGAAGTAGCACAACTGCTAAGGTTGATCATGGAAGACCGGGAAGTAGCCCGAGCTGAGCGCCAAGCTAACTTGGCCACTCTTCAGCAGCTAACCCAGATGGCAATGAACCACAACAATGGCAACGGAAATGGCCATGGTGAAGGAGAGAATAATGGCAATGGTGATCACCGATCCAAGTTAAGGAGTTTCCAAAACACCAACCCACCTATGTTCACTAAGTCTGAAGAACCATTAGATGCTGATGACTGGCTTCGCACTATGGAGAACAATTTGGCAGTCGCCGAAGTTGGTGAAACTGAGAAGGTCTTGTACACCACCCACTATCTTGCGGGAGCCGCAAGAGCTTGGTGGGATAGCACTCGTGCAATGCAAGCCCAAGGGTATGTGATGCCTTGGGAGGAGTTCAAGAACAAGTTCAGCAAAGCCCATGTTCCTTTGGGATTAGTTAAGAGGATGAGAGATGAGTTCAGAAATCTGAAGCAAGGTTCCCTATCTGTGGTTGACTACCGCGACAAGTTCCTTACCTTGTCTAGGTATGCCCCAGATGACACCAACACCAATGAGAAGAAGCAAGAGAGGTTTCTGAATGGACTTCATGATGAAATGCAATGTGTCTTGGTCAACATTCCTTTTGCAGACCTGGAGTCATTGGTTGACTCTGCCATTCAGATGGAAGGCAAACTCAAGCAAGCTGCAGAGAACCGCAAGCGCCGTATGATGTATCAAGGCAACTCAAGCAACTCGCAGAAGCCAAGGGGAAATCTACCTATGGGTTTCGCCCCTAGACCTATGAGGCCATCTGCACCTGCTCCACGTCCCAACTTTCCCAACCGTCCGACCAGCAACAACTTCAACCGTGCACCTCCACAACCTTATGGCAACAACGTCAACCCCAATACTCCTAGGCCAAATGGCGCACCTGCGCTGCCCAAGTCTGGTGTTACCTGTTATGAGTGCGGAATCAAGGGGCACTACTCCAATGAATGCCCTAAGAAGCTGAGTGATGCATCCAAGACCACTGCTCCTGCTCAGCAATAGCACCGTGTGGGAAATGGCAAGAATTATCCACCAAGGAACCAGCCTCACCCTCGAGGCCGTCTGAATCACATGAATGTTGAAGAAGCTCAGGAAGCAACCGACATTGTGCTTGGTATGTTCCCTGTTAATTCAGTTCCTGCAAGAGTTCTGTTTGATTCTAGAGCTTCACACTCATTTATTACTAAGTTATTTGTTGATAAAAGTGGACTTCAACCAACACCCATGAAACATGCCATGTTAGTACAAATACCTGGGTCAACAACAAGGGCTGAGTGGAACTGTTTGGCAGTTCCCATAGAAATTCATGGAATAGCTTTCTTAGCCAATTTGATAGTGTTGGGAACTAAAGGTCTGGAAGTAGTTCTTGGTATGAATTGGATGTCTTCCCATCAAGGAGTGATAGATTGTGCCAAGAAGACCATCACCATGAAGAGTAGCACTAGAATTGTAGTAAAGCATGTGTCCGTAAAACCACCCCAAACCACCAGATGTCATAAGAGTATCTCAGGACCAACTATAGAGAAAGTTCCCATCGTCTGTGAATACCCGGATGTTTTTCCCAATGAGCTACCCGGAATGCCACCGGATCGGGATATTGAGTTTATCATTGAGCTCATCCCCGGAACTGGATCTATAGCCCAACGACCCTATCGTATGAACCCAGCTGAACTAGTGGAGTTAAAGAAGCAATTGGATGACCTTTTGAGTAAGGGATTGATTCAGCCAAGTTCATCCGCTTGGAGATCACCTGTCTTGTTTGTGGATAAAAGTGACGGTTCCAGCCGACTGTGCACTGATTACCGCAAGCTAAATGATGTTACTATCAAGAATAAGTATCCTCTTCCCAAGATAGATGATTTGTTTGACCAACTGACTGGAGTTCAAGTCTTCACAAAGATAGACCTTAGAACTGGATACCATCAACTAAAGATCCGTGCAACGGATATACCCAAAACAGCCTTCACTACCCGATATGGATTGTATGAGTACACCGTAATGTCCTTTGGATTAACCAATACCCTGCCTGTTTCATGAATCTCATGAATAAGGTTTTCATGGAGTTCTTGGATAAGTTTGTAGTTGTCTTTATTGATGACATTCTTATCTACTCCAAGTCTGAAGAAGAGCATGCAACCCATCTGAGATTAATCTTAGAGACTCTGAGAGAGCATCAGCTATATGCCAAGTTTAGTAAGTGCGAGTTCTGGTTGAAGGAAGTTGGATTCTTAGGCCATGTATTATTAGCTGGACGAATATCAGTAGACCCAAAGAAGATCAAATCAGTCATAGAATGGGAAGCCCCTACCACTCAAACTGAAGTTAGAGGCTTTCTCGGATTAGCGGGATATTACCACAAATTTGTTGAAGGATTTTCAAGCATTGCCAGACCCATGACCCAACTATTGAAGAAGGACAAGAAGTTTGAATGGACCCCTAAGTGTGAAGAGAGTTTTCAAGAGCTCAAGAAGCGATTAGTAACCGCCCCCGTCCTAACCATGCCCGATATCACCAAGAACTTTGATGTCTATTGCGATGCTTCCAAACTTGGACTTGGTTGTGTGTTAATGCAAGAAGGCAAGGTCATAGCATACCTCTCCCGGCAGCTTCGACCTCATGAAGAAAACTATCCAACCCATGATCTGGAATTGGCAGCCGTAGTTCTAGCTTTGAAGACTTGGAGGCACTATCTTATGGGTAACCGTTGCGAAATCTATACGGATCACAAGAGTTTGAAGTATATTTTCACCCAGAAGGAGTTGAACATGAGGCAAAGAAGATGGATAGAGTTGATCAAGGATTATGATCTGGAAATTCATTATCACCCTGGTAAGGCCAATGTAGTGGCCGATGCATTGAGTAGGAAGCCATGCACCTTGAATATGATGATCAAGGAGCAGCAACCCATGTTGCACCAAGAGTTTGAAAAATTTGGATTGGAACTAGTCAGTCAAGGATTCTTAGCCAACCTTGAGTTTCAACCCACCTTGATGAGCCAAATCAAAGAATCCCAGAAGGGAAATGAGAGTATTGACGGAATTAAGCGCATAATTAGTTCCGGCAAGGTGCCAGGATTTGAAGAAGATGATCAAGGAGTTCTTTGGTATAAAGGACGTATTTGTGTGCCTACTGACTCAGAATTGAAGGAAGTTATTATGAAGGAAGCCCATGAGACACCTTACTCCATCCACCCCGGTGGAACTAAGATGTATCAAGATCTGAAGGAGCAATTTTGGTGGCATGGGATGAAGCGTGAGATTGCATCGTTCATATCTAAGTGTGATATTTGTCAAAGAGTCAAGGCTGAACATCAACGTCCTGCGGGATTGATGCAACCTTTGCAAGTTCCGGAATGGAAGTGGGAATTAGTTGGAATGGATTTCATCACTGGATTTCCAAAGTCTAGCCGCGGAAATGACTCTATCTGGGTCATTGTGGATAGACTGACCAAAGTTGCCCACTTTATTCCTGTCAAGACCACTTATACCTCAGGACAGCTGGCAGATCTCTATCTATCCAGAATTGTTAGTTTGCATGGAGTCCCTAAAACCATAGTTTCCGATCGAGGAACCCAATTCACCTCAAGATTTTGGAGAAGTTTGCACCAATCCTTGGGAACCAAATTAGCCTTTAGCACAGCTTACCACCCTCAGACTGATGGACAGACTGAAAGAGTAAATCAAATACTTGAAGATATGTTGAGAGCCTATGTTCTAGCCTATGGAGCTAAGTGGGAAGATTGTCTGCCTTTCGCGGAATTTTCCTACAACAACAGTTATCAAGCCAGTTTGCAAATGGCCCCATTTGAAGCTTTATATGGAAGAAAGTGTCGTACCCCTTTGAATTGGTCTGAAACCGGAGACAGTAAGATATTTGGACCGGACATTCTACAATAAGCTGAAGAGAAGGTTCGCATGATTCGTGACTACCTCAAGGCAGCCCAGTCTAGACAGAAGAGTTATGCTGACAAGAGACGTAGAGAGCTGACCTTCAAGATTGGAGATTTTGCGTATCTTAGGGTATCACCTCTCAAGGGAATGCAGAGATTCCACGTAAAAGGAAAGCTTGCACCAAGGTATATTGGACCCTTCAAGATACTAGGCCGCAGAGGAGAAGTGTCTTATCAGTTGGAAATGCCCCCTGAATTGTCTGAAGTGCACGATGTTTTTCACGTGTCCTTACTTCGGAAATGTCTTGAAGTGCCGGAGAAGCCAGAAATCTTCAAGAATATTGATCACCGTTCTGTGGACATCAACAAGGATTTGACCTATCCTGAAGTGCCTACCTGTATCCTCGAGGAAGTATATCGAACCACTCGAACCCGAAGCATCAAGTTTCTGAAAGTTCAGTGGAGTAATCACACTGAAGAAGAAGCCACTTGGGAACGAGAAGATTACCTTCAGAAAGAATTTCCCAATCTTTTCAGTTCTTAGTTAGTGAATCTCGAGGACGAGATTCTTTTTAAGGGGGGAAGATTGTAACAACCCAAATATTTGTAATCCATTTCCTATTAATTAAAGTGCCAAATTTTGGACCAAGATAAAACTTTTTCATTCATATTGCATGTATGCATGAAATTCTATTATATGTCTTTTATGATTTCATGTGTGTTATAATTTGTTGTGCAATATTTAGTTAATTCAAACTTAACCAACAGAAGCATTGGAGAAGGATTATAAGAGCTAAAGAAACCAGAAACAAAAGAAATAAAGAAAAAGAGAAGAAAAGTTTGATCTAGGAAATATTATTGACTACCCTACTTTGGACACTTAGATTAAGAAATCTGTAACTCAAGTAAGGGTGTGGTCAGTTAGTTGAGCTTGACCAGGCTGCATACTAACTGGACCAAGAAGTTTCAAACAAAAATTCAAACTCTAACCTAACTCAAACATCTGCCAAAGTTTGAAACTGATTCAGCAACCAAACCCTATTTTCAAATTCAAATTTTTGCAAAACATGATAATTCTTCAGAACAAAAATAGTTTTGGAATCCTTGTTTAATATGTTGACAACCCAAAGTGAAACTTTTCAAAAATTCGAATTTTGAATTCTTGCGGGCATTGTGTCGAGCACCTGGTGGGCAAAAATCCAGGAAATCAATTCTACTGTGGCCAACGCTGTTCCCGTTCGTCTTGGCCCTGTAGCCATGCTCGTGGAGTCCCCCGCGGTCGAGCCCCAGCCTCCCCTGCCCCGACCCAGGCCGTGAGACAAGGAAGACATGGAGGAGAACTGCCCAGACCCCCCCTCTCTTCCCCTCTGCTCTCTGCTCGTTGCCGACCGGCGTGGTCTCGCCAACGCCTACCCACAGTGCCCCGTCGCCACGACCAAGCCCCGCCAGCACGCCCCCAAGGCCGCCACGCCCGGCTTTGCCCGTGCACGTCGCCAGAACCCCCTGCGCCGGCCACCTACTGGACACCCTTGCCCCCGGCCTCCTGGCCTATAAAAAGCCCCTCCGAGCACACGAGTGAACTCACACCAGCTCCAGCAGCCTCCCAGACATCTTCTCTTCCCCCAGTTCTCTTCCGTTCGACGTAGCCAGCTCCGCCGGCGAGCTACTGGACGCGGGTGGCGCCACCGCGTTCGGCCGCCGTTGGACACGCCGCCGGTGCCAGGCGGAGGAGTCGAGCTGCCGCCGCCGTTCTGCGTCATCGCCGACGACCCCTGCTTCCTCTCCGTCGAGCCCCCGCCGTCGAACACTCGTCTCTGCAAGCGCCGGTGAGCTCCAGCCCTAGCCGAGGTAGACGACGGACGTGCGCCGTTGGATTCTAATCCTGCGGCCGCGTACCGGTTTGGTGCGTTAAGTGAGCTGACGCGTAGGCCCCACCTATCAGGTTCGATTTCGAACGTTTCCCGCCCCGGGCGAAGCGGTACTGGACCGGCCCATTCGGGTTTCTTCGGAAATTGGCCCGGTTCATTGAATTCGGTCCAAAACGTTTTTATTTATTTTCCCGCTCATTTCAAAATTGTTTCAGATATGATTTTCAAACTTTAATTCCAAGAGATTTAGAAATCCATTTTTAGCAGATAAATATGCGTTGGAAAGCTTAGGAAATTATCTAGCCGCTGAAACTAGTTAGAATCCAAGTTGAGTTAGTGATTTAATTCAATAAGAATACTTTGACCATAGCCTTATTAATCTTAGGAAAATCTTAGAAAATTGTTTAAACCTCCTAAAATCTGGAAACTTGGTTTATGAACTCACTAGTCAACTTGTCTACTGTTTAGTCCAACCTTAGTCAATTAAAACTTGTTAGTGCTTTCAACTAATCTCTAATCTAACCCTAGTATGTAGCATAAAATGATAATTTCACTACTTACTTGGTTTGTTAATTACCCCCACTACCCCATCTACTTAATTAGTCAATCTCTACTTGAACTAGCCCTAATACCCCTAGTTTCATACCAATGCTTAGAAAGTAAACAACATATGGCACATGGTATAAGAATCTAACTTACACACTCAATGAAAACTTGAAAGAAAACTTGCAATCCAACTCAATAAAATCCAACATGAATTCTATTGTTTGAAAACAAGTATGTGTGCTTGGAGTGTTGTTAGTATTGTGTAGTGATTGTGTGCATTGTGTTTATTCGTTATTAGACGCTAGTATTGCTGAGGAGGATATTGAGGGGGAATTTTATCAAGAAGAAGAAGACTACCCAGGACACTTTGCCAACCAAGGCAAGCCATCTTTTGAACCATACTCCAAATGCCTAGTCTTACTATTGCATTCTAATTGCTTCTAAGTAAATTGCATGATTGAATTGCTAGAGTAGAATGATAGTTTTGTAGTGATATCTTGATTATCAAGAGTATCAAGCTGAGTTTATCCAACCTTATTTAGTGGCCTCATCACTCTATATAGTTGCTTAGTCGCTAATAAAATTGAGGCCATCTATAAGGGGAACCCCAGTTGAAATGGGTGACTTGAACTTGACAACTTGAATTGGAGATTTCTCCTACATGATGGTTTTATGAAGGAAAATAATCTTGACTAAGGACTATGGAATGTATTTGCTAAATGATAATAAGTGATGTACCATGTGAGCCAACCATTACCGTACGACCACATTACCCCTAAATGGGAAGGGGCTTTGTCCGTAGTTTGTTTATTCTAGTATGGGAGACCTTGTATCATCTTTTATAGAAGTAAGCCATACATGGGTGCTTCCGAACCGAGTGGAAGTTTCCATTCATGCAGCACTCTGCAGCGGGCAAAACTATGAGTGCCAAAATGGACTCTTAGGGAAGGATCCTATACTAGAGTAGACAAGTGAAAGATTTTGTTTGATTATCTGAAACTCGCGTACTTGGTATGACGATCTGTGGAATTCTCCTAGCAGATTTATCAAATCTTGTGGGTAAAGTGTACCCCCTCTGCAGAGGTTTTAAAACTATTCGAATAGCAGCGTCCGCGGTCATGGACAGTTGGCAAGCTGTACTTGACTTTTGTCAAGAATATTAACAACTGAAGGTGAACTTGGTGAATGACTTGACTTGACATTGATGTTGACACATTTGAAGTTCCTCTTTAGATTTACTTAGAGAATTAAATCTTCTTTTCTACGAATGAGTATTCTTGGGAAACAAAACTAGCTTTTGCAAATAAACTTAGTGCTTAGTCCACCATATCAACCTTGCATACCTACTTCATCATTTTATTTATAAGATGGTTTGCGAGTGCATCCAATGTACTCATGGCTGTGTCCCTGGCTATCAACTTGGCCAGACTATGGGGAAGAATATCCGGAGGAAGGTTATGAGGAAGAATACCAGAACTAAGATCATCTCCTGAGTCGCCATTGCCTGTAGGGTGAAGGCATGGACCCGAAGACGTTATTTCCGCTGCTATTTTGTGTTGTAATATGAACTTGGTCACTATGACCATTGGTATTTGAACTATCGTATTGTAATGTCTATGGAACTGGTTACCAACTGCGTTATGTGTATCACAACAATGATTCTGGGATTGTGGTGGAATGCATAACGGGCACTTCGAATTTGTTATAAATTCGGGGGTGCCACACCCGTACATGAGAAGAAATCCCCATGTTTCCGGGCTCAATTATTCAACCGCGACGAAGAAGGGCAAGAAGATCGTGACGAGTCGACGATGGTAGCTCGTTCAGAATCGACATCGGACAACATGTGTCATTTTTTGGAGGAACAATCATATAAATGATTTTTGGTTTTTTGTAACAATCATCATATATATGATATATGATTCATATGGTTTTTTCTAACAATGATATGATATATAGATGTCGGACTGGTACTATTTAAAAATTATTATTTTTAGAAAAGCAAATGTTATTTATTGCAATATAGTAATTTTAAACTATCTGAAATACAGTTTTTGTAAAAACAAAAAAAAAGGTGGGAGGTCCAGGGTTCGAACCTGGCACCTCCACAAACAGCCAGCATGCGGACACAACCACTAGGCTAGGTGCGGGTTATTGTCTAGACTGCACATCGATTCATTTTGAACTATACTTCCTCGCGAGCCCACTTAGGGGTAAAACGGTTCGGCCGGCTCCCTTCTCCCCCGCGAGCCCTTCCCCGAACCCTAGCTAGCCCGCGAGCCCACCGCCGCCCCTCTTCTCCGCTCCGAGGCGCCGCTCGCCTCCGCTCTGCCGCGCTCGCCTACGCTCTGCCGCGCTCGCCTCCGCTCCACCGCCCTCGCCCTCGCCTCCGCTACATCGCGCCGTGCACGCCTATGGAGGAGCCGCCACCATCGTCTGTGGAGGAGCCGCCACCGTCGGTGAGCGCCCGCCCCCGCGGAGGAGGAGCAGGTCGCCGTCTTCCCCGACCTCGCCTTCAACCCCGACGTCTCTGTCTTCCCCTCTTCCCCGCCTCTGTTCCTAGCATGTTAAGCTCAAAGCCCTAGCATATGATAGTTTAAAACTAGGACGCACTTAGATATGTTCTTGCTAGGAGATCAGAGTCGGATTATCTTACAGTATGGTCAGTGCATTGATGCACGTTCAGAATGGGTGTTCTTTCTTGCCATGTTTTATCTAAATGTTGTAAATCTGAACAAATGGGTGTTCTTTCTTGCCATGTTTTATCTAAATGCTGTAAATCTTCTTTCTTGCCATCCAGGGATTAATTTTCCCTTGTTGAATTGCTGTAGTCAGATAATTCAGTCGTTGTTGCCTATTAAAAAACCTGACAGTGAATACATGTACTGTTGGAAAACACTAGCATGAATTGGTTCTGTATAGAAAGACACCTAACAAACAAAGCATGCTGTAGACGTAATGTATTCCTAGGCATTTGTCTCCATATTGAAATATGTAGTAGTAGTAATACACAGAGATAATGCCACGCTATGGCAGGAATGAGTGTTGATTTTTTGCCAGTGATATTTGATTTCTCCATGTTGTTAACTCCATTTGGAATCATGGTTAGTTTGCAATCGACACCTAAAAGAGAGTGGAGGCAGAATGTGTCTGCTAGACTAGCGCACGATGTTGACTGCTGCAGCAGATAGTGGTTGGCCTTGTACATTGGCAATTTTAGATAACTGATAGATGTTTATTTCTGAGATATTTGCATCAACGGTTCATGTCGACCAAAAAAATACATCTCTTCAGAAGTTATTGTGAACTTTCTAGATCACGACATACTTATACATGCTTATACATGCTTACTGTGAACTTTGTTGTGCAAGATAATACCATGATAATGCTGTTATGACATGCTTATACATGCTTACTGTGAACTTTCTACTATTAGCTATTTACTGTGAACTTGCACAACTTACTGTGAACTTTCTACTGTGAACTTTTTATACATGTAAGTGTATGTTGTTGGCTACTTACTGTGAACTTTTTACATATGTAAGTGTATGTTGTTGGCTACTTACTGTGAACTTTTTATTGTGATGATCAATCTTTGATGATGAATCAGTGAGCATGTTGTCGACATATTGTCGACAACTGTGTGTTGGAAAGGCACATTTTGTGCTTTTTTGTGTGAATTGTTTACAGGTTTTTGAAAATGAGTGCCTATTACTCCCGAAATGTTGATTGATTTCTGTTTCGGTGAGAAATAGGCACTCCTAGGTAGCCATTTATAGGGGAGGTGCTATCGAATTTTTTGATCGATTATTTGTTGTACTAAACATTTTTATCTCTGCTTTTAGGTACGCCTCCGCCGCCATGGTGCGCCGCAAGATCACCACCTACGCTATGATGAGCCGACGCCCACCACCACCCCTCCCCCTCCGACGCCGCCTCCAACGCCGCCACCTCCAGCGTCCGACGGCGAGGAGGAAGAAGTCCCCGAGGTGGACTACCCGAAGGACGAAGAAGAGAACGACCGCATGGAGGTGGAAGTCCAGGCGGAGATCGACGACATGGAGTGGGCCATCTCGGACCCCGAGAATGAAGAACAGGCGGCCATCCACGCCTCGTGGCATTCTCTGCGGATGGAGAACAAGGATGCGGCGCGCGACGACGAGTGGGACGGCCTACTTCTTAAGTCGGGGCTCAAGGAGTCCCGCGACCACCACGCGACGGAGGAGGGAGCACGCGGCTTCATGGAGTTGGAGTGGCGGCGCCTCTTGGCGCTGCTCGCGGAGGACTCCGGTTGCCTCCACAAGATTGTGGAGGATGACTTCCTCCCCGCCCCCGCCGCCGCACGAGATGCTCGATCGGGCCTAGCGGCGATGAAGAAGGGGGCCAACAACAACGAGGCGGGCCCCTCCAGGCGCTAGAACTTTTTTTCGTATTATGAACTGCTTATATATGATCGATCGTCATCCATGCTATGTTTTATTCTAGACTTATGAATCCTTGCCATAGTATTTGTGATCATGCAAGCATGTTTTTGAACTTTGTCATTCCTTTCGTTGCATAACATATATACTTCATGTCTATAGAGAGATGGCGAAGTGGTACGTGGTGTACAGTGGTCGGGTTCTAGGAGTCTACGAGGAGTGGGAGGACTGCCAGGCACAGGTGACCAACTTCAGCGGCAACTGCTACAAAGGGTACAAGACAAGAGAGCTCGCGGTCTCCAAGTGGAGGAGACACGTGTGGAAGAAGAATCGGATGAAGTTCTTGATCATGGTCTCGATCTTGCTCATCGTCGTCGCCGGTGTGATCTATTCGAACTTTTTTTTCGATGTTGGACTTGCTTATATATGATCGATCGTCATCCATGCTATGTTTTATTCTAGGCTTATGAATCCTTGCCATAGTATTTGTGATCATGCAAGCATGTTTTTGCACTTTGTCATTCCTTTCGTTGCATAACATATATACTACATGTCTATAGAGAGATGGCGAAGTGGTATGTGGTGTACAGTGGTCGGGTTCCAGGAGTCTACGAGGAGTGGGAGGACTGCCAGGCACAGGCTGGTGACCAACTTCAGCGGCAACTGCTACAAAGGGTACAAGACAAGAGAGCTCGCGGTCTCCAAGTGGAGGAGACACGTGTGGAAGAAGAATCGGATGAAGTTCTTGATTATGGTCTCGATCTTGCTCATCGTCGTCGCCGGTGTGATCTATTCGTTCATATAGTAGTCTAAGTGATATGTAACTCCATATATAATATGTAATGATCAAAGTTGTACTTGTGTAATGATTCGACACTTGACCATGTATTTCGACACTTGACTTTATATTGATGTCTTTCGACACTTGACTTCATATTGATGTATTTTGGTGAATTCCATTGTTACTGATGTGTATATCTTTGCATTTCTGCTGTATACTATATATTTTTGTGCTGTATACTGTGTATTTTTGCTGTATTCTCGAAAAAAATACAAATAGAAAACATACCAGTGGAGCACCAATTGGGTGCGCCGCAGATATTATGCGTGGCGCACCCCTTCTAGGTGCTCCACGGATAGGACACTTAACCGTGGCGCACGTGGGCGTGTGCCATGGGTAATAAATACCAGTGGCTTGATATGCGTGGCGCACCACAGGTGCGCCACTGAAGCCCAAATAGGTGCGCCACAGATAAGGGTTTTCCTAGTAGTGTATGCTTATAGACGTATGCCTTTTGGTTTGTGCAATGCTCCTGCTGCGTTTCAAAGATGCATGTCTGCTATTTTTCATGGATTTTGTGAAGAAATTACGGAGGTATTCATGGACGATTTCTCCGTCCATGGAACTTCTTTTGATAATTGTTTGCACAATCTGTATAAAGTTTTGCAGAGATGTGAAGAAACTAATCTTGTTCTTAATTGGGAGAAATGCCACTTTATGGTTGATACGTCCATTTTGCATCACTATTTTGTATCATAATTTATTGTTATTCATTGATATATTTCATATTTAGAGATGATACTTATGTTGTTTCCTCTGTTTTTACATGTTTGATGATCGTTGGAGGATTTGCTGCTGGAGTCAGGATTCTGCTGGAAAAGGACCGTCAAGACACCATATTTCGGAAGATCAGGAAAATTCCAGAAAAATACCAGAAAATTATATTTTGCCGAAAGACTCAGGAAGCCAAAAGGAGGATGCGAGAGGAGCCAGGGGGTAGGCTCACACGTAGGGGGCACGGCCTGGCCCCTGGCCGCGCCGGCCTACTGTGAGGCCACCCTGGCCCACTTTAGGTCTCGCCCCTATGCGTACTTCATCATCCCCGAAAACCTAAGTCAGGGGGGCTCACAGAAAGACACCGCCACCTCTGCGGGGCAGAAAATACCAGAGAGAGAAAAGCTCTCCGGCAGGCAGAAATCTGCCGGGGAAATTCCTTCCCGGAGAGGGGAGATCGTCGCCATCGTCATCACCATCGCACCGGACTTCATCGGGATCATAATCATCATCATCTCCATCACAAGCACCTTCATCTCCACCATCACCACGCCATCCCGCTGTAACATCTTGAGTTGAATCTTGTCAAATTCTTAGGGAAAACTTTCCCAGTGTTGATTACTCTTGTGGTTGATGCTATTGAGTGGAACCGTTGAATTAAGGTTTATGTTCAGATTGTTATTTACCATTATTTCACCTCTGATCATGATCCATATGATGTCTTGTGAGTAGTTCGTTTAGTTTCTTGAGGACATGGGAGAAGTCAAGTCATTAGTAGTGGAATTATGTTGAGTAATATTTGATGGTTTGATATTTATTTGTTGAGGTGCTATTTCACTAGTGGTGTCATGTGAACGTTGACTACATCATACTTCACCATTTATGGGCCTAGTGAGATGCATTGTGTATTTCACTACCAATTGTGGGGTTGCTGGAGTGATAGAAACCTAAACCTCCGTTGGGAAACTATTGCACCAGGGAGCGTAGGATCTTAGAGTTTAAGGCTGTGGTTAGAGTTATCTTAATTACTTTCTTGTATTTGCGGATGCTTGCAAGGGGTATAATCACAAGTGTGTATTTATCCTAGTAAGGGTAGTGCGCTAGCACAGGGTTCACCCCCATAACACTTATCAAACCAGTAAAGATTATTTAGTGGAATGAAGCGAAAGCACTTGACAAAAACTCCAGTGTGTCCTCGAGAACGTTTGGTCATCATAAGTTACACAACCGGCTTGTCCTTTGCTAAAGAAAGGATTGGGCCACTTGCTGCAATTATTACTACTGTCTTTTATTTACTCGCACTTTATTTATTTGCATTACCAAATACCCCTGAAAACCCGTTTGCTAGTATTTACAGTGAATCCTTGATCAAAACCACTTGTCAACACCTTCTGCTCCTCGTTGGGTTCGACTCTCTTATTTATCGAAAGTACTACGATACACCCCCTATACTTGTGGGTCATCTAGACTATTTTCTGGCGCCGTTGCCGGGGAGTGAAGCGCTATTGAAGAGTGGAATTCGTAAAGGTAACCGTCGCTGTTACTTTTATTTTATTTTGCTATGGAGAATTCTCCATTTGGTTTCCTATTTGGGAACACTTCTACCACTGCTGCACATGTGGATGAACCACCACCACCACCACCTGCTCAATTAGACCCTTTTAAAATACCTATGAAAATTGTTGAGTGTGTTATGGATAACTGCTATTCAGGAGATGGAACTGTCCATCTGGGTGATCACTTACTTTTTATACATGAATTATGCGAGTTGTTCAAGTGTGCAGGTATTTCACCGAGCCAGATCAAGAGGAAGCTATTCTCTTTATCATTGAAAGGCAGAGCTGAGGAGTGGTATCGGCTGCTCAAAGATGGTCCATCTATTGCATGGGAGGAAATTGTGCCTCTCTTTTATTCCAAGTTTTATCCTCCAAGTGATATTCATAAAGATCGTAATTAGATATATAACTTTTGGCCTCATGATGGAGAGAGTATTGCCCAAGCGTGGGGGAGATTGAAGTTGCTAATACTCAAATGTCCCATTCATGAGCTCCCCAGTAATATTGTTATTGATAATTTTTATGCTCAGCTTGCTCTTCCTGATAAGGATTATTTGGACGCCTCCTATTTTGGATTATTTACTCATATGAAGGAAGATGCTAAGTGGAATCTCCTTGACCGTATTCAAGAAAATGCTGAAGGATGGGAAAACAACAAAGGTAGAAAGTCAGGTATAAATTATGATTATGAATGCATTAAAACTTTTATGGGAACCGATGACTTTCATAGTGTTAGCATTGCTTATGGTCTTGATTCTCAAATACTTGCTAATTGTCTTAAGGCTTTTGCCTCTTATCTTGATGTTCCAAAGAAAGATTGGAACAAATATCATGCGCCTTATAAAGATTCCATTAGTCATATTCCTGCTGCAGCTACTGAAGTTTGTACTGTTGATAGCATTGTGCCTGAACCTTATTTTGAGAAGACACCTTTCCCTACTAAGGTAAAAAAGTGTTCTACTTTGGTAAGTGTGTCTAATAAAACACTAAGAAAGCTATAGAGCCTGATGAGCAAATTACTATTAAGTCTCCTGTAGCTATATTGAAGGACCTTGTTACTAAAGATGTAGGGGATGAATATATTCTCTTTTGTAAAGATGCTTCTAACATTCTCTCACATCCTAAAAGGCATAGGAAAACAAGTGTGCCTGTTATTTCTGTCAGGATTGGTGATCATTGCTATTATGGTTTATGTGACATTGGTGCTAGTGCAAGTGCCATTCCCTTAGAGCTTTACCAAGAAATTATGCATGAGATTGGCGCTTGTGAACTTGAAGATATTGATGTGGTTGTTCAGCTTGCTAACAGAGAGACTGTTTGGCCTCTTGGTATTGTTCGAGATGTGGAAGTCCTATGCGGTAAGACTAAATACCCCACTGATTTTCTAGTACTTGGTAAGGAGGCTAGTAAAACTTGTCCTATTATTTTTGGTAGACCCTTTTTGAATACTTGTGGCGCCATGATAGACTGTAAGAAGGAGAAAATTTTCACTAAGTTTAATGGAGAGTCTTATGAGTTTAATTTTTCCAAGTTTGCTAAGACTTCTTATGAAAATAACATGCCTAATGAATTTTTTTGAGTTGAACAGCTTGCTTCTATTGCTCTTGCTCCTAATAATGCTTTGCAGCAATTCATGGAAGATCATGCAAGTGATGTTTTCAGTAAGGAAAGAGAAGAGATTGATGATATTTTCCTTCGTCAACAACCATTAATCAAGCACAATTTACCTGTGGAGGATCTTGGTACCACTTTGCCACCTAAGGAAGATCCTGTTTTTGAATTAAAACCTTTACCTGCTGATCTTAAATATGCTTATATAGATGATAAGAAAATATATCATGTTATTATTAGTTCTAAGCTTTCAGGAAAGGAAGAAGAAAGGTTATTGGAGATATTGAGGAAACACCGAGGAGCTATGGGATATACTCTTGATAATTTAAAAGGGATTTGTCCCACTTTACGTTAGCATGCTATTAACATGGAGAAAGACGCGAAGCCGGTTGTGGAGCATCAACGCCGCTTAATTCCAAAGATGAAGGATGTGGTAAGAAATGAGGTATTAAAGCTCCTTGATGCTGGTATTATTTATCCCATTGCTGTTAGTAGATGGGTTAGTCCTGTTCATTGTGTTCCTAAGAAAGGAGGTATGACTGTTGTGCCTAATGAGAATAACGAGCTTATTCCTCAAAGGGTAGTAGTTAGTTATAGGATGTGCATTGACTATAGGAAGGTTAACAAGGTTACTAAGAAAGATCATTATCCTTTACCGTTTATAGATCAGATGTTAGAAAGGTTGTCTAAGAAGTCACACTTTTGTTTTCTTGATGGTTATTCCGGTTTCTCTCAGATTGCTGTTAGAAAGGAAGATCAAGAGAAAACCACTTTTACTTGTCCTTATGGAACTTATGCTTATAAATGCATGCCTTTTGGTTTATGCAATGCTCCTGCTACTTTTCAAAGATGCATGTCTGCTATTTTTCATGGCTTTTGTGAAGAAATTGTGGAGGTTTTCATGGACGACTTCTCCGTCTATGGAACTTCTTTTGATAATTGTTTGCACAATCTTGATAAAGTTTTGCAGAGGTGTGAAGAAACTAATCTTGTTCTTAATTGGGAGAAATGCCACTTTATGGTAAATGAAGGAATTGTTCTTGGACATAAAATTTCTGAAAGAGGTATTGAAGTTGATAGAGCAAAAGTTGAGGCAATTGAGAAAATGCCCTGTCCCAGAGATGTTAAAGGTATTCGTAGTATTCTTGGTCATGCTGGTTTCTATAGGATGTTTATTAAAGATTTCTCTAAGATTTCAAAGCCTCTTACTAGTCTTCTTCAAAAAGATGTGCCATTTGTCTTTGATGATGATTGTACGGAAGCTTTTGAAACTCTTAAGAAGGCTTTAACTACTGCTCCTATTGTTCAACCACCTTATTGGAATTTACCCTTTGAAATTATGTGTGATGCTAGTGATTTTGCTGTTGGTGTTGTTCTTGGACAGCGCATAGACAATAAGTTGAATGTTATTCATTATGCTAGTAAGACTCTTGATGCTGCTTAGAAGAATTATGCTACTACTGAGAAAGAGTTTCTTGCTGTCGTTTTTGCATGTGATAAGTTTAGATCTTACATTGTTGATTCTAAAGTTACTATTCATACTGATCACGCTGCTATTAGATATCTTATGACTAAGAAGGATGCTAAGCCCAGGCTTATTAGATGGGTGTTACTTTTACAAGAATTTGATTTGCATATCGTAGATAGGAAAGGTGCTGAAAAATCCTATTGCTGACAACTTGTCTAGATTGGAAAATATTTCTTTTGATCCTATTCCTGTTAATGATAGTTTTCCAAATGAGCAGTTGGCTTCTATAAATGTAACTTCATGAGACCTTCCTTGGTATGCTGATTATGCTAACTTTATTGTTTCCAAGTATTTGCCTCCAACCTTTACAGCTCAGCAAAGAAGGAAATTCTTTTATGATTTGAGGCATTATTTTTGGGATGACCCACACTTATATAAAGAAGGAGTTGATGGAATTATGCGAAGATGTGTTCCGGAATATGAGCAACAGGAGATATTAAGAAAATGCCATGGCAGTGCTTATGGAGGACATCATGCTGGAGATAGAACCGCACAAAAGGTTCTACAATCAGGTTTTTATTGGCCAACCCTCTTTAAAGATGCTAGAAGGTATGTTTTATCTTGCGATGAATGTCAAAGAGTTGGTAATATTTCTAGATGCAATAAAATGCCTATGAGTTATACTCTTGTTATTGAACCGTTCGATTGTTGGGGATTTGACTTTATGGATCCTTTTCCTCCTTCAAAAGGCTATACCCACATACTTGTTGCTGTTGATTATGTTACTAAATGGGTAGAAGCCATACCTATAAAGAGTGCCAATGGTGAGACTTCGTTAAAAATGCTTAAGGATGTTATTTTTCCTAGGTTTGGTGTGCCTAGATATCTTATGACTGACGGAGGTTCTCATTTTATTCACGGTGGTTTTAGAAAAACTCTTGCTAGATATGATGTTAATCACAAAATTGCTTCTGCTTATCATCCCCAAACTAGTGGGCAGGTAGAGCTTTCAAATAGAGAGATCAAGTCTATCTTGCAGAAGACTGTCAATAGATCTAGGAAAAACTGGGCTAGCAAGTTAAACGATGCTTTATGGGCTTATAGAACTGCTTATAAGAACCCCATGGGTATGTCTCCTTACAAAATGGTTTACGGAAAAGCGTGTCACTTGCCTTTAGAATTAGAACACAAAGCTTTTTGGGCAGTGAAAGAGCTTAATAGGGATTTTAAACTTTCCGGTAAGAAAAGGTTGTTAGATTTGAGCTCTCTAGATGAGTGGAGAAACGAAGCCTATGAGAATGCCAGACTTTCCAAATAGAAAGTCAAGCAATGGCATGACAAGAGAATTCTTAAAAGAGAGTTTCATGTTGGTGAGAAAGTTCTATTGTATAGGTCTCGTCTCAGATTTTTTGCAGGAAAATTACTCTCAAAATGGGAAGACCATATGTTATTGTGGAAGTATACCGCTGAGGTGCGATAAAGATTGCTTCGTTGAAAGATGACACTACACAAGTGGTGAATGGGCAAAGACTCAAACATTATATTGCTGGAGATTCTTATAATGAAGATGTTGATGTTATTGAAACAGTTTCTCTGGAAAAATTCATCCAGTACAATTTGCAGGAACCTACAGAGTTCGTTTTCGAATAGGTAACAGTTCTAGTCAGAAAAGTTTTGCGTTGAACTCTTCCTTTAATATTTTTGCTGTTTTTACTAAATATGAAAAATCACGAGACGAAAACGGGCAGGAAAAGGAGTCCGGGTTCTCCTCACGCACAGGGGGCGCGGGCCCACCCCTGGCCGCGCCGCCCTGGTGTGAGGACACCTCAGAACTCGTTTCCGTCCCAGTTTCCTCCTGTGATTTCGCTTCGATGTATAATTTTCGCCTATATAATCCCCCGGAGTCCCCGAGGTCTGTATATCGTTTTCTCGTCGTGTTTAGTTTCGAGCTATTTCTGTCAGGAGTTGATCTTAAGTTTTAAGAGCGCCATGGCCTCTTCAAGCGACGACAAGGAGAAGACACCTCCAGAAGATGACCACCATGACTTCCAGCTGAAGGAAGAAGTTGAAAGTGAGGACGAGGAAGAAGAGCAAAGTTCACACCCGAGCACCATGATCGCAAGCATTGGGGTGGTGACAAGTCATGACAAGTTCAAGAAGAGCACACGTATAAGAACCGGAGGGGGTGTGCCGCGCCACATTTTAGCTCCTCGGGCATCTTCGTTAGGCAACAACCCTTTCCATACTCTAATTCATGAACATCAGTTTCAAAAGGTGCCTAGATCATGATTACCCTCTGGTTGGGATATAGATCGTTCTAACAGTGTAGGAAAAGAAAGTGCCAAGAGTGAAGAAGGATGGGGAAATAATTCCAAGAGCTGGGATTCTCTAGCTGACAGGTTCATGAGCCGTGTTGAGCACAATTCAGAGATGATTCGTAACCTCAGTCAAAAGATTGATGATCTGAAAGATTTGATTGAGAAGCTTATTAAAGATTACCCACCGCCGCCAAAAGAGTAATTCGTCATCGGTATAGGCATCCCCTTAGCTTGTTCCAAGCTTGGGGGAGTGCCGCGGTATCACATCATCACCTTTTGCTCATTTACTTTTCAAGTAGAGTCATATCATGAATAGAGAAATTATCCTATAGAATAGTTTGCAGTTTGGAAGTATCCTCCTTAGTTGGTTGTCTATGTATCCCTTGGTGTGAGTTGCGGTAATGAAATATTAATGAGAAGTTTTATCGTTTACTTTCCGCATACTTTATTTTAGTTTGCAATATTTCTTATATGATTAGTCTTGTTGATTAGTATTGGTATCACTTTGGGAGCATGAGTAAATTTAGTTGGTTTTGCAAACTTAGCTTGGTCAGTAGCAACATTACCTTAAGGTTCGAGTAGAAAAGAAGAAAGAAGTGCTTGTAGTTACATCACTTCAGTTTTCCTTCATGATTGGCTTATAAGCATTATTATTCTCAAAGTTAAAATCGTTGTACCTTTAAGAAAGTTTGCATGATTGTTCTTATTATATGTATGTTTGTTTGTTTCATACAACTCTTATGCTTGCTACCCAGCCTTGGTAGCCAAAGACCTATACTGAGAGGAAATACTTCTCGTGCATCCAATTCCTAAAAACCAAGTTACTTCCAAAGAGTCCACTATAAATCCATATGCATGGTATTTCAAGCCATTCCAAGTAAATTTTCATGTGCTACCTTTCAAAAACCTTCAAATACTTCTCATTTTGTGCCACTGTTTTTAGCTCATGAGGACGTAGTGGATGGGTTTGTTATCTTCCATACTAAATTAAGTACCCCTCGACTAGGCAGCTTCATCTGCTCGTCACTAATTTTGCAAGGGAGCTGGTCAAACCATTATAATCTCAAAAAGAAAAGAAAAAGGCACTCCTCCATGGTATGTGAAAGTTGGTCGGCACCCGATGGAATCGGTTAGCCATGGTTTGAGAAAGGAAAAATGGTGGGGAGGAGTGCAAAGCTATAAAAGAGCACCAATGTGCCAATTAATCAAACATCTCGGAACCGCTCTCACTTGTTTAGTATGGAAGATATCAAGAATTCTGTTGCTAGTCGTTGACAAAAGCAACCACCTCTCAAAACAATTTTTACCTCTGTTTTACAAATGAAAAGCTCTAGCACATGTTTAATCCCTTCTTCCCTCTGCGAAGGGCCTGTCTTTTACTTTCAAGTTGAGTCAACCTATTCCCTTCTATCTCAAGCAAGCATTTGAGTTGTTATGTTTCACTCATCCATATGTTGATCCGTTTAATCATGTTTACTAACTTCTTTTGTTAGTACAATGCTTTTTTCCGAAGGCATATATCTTTGAAAGCTTTCTATGAATGCAAAAAGTTTGTTTCGTTGAGCATATTGTTTTTGCTATATTAGCTCTGTTTAAAAAAAAGGGGGCTCCATTCAAAGGCTAGTATAGTTTGTTTATTGTTCTCTGACCAAGAACTAAGGTTTGCCACCACCAATTATAGTTTACTTTGTGCATCTTTATATGTGATTCCCTTTACTTATTTTTTTTGAAGGGGGGAACAGTGGGAGAGAATCCCACTGCAATTTTTTATATATCACAAAGAGCTAAGTACAGGGAATTTACAAATGGCAGTGAGCCATAAATAAGAGAAATCAGAAAAGAACAACTTAAAAATCTAATTTTGTACAAATTTACAAAGTCTAGCCAGGATCATGATTGTGTTGGTTTCTTGCCCAAGTCTTGAAATCTCTGGACAATTTTTTCTTCATTCTGAATATCAACAAGTGAATCTCTTGGTTGAAGATTGCTTTCCAGCTGGCCCATCTTGCTGTTTCATTTCTGAATATTTTGTTATTTCTAACAATCCAGATGCTCCATGCTGCTAAAATGATTATTTCCATGCTGAATGGCTTATTCAATTTTTCCCTCAAGTCTGCAATTGACTCAAGGACAGAAAGGTTTTGAAGTCACTCTGGACATATTGAGTCCCAACATTTTGCTGCAAATGGACAATTCCAGAATAGATGGATGAGGGTTTCCTCCTACTGGCAATCCAAAGTAGCACAGCAGTAATTAGGCAGGTGAAATTTCTTCCTTCCCAGCAGATTTCTGGTATTTAGTCTATCCAGCAAGAGCAGCCAAAAGAAGAATTTGTGTTTAGCTTGACAGGAAGAGCTCCAAATCCAGGAGAAATGTGGAGGACATGGTTGCCAACCTATGAGAGCCTTGTAAGCTTTCTGAGAAGCGAACTCATCCGAGTTCCAGATGTAAGTCCATTTGTCCTTGCCCCCATCATGATTCATCACTCTAGCAGCTTCACACAGGCTTTCGAACTCAATGAACTCATCATGAGCTCTAGTAGAAAGTGAAAGATTAAACAAATCTTTAGTAAATTCTATGTTGATTACCTCATGAACAGAGAGGTTTGTTTTCCTGGCAAAGGAAACTAGATGTGAGAATTTATGATGAAGACAAGAATCATTCCAAAGATTGGTCCAAAAAAGAGTAGATTTACCATCTCCAATCACACTTCTACTCATGCCTTTGTACTTATCCAGAAGTTTGAGGTGAGTTTTCCACCAGAAAGAACCTTCAAGATGGAAACCTGGCAGCTTATCATGATTATAGTAAGTGCTCCAAATTAGCTTTACCCAGGGAATGTCCATCCTGTTGAAGAATTTGTGCAGATTTTTCAGAAGCAATGCTTCATTTTGTGTTCTTAAATCAAGAACTCCCAGACCACCCTGATCCTTTGGTCTACAGATTTTCACCCAAGCTACCAGAGCAGGACCATTTGATTGAACCTCATTATTTTTCTTTCTCCATAAGTAATGTCTCATGAATTTAACACATTGCTTCTTGATAGAGACAGGGATATCCAGGCAGCACATAAAGAATATAGGTAGTGAGGAGAGGACAGACTTGACCATCAGAAGCTTTCCCCCATAATCCAGAAAATCAGCAATGCCTCCTAGTCTCCTTTCCACTCTTTGAACAATTGGCAGAAAATATTCCAAACTTGGAGTGGTGATGCTCAAGGGTAGACCAAGGTATGTGAATGGGAGACTTCCTTTCTTACATTGCATAGTATTTGCAAAATGTTCCAATCTCTCCTCAGAAATACCAATTGGCATCATACTGAATTTATAATAATTAATTTTCAACCCAGTTGATTGTGCATAAGAGTTAAGGATAGCTTTTATGCACAAAAGTTGTTGAGCATCTGCTTTCACAATCACCAAAGTATCATCAGCATACTGAATGACAGGGAAATCAGGGCAAGCTGGACATTGCAAAGGTGGGGAAATCAATTGTTGTTGCATTGCCTTGTTTAGCAGAGATTGTAAAAAATCAGCTGCTAGCACAAAAAGAAGAGGGGATAGAGGATCACCCTGTCTCACCCCTCTCTTACAGTAGAACTTTTTCCCAGGGACTCCATTCAGCATAACAGAAGAGGTTCCTGAATTTAAAATCATCTCAATCCATCTGATCCATTTATTTCCAAAACCTCTTGCTTTTAAGATTTCTATTATTGCTGAATGTTCAATTCTGTCAAAAGCCTTCTCAAAGTCCAGTTTTAGAATCAGGATCTCTTCCTTGGATTTATGACATTGAAACAGATATTCAAAAGCCCATCCTAAGCAGTCCTGAATGGACCTGTTCTTGAGGAAACCATACTAATTTTTGTGCACAATCTTGAGGATTATTTTCTGAAGTCTATTAGCCAATAGTTTGGTGACAATCTTAAGAACAGAGTTGAGCAGTGAGATGGGCCTGAAATCACTTGCTGAAACTGGAGAGTCAATCTTTGGAATCAGAGTAATAAAAGAGGAATTTATACTCTCAAGTGATATTTTCTCATCATAAAAATCTTGAATCATAGCACAAACATCTTTTGAAATGATTGACCAGCAGCTTTTGATGAATTCATTGTTAAATCCATCAGGGCCTGGGGACTTATCATTTGGCAACTCATCAACAACCTCCTTAATTTCCCTTTCAGAGAAAGGAACTTCCAAGGAATCAAACAAATTGCTACTTGAGTGATTCTCAAGGAAATCAGGAAGATGAAAAAGCATATCATGATTTTCTGACTGTCCCATTCTATCCTTAAAAGCTTTCCAGAGGATAGAAGCTTTTCCTTCATGGTCGAAAATCTCAATGTGATCAACATTCTTCAACATAGCAATGTAATTATGCCTGTAATTGATTGTAGCTTTAGTATGAAAGAATTTTGTGTTCTCATTTCCAAGCTTGACCCATTTAATTTTTCCTCTTTGTTTCCAACACACATTCTGATTATGCAAAAGCTTGAGGAGATGAGATTTTAGAATGTCTCTCAAATTGCTTTCTTCCAATAACAAGGGTCTAAATTCCTCAGTAATATCCAGCAACTCAATTGTGTCATTCACTTTGCCAATAATTTGTTTTAGACAAGGCAAAAAATTTGCCCAAAGTTTTAGCCCTCTTCTCAAGTTTTTGAATTTCCCATTTAATCTTTTTGCACTGTTAGAATAATTAACAGGAATATTCCAGGCATTTTGAACAATTTCCTTAAAGGAGGAATGTTGCATCCAGTAATTTTCAAATCTGAAGATTTTTGCTCTGGGAATTTTGGACCCAATTGCCACCACACATGGCACATGATCAGAAATTGGCTTGACTAGAGGATACACAAAAGTGGATGGATAAGATACTGTCCAGGAAGCAGAAGTGAAAAACCAGTCCAATTTTTCCAAAAGGGGATCTTGTTGCATATTACTCTAGGTAAACTTTCTACCTTTTAAAGGTAATTCCACCAGCCCCAGATTACTGATTGCATCATTGAATAATAGCATTTCATTTACATCTCCACCAGGCTTATTTCTATCAGAAGGCTTTCTAATGAAGTTGAAATCTCCCATAACAATCCAATCTGTATTATCTAGCATGTCAATATTGGAAAACCAATCTAGGAAAACTGCCTTTTGATCACAATGGCAAGGACCATAGATATTAGTCAGCAGCCATTTCTCATTTGACAAGTTATTTGTGAGATTTACTGATAATGAAAATTCATTCTGAAAAGCCAAGTCACCACTGAAAATGCTCCCATTCCAAATAATGATAATACCACCAGAGGCCCCAACTGAGGGGACAAAGAGGAACTTTGTGAATTTCTTTGGGCAGAATTTTTTCACATATTGCAAGTCAAAATGCTCCCTTTTTGTCTCTTGCAGACAAATAATGTCACAACCACTTTCCTCAATTTTTTTTGTCAAGGCTAACCATTTGTTCTCAGAATTAATACCTCTGATGTTCCAGTTCATGATTTTCCAAGTTCTGTTGTTATCCATTGGGAAACTCATTTTGAATCAACAAACAGAGATTGCAGCAAAACAAATACTGCAATATTATAGTTGGAGGGCAAATGCAGGACATTAAGTCACCATGACAGCAGGTAACAATATTCCAAAACACATTCCAGGAATTCACATCCATAACACACCCACTAGGTCTTACATAGCCAGGCATAAAAAGCTTATTACATATGACTAGGACAACACATGTCCTCTCAAAAGTAGGGCTTTCAATCATTAATAACTAATTCTTGCTTGACCCCTTGCTCTTTTGGCTGTTGCCATCAGCAGCCAGATTCTCTTTCTCCTTGAGTACCCTTTTCCCCTTCTTGCTCAACTTGGCTTCCAGGTTCTCATCTTCCACCTTACAAAATGATGAAGCCAAATTTTTAACAAATTTTGGGCGAAATGCAGGTGGCATAGCAGTGCAGGTAAGGCAGTTTTTATCAGAGCAAGAATTATGACTCTTGAATCCATTGTTAATTTCTTGGATTCTTGGGCTTCTTCTTACCTCATTTTCCACCAGAGGCCCCTTTCCTCTCCTTTTCCTTTTAGGTGCAGATGGAGGAGCCACAGCATCCTGCAGTGACTCAAAAGGATTTTCCAATTCAGATAGGGAGCATTTTGGGGCTTTAGACACAGCACATTTTTCAGGGATAATAAAAGATATCATTTCAGAATTTCTCTCATCTTCCATCAGTACATTCCACAGAGCAGAATTTAATAGTTTCTTTGCCCAATCAAAAAAATTAGGAGTTAAGAGCATAAGTGTTATGAAGTTGAACCAATTAACAGGTATTTCCAAAACCTTTTGCCCAGCAACATTAGAGGAAGACTGAATGTGAGGTGCAAAATATTTTTCCCAGAGCTCCATGCCCTCCTTGGAAAATTTCTGAGTTTCCTCTTCTGGGAAAATGTGAGTTTCCACTCTAGCAATCTGCAGATGAGCCACTTCTGGAGATGCAAATTCATTGAACTGGAAAGCTTCAAGGCTAGGATCTGACACATTGTCAGCTATCTGATTTTCCATCATTTCATGATCCTGTGTAGCATCTTCCACAGGTGCTTCCTCCTCATCATCAGACTGACCCTAATAAGCCAGCATAATGTTTTGCACTCCTAGGCCAAGATTCTGGAAATTGTTAATGTTCATAGCAGGCTAGTCTCCATGAACAACAACTGGAAACATCTCCTCAGGCTCAAAGAAATTCATATGCTCCAGTTGGTCCACCTCATTATTAACCTATTGCTGATTAGGTACAAGATTTGTTGAATTGTCTCCAGCAGAAAGAGAGACAGTCAGGGTGAGGCTGCTCTGATTATCCTGGTTCTGATCATTCACCTCATTATGATTTTCCACTTGCATATTGTCCTACTGCATAGCATTTTCCCAATTGTTATCTTCCCAGATAGCAGCATTGTCGTTGTTGTTCTGTGCTGGAGCTGGAACAATCACAGGAGGGACAAAGTTAACAGGTGGAAGTGGGTGTGGATCCACTCCTACATCAAGCAAAGGATCCTCATCAGGGGGCCCAGCACCCAACATCACTTGCTGCAGAACCTCTACTGAAAAAGTCTAGGATTCAGACTCTGCATCTTCCCCATCAGTGAGTCTGACACTTTTAGGAATCTCCTGTAACTCAGTGCACCTGACCTTTGCAAGGAGCCTACCAACATTGAACTCATCATTTTCCTAGGCAAGGAGTCTCCCAAATTTACAGACAATAGTAGTAACATCTTCTGTGGACCAATTATCAAGAGGTGGTCCAACTAACATGATCCAACATTTCCTGTTCAGGTGTGCCCTTCTCCAATTTATCCCCTCATTGTGCTTAGTGAAGGAAATAGTGATATCATAAAAAACATGAGGGCTATGCTGAACTAATCTGTCCCTGTCTCTCAGATGAACAAACCTGACATATGCCTGCCCAAAAGGGCATTTCTGAATGCTTCTAACTCTTGCCCTAGCATTATTCGCTAGAAAATCCTCAAGAACATCATGGATATTAGCAAAGTGTACCTCTCCTTCTGGCATTGGGTTGATGGTGGCGATGGCATACTCCTCGTGGCGGCGCTGACGGCGGGGAAGAACCACCCGGTGCACTGCCACCCTGCCCTCAATGTGCTGCACTTGAAACCCAGGAGGAACAAATGGAGCAGGATCGATGGGGATGTTTGCCATTGTCTGCAGATTCTCCGTAGCAGGGCTGACCAACGACGATTTGGGGCTAGGGTTTACTGTTGATGAAGAAGGAAGAGAGACAGAGGAACAGAGAGAAGAACCAGAGTCGGTCAAGGCGGTCATGGCGCAGAGTTCCCTAAATGACGATACAATGGCAGGCTTTGTCTTGGGCCCTTGGGCCTTGAACCAATTTCGGAAGGTGCCATTAAGCCAGGCCGAGGAATCAGGGGATTTAAATGTTGGGTATCGCATAAAGGGAAGCAGGCCCGGTAGAGGGGGGATTTTTTCCCATTTTTGAACCCAGATTTCCCGCGGCTTTGAATGAAAATTATTTTGTGTCTTTACTGGCTCATTAACCGAGATACGGTTAGTAACCGCCTGGGCATAATTCTTGGGTCTGTCCGAAATAGGATTCTTCTTAATTGGAATTGAATTAGGCCATGAAGTGGGAGCAAAAAAACCGTTTCCCCTATCCCTTGTAGCTGGATTTGACTGAGAATTTGACTGGGGAAAAGAAAGTCTTTGAAAAACCGATTTTCGAGATTTCTTCCCTGAGACCGTGGTCCATTCTTCATCTAATTCCTTGTAATATTTTTTCTCTTCAAATAACCAATTTGGACCACCATTTCCCCAAAGGAAAATGCTTAGATCAAAGTCATTTTCTATGAATTTACCAGAATTGTAAATTTCAAATCCAACTGATCGAGAAGACACTGAGAATCTAAACACTCTTTCCCTCAGATTTACCACTTGAAAAAGAACAGCAGAACCCCCAAAGGAGGATTGCAATGACAAGCTAACAGTGTGATTATCAAGCTTGAAATTAGATCTACCAAAGGCAGCAACAAGAAAGAATGGTCTCTTGCGATAGCCAGGAGAGGAATTGACCTCCTGACCAAACTTTCTGCGAATATCTTTTTCAAATTCCAAGCCTCTGGTAAAACTTAGGGAAGGTGGTGTTACCTTTTGATCAATAGCTGATTCTTTGATAAGAGGATTCATCAACTTGCTATTAGATTGGACAGAATCACCATTGATGGGCTCCCCTATAGTCACACAATGAACATGCAACTCAATCTTGGAACCAGTTGCAAGAACTTCTCCTTCTAACAGAAAGCGAGCATCAATAAGAACATTCTCTTGATTCAACAGAACCACCCTTTTGGCCAGTGGCCTAAGCAGCAGAAAACCAGGTCTATCAGCTGACCAAGCACCATTAACAAAAGAAGAGCACCGAACTTTCCATTTCAGAGGAACTAGCTCCTTGTCTGGCCAAGGAGTCAAGAGGCAAGAAGAGATCTTAGACATGTGAGAGGGGAATCTCACAATGGAATTCAAATGAATGAACTCCCCATTTTCAAGAGCCCTTCCAATCAGAGGTTCTTCACGATCATTTTGCAAAACCAGCCATCGAGAGGAGGAGAGAACCAGAAAACCAGCCGAGAACTTACCATCATCCCACTCCCTTTACTTATTGCAAGTCTATATTATGTAAAGGGAAGTTGCTGACTATTATAAATTGTGCCTTGGTAAATGTGATGCTTCTTGTCCATATTTTGATTATCGACACTTCACTCCATAAACCTATGGTCATGTTTACCGAGTTTAGTTTTCGCTTGGGGACAAGCGAGGTCTAAGCTTGGGGGGGTTGATACGTCCATTTTGCATCACTATTTTGTGTCATAATTTACTGTTATTCATTGATATATTTCATATTTAGAGATGATACTTATGTTGTTTTCTCTGTTTTTACATGTTTGATGATCGTTGGAGGATTTGCTGCCGGAGTCAGGATTCTGCTGGAAAAGGACCGTCAAGACACCATATTTCGGAAGATCAGGAAAATTCCAGAAAAATACCAGAAAATTATATTTTGCTGAAAGACTCAGGAATCCAGAAGGAGGAGGCGAGAGGAGCCAGGGGGTAGGCTCACACGTAGGGGGCGCGGCCTGGCCCCTGGCCACGCCGGCCTACTGTGAGGCCACCCTGGCCCACTTCAGGTCTCACCCCTGCGCGTACTTCATCGTCCCCAAAAACCTATGTCAGGAGGGCTCATAGATAGACACCGCCGCCTCTACGGGGCGGAAAACACCAGAGAGAGAAAAGCTCTCCGGCAGGCAGAAATCCACTACTGCAGAATAGCCTATCAGTGACGGGCTCAAAAGGCCCATTAGTGACGGGCAAGGCGCCCGTCACTGGTAACATGTCACTGGTATCAGGTTACTAGTGACGGGCAAGCGCCCGTCACTAGTAATTAGTTACTAGTGACAGTCGTTTATTAATGCCTGTCGCTACTTAGTTATTAGCGGGTGGTGCTTTTACCTCATTATTAGTACGATCTTGGATGCGACGGATTATTTGGTGTCTGGTAGTTTCCATTGAATCATAAATATTTTAAGAATAAAAAATATTGTATTTACGCATCGATAATATGGTTAGAAACACTCATATATATATATTGAAATACGATCATAAGTACTACAAAGTGGGCTTAAAAAAGAAATCACAATATCTAAAATGAGTTTGCTATCATTTTATAAGACTGGTAAACATCCATGCAGCTGGCCTCCACCTGTTGCGCTGCACTGCCATCAAATGGTCCGGGCCATGGCGTGACCGGCCGTCTACACATGCACATGCGCCGTAGCTTATCATTCTCATCGTCAAAATCTTCATCAATAGTTCCACAGCTCTCCGATGCTTCTTCTCAGCTTGGTGTACGCCTCCGCAGCTCGCCTCCGCATGCCCGCTGCAGCCACTCCACAGAGCTCCTCCGCTCGGCCGGTCACTGTTGCCGCTCTTCCCTGGAGATCCTCTGCTCGATGGGCCGTCGCTGCCGCTCATCTTCCCCCAAAAACGTCATCATGATCTCTGGGCAAGCAACTCCATGGATCTGCATGGGGATCATAGTAGAGGGGTACAATATAAGTCAATTTCAGGACTTTGAATAACAACAACAAAGACAATTACACATGATTGAAATTTGTTCCTAAGTACTATTCTCAATAGAAATGCCAGCTGCACCTAGACCCCCGGTAAGAATAAGGATAGCTGTGAACCACTGAAATAGAGGAGAGCATTCATAAGTTGGTAATGAGACAAGGATTCAAATATGAACTTATGTACCAGACAAACAAAGTCTAAGAACAATTCAAATGTGAACTTGCCATTTATGAATTGGAAGTGTGCCCAGACAAACAATGTGCAACTCATCGACTCGAGTACCAATTTGTTTGTATAAGGTGCAATTAACTCTAAGGAGAAAAAATAGTAAACTATTGGCAATTTAAACTCGTAAAGTGTAATTACGTAAAAATCGTGAGCCGAAAACATTTTCGTATGAATGTAGATGTTCTTAGCTCCTTATTAAAATTCAAATGAATGTAGATATGCTCCAATATCTAGGCCTTACGATCTGTCGGGCATGAATATCACGATTGATGAGAAGGGAGAACCAAGGATGTGTGCAATACCTCTGGATACATGTCATGCTTGTTTTCAGGACAATCCTTTGCTCAATGTTTGCAGATAAAGCAGCTCACAAATTTAGTACCGCCTGCATAATACCGATAGTGTTAAGCACATGAAGAAGCCTCACGTTACAAGGAATCTAAGCAGAATATTGCTGGAGGCATTGCAAAATAGCATGTGTATACGGGAGAAGGATGAGGAGTACCATTTTGTGTTACATCAAGAGCCTCCTGTGCGATCCGCATCACAGCTAGAAAACCTAATCTTACCGAATCAACTTGCTCCTACATAGAGTTAATAACATAAACTGTTGCTTATAGAAAGTGGAGCCAAGAAAACGTCAGGTAGAGGAGGCGCCAGCGCCTGCGTCTGCGCCAGGCCGCGGGTGACAACGTGAAGATGGTATGAGGCGAGAATGACAGAGCGAGGATGTAGGACTGGGGAGTGTCCACATCAGTGTAATCAAAATCCTGCAGAGAAATATGGATCTAGTTGTTATTTGTAGCCAAACAAATCTGAACTCTATAAAGACTCTTTCTCCTAGTTAATCTGAAAAATTGCATTAGTACCGTCCTCCTTCCTGCGCTGACGAGGGCTGGGCGGCTGGCACACTCGCCTCCTCGGAGAACAATGTAGTGCTGAGGATAGGCGACGGCGGTTACCTGCCTACCTAAGCGTCCCGGCGTACGGAGGAACGGCAACAGCGGCTGCGTCTTCGACTCTCCGGTGTGTGGAGGAACGACAGAACGCGATGGTGGTCGGAGAAACAACATACCGACGAGCGACGATCGGAAGAACAGCAGTGGGGCCGGCTCGCGGCGGCGCTGAAAGGGAGATCGGGTAGGGCAGGGTTGGGTGTGGCAACTGGCCAAGGATCTCTTTTTCTAAAAAAAATAACTGCCAAAGGACTGAGCGGTGGTTGTGGTGGCGAGCATAGGAAGGAGCGAAGGGAGGAAATTACGGGAGCGGGCAATTTGACGTGGTGTGGTGGGGTATGTTGTGTCATGAAACATGGAACCAATGTAGATTGTTGGATGCAAACGTTGAATAACACCCTCCCGGTATTTTTATATTCTCAGTGTAATATACTAGATGTAGATTGGTGTAGGTGTGGATTAGTGTAGATGTAGAGATGTACACGACGGAAAGTTCACTTCGAATCAGTTTTACCCGAAAATACCTACCTTTAGTTTCTTTTAGCGCCATAATTTTTAGTTACTGATATACAATCTCTTAAAGTATTTGCCAACATGCGGTGTCAGTGTGACAATAATTGTAGCACATATACATATCGGTGACAGTCATTCCTAAATAACCGTCGTTGGTATTTGTAATACTAGCGACGGACATATTACTTGAGCCTGTCACTGATATTTTCCTATAATACTAGTGACGGGCATGTAATGATGTCTGTCACTGGTATTTGGTTTAGCCGCCGGTCGTCAGTTATCAGTGACGGGCATTGTCTTGCCTGTCACTGATGACTATTACTAGTGACGGGCTTTAACTTGCCCGTCACTACTAGGTTGGCGGCTATAAGCTATTCTGTAGTAGTGATCTGCTAGGGAAATTCCTTCTTGGAGAGGGGAAATCGTCGCCATCGTCATCACCATCGCACCGGACTTCATCGGGATCATCATCATTATCATCATCATCTCCATCACCAGCACCTCCATCTCCACCATCACCACGCCATCCCGCTGTAACATCTTGAGTTGAATCTTATCAAATTCTTAGGGGAAACTTTCTCGGTGTTGATTACGCTTGTGGTTGATTCTATTGAGTGGAACCGTTGAATTAAGGTTTATGTTCTGATTGTTATTTACTATTATTTCACCTCTGATTATGATTGATACGTCTCCAATGTATCTATAATTTTTGATGCTCCATGCTTGTTTTTACACCATTTGCCTATTGTTTCGTTACACTTCGTGGCACTTTTATGCATTTTCCTGAACTAACCTATTAACGAGTTGCCACAGTGCCAGTTCCCTGTTTTCTGCTGTTTTTGTGTTTCAGAAGTGATACACAGGAAATATTCTCGGAATTGGACGAAACAAGTTCCTGAAGTCTTATTTTTTCCGGAAGCTTCCAGAGATCCGAAGAAGAGTCGGAGGGGGGCCACCAGGGCCCCACACACAGGGGCGGCGCGGCCAGGCCCCTGGCCGCGCGGGCCCCGCGTGAGGGCGCCTGGCTCCCCCTCTGACATCGCCCCTTCGCCTATATAAAGCCTCGGGACGGAAAACCCTAACGGAGTCGGCAAATTTCCAGAAAGAGTTCCGCAGCTCCGCCGCCACCGCCGACGAATTTCGGGGGACAGAAGTCTCTGTTCCGGCACCCTGCTGGGACGAGGAAGTGCCCCCGGAGCCATCTCCATCGGTCTCCATCGCCGTCTTCGCCGTCTCCATCGACCTCACCGCCATCTCCATCAACCTTGTTGTCTCCTATGATGAGGAGGGAGTAGTTCATCCCCGGGGCTGAGGGCTCTACCGGTAGCTATGTGGTTCACCTCTCTCTCCCATGATGTGATCTTTATGTGATCGTGAGCTTTGTATCATGTTGAACAAGTAGATGTTATTATTCAGATATTATGCTACTCCTATGCTTAATTATTATAGTGTACTCTAGTGATGTTATTAAAGTAATCTATTCCTCCTGCCATGGTGTAACGGTGACAGTGCGTGCATCATGGTGGTACTTGGTTTAGGCTATGATTGTGATCTCTTGTGGATTATGAGAGTAATTATTACTATGATAGTATTGAGTGATCTATTCCTCCTTTCATGGTGTAATGTTGACAGTGTGTGCACCGTGTTAGTACTTGGTCTAAGTTACAATGATATCTATCTTGAATTGTGATCTGATTTGGATGTCTCTATGAGTGGTGTTTGTCAAGTACTTGATGAACTTTAAGGGGTGCTTCTGTAGCCACTACACAATGATTAGTGTTATTCAATAGGAGAGTAATTCAGAGTACCATAGTGGAGAGAAGTTGTTTATTTGTTCAATCATGTTATATTGTTGGGAGTGTGTCCACTAGTGAAAGTATGATCCCTAGGCCTTGTTTCCAAGCTTTGCACACCATTTACTTGCTATTTTGTTACTTGTTTGCTCGCAGCGATATTTATTTCACATCACGTTTGCTACTTAAAATCATCTATACCACTTGTATTTCACTATCTCTTCGCCGAACTAGTGCACCTATACATCTGACAAGTGTATTGGGTGTGTTGGGGACACAAGAGACTTTCTGTATCGTAATTGCAGGGTTGCTTGAGAGGGATAGCTTTGACCTCTAACCTCCCTGAGTTCGATAAACCTTGGGTGATCCACTTAAGGGAAACTTGCTGCTGTTCTACAAACCTCTGCACTTGGAGGCCCAACAAGTGTCTACAAGAATAGAAGTGCGTAGACATCAAGCTCTTTTCTGGCGCCGTTGCCGGGGAGGTAAGGTAAAAGGTACTCGCATCCTCCTGTGTGAGTGCTCGGAGTTATTTCCTTTAGATTCTGCAATTACATCTTTTTGTTTCTTGTTTTTATTTTCACTAGTTAGGCTTAATGGAAAATAAAGAGTTCTTTAGTCTTTTTCCTGAGTTTAGATATGAAGTGTTTGAAGAGAAAATTGAAAAACCTTTGGAGCTTAATTTGCATGCTAATAGTGTTGTTAGTATGAATGCTTTGAACACCATTGTTGCTAATGCTATAGAAAAGTCTAAGCTTGGGGAAGCTGGTTTTGTTAAGCATGATATTTTTAGTTCCCCGGCTTTAGTGGAGAAAGTTTGTTCTGATAATATTTTATCTCCCATATGTGATGTTCCTTCTTATGATGATATGTTTGAAGAATATGCTTTGCAAAATAGTTGCTCTCTAGCTTGTGATGATACTAAACCTCTAGTTTATGATGGCTATGATGATGAGTATAATATTTTTAGTTCACCTACTATTGAGGATAAAATTAGTTATGATTACAATATGCCTCCTATTTATGATGATTATGGTGATGAGAATAATTATTCTATTGAATTTGCTCCTACTACTATTGTTCCTGTGGTGAGTATTAATTCTTTTATGCAGGTGGCTCATAATAGGGATGCTTTATGTGATAGTTATATTGTTAGTTCTATTCATGATGCTACTAAAAGTTATTATGAGAGAGGGAAACATGGTTTAATGGATCTCAACAATATTGAGTTTCCCCTCTTTATGTTGCAAATCTTGAAGTGGCACTTGTTTTATCTATCCATGATTGCTACTATGTGCCTCGTTGATTTATTTTCTTACAAGATTCCTATTCATAGGAAGTGGTTCAGATATAAATGTCTTTCACATTTGCTTTTTGATGCTCTCTATTGCTTTAAGTTCCTATATGGCGTCTTTGCCTCAAGCTCTCATATGGCGCCCACATGAGCATCTTTGCAAATTTTTGCGCCTAGCTCAAAGGCGTTAAAGAAAAGCACTCTTGGGAGATAACCCAATGTTTTTACTTTCAGTACTTTTTCTTTTATTTGAGTCTTGGAAGTTATTACTACTGTAATGACCGTTCCTTATCCTTTTTATTTTATTGTTGTGCCAAGAGAAGCCTCTAATTTGAGTGAGGTAAAGATTTGGGGATGTTGCTGTCCTGAAACTGTTTTCGGTGCTGCACCGTAAAAATTCGTGAAAATTCTCTGTTTATCTTTTGGACCTGCGATTTCTTGTGCATATGCCCCAGGTTATATCCAAACTTTTCTTAGTTGAACACTTTTTGATTTGAGCAACAGAAAATCCCTCTAAAATTCGGCCTTTGTCAGCTGTTCAGTTTTGACAGATTTCTGCCAATATTTGTGTTTGCCACTTTATCGCTTTCTTTTGAGTTCTTTTGATCATGGAACTTTTTGGGAAGTTGCTGCAGTAGTATTTGCTATATATGTGGTGGTTTTGAGTTGAAACCTGAAGCAAATAGAGGATTGATTATATGTTATGCTTGCACTAATGTTGCTAATAGAATTGTGTTTAGTTTTGTATGAAGGAAGTTTTCAAGTGTAGGGATTGGAGAATGATGAGATGAGTTGAAGAATTGACAAAAGCTCAAGCTTGGGGATGCCCATGCATCACCCCAAGAAATATCCAAGAAGTACAAGCGTCAAAGCTTGGGGATGCCCCCGAGGCACCCCTTCTTCATCGGCAAAAATCAGGTCACCTTTCAAGACACTATATTTTTATTGCTTCATGCATTATGCGTTTTTCTTGGAGCGTCAGTTGTTTTTGTTTTCAGTATTAGTTTATTTTAGTTTGCTTCAATAAATGGTTAGATCACATCATGTTTCTTTTGGAGGAGATGAACTCGTTTTTTATTTGCCAAGAACACTCTAGTTTTCACTCTTATCGTTCAATGAGTGTTCTCTTTTTCTGCTACTGCGTTTAGCCTTTGTTTTTCGCCTTGATTTTTGTTCAGATCTTGTTTTATCTTTACATCAAGGTGTATTTGGACCTCTGGTATATGTTTGTTTTCCTCAAAAGAGTTTTGTCAAAAAGGTTTGAATGGTGTTGGAAAAGAGAAAAAGTTTCATGCAAAAAAGTGGTACAAAAAGGAGCTTGTGTAGACTGCGGCCTAGGCTTTTGCATGTCGTGCTTGATGTCTTTTTGATAGTATGCTGAGTGGTTTTCTGTAGCATGACTTGTCTCAAATGACTGAGATTGCTTAATGAGCCTTTGAAAAATCATGCGTTGTTTTTATTATACGGAAGCATTTATTTGGTTTTCTCCTTTGATGCTTTATTTGGATTGACTTGGCACATGCTTACACCATGTTGACTACAAAATAAGTCGCCTATAGCCTCTATGATCATTTAGTTTTTGACTTTTGATGCCATCTTATGCTTCTTTTAATGTTGCTTTGTCGCTCTGCATGATTATGGTCATTATTGCTCTCTTAGTTGGTCGCTCCCAGTCTTTTGCTAGCCCTCATTTTGTACTGAGTATGAGCTCTACTCGTGCATCCAACTCCCAAAAACCAAGTTTGCCATTGTGTCCACTATAAACTCCTATGCATGGTATTTGTAAGCCATTCCAAAGTAAATTTTCATGTGCTACCTTTCAAAAACTTTCAACTACTTCTCGTTTTGTGCCACTGTTTTTAGCTCATGGGGACGTAGTGGTCGGATTTTCTATCTTCCATATTGCTTATTCCAAAAAGAAAAAAAGAAAAAAAGAAAGAAAAAAAGGCACTCCTCCATGGAAAGTGAATGTTGGTGGGCACCCGATGGAATCGGTTAGCCATGGTTTGTGAAAGGAAAAAAAGGTGGGGAGGAGTGCCAAGCTTTATAAAAGAGCACAAAAGTGCCAATCTCTCTCTCAAAAACTTGCTTCATTTTTGTATGGAAGATAGTAAGAACCCCATTGCTAGTCGTTGACAAAGACAACCACCTCTCAAAACCAATTTGTATCTCTCTGTTTTACAAATGAAAAGCTCTAGCACATGTTTAATCACTGCTTCCCTCTGCGAAGGGCCTTTCTTTTACTTTTATGTTGAGTCACCACCTTCTATCTTTATGCACCATAAGAGAGCATAGTTGTCATTCTGAGTATAATGTGCATTGTCCCAAAGTTTTCATTGATTGATTCATGATCATGGTTTCACTTGTTCTCAAATTATCTGTATCTAGTCGTCCTCTTAAACTTGAAGGTGTCCTATGCATTTATGTTTTGCTCTCCATGAAGGACAAGCTGAAAACCATTTGTATGTTTTTCCTTATGATTTGAACACACGTTTGACTTTCATTGTTTCATTTTCATGATCTTTTGTTTGTGTTCATTTTCATGTTATAACATGGTTGCTAAGTTTTTATTGTCAAAGATTATATCTTTCATGCCCATGTTTTAAGTCCTTATGATCCCAGCTCACAATGCTTACATATATGATCAAGATTGTGTAGGTGCATGTCACCTCAAAAATTATTTCTTTTGTTATCACTTACCTACTCGAGGACGAGCAGGAGTTAAGCTTGGGGATGCTGATACGTCTCCAACGTATCTATAATTTTTGATGCTCCATGCTTGTTTTTACACCATTTGCCTATTGTTTCGTTACACTTCGTGGCACTTTTATGCATTTTCCTGAACTAACCTATTAACGAGTTGCCACAGTGCCAGTTCCCTGTTTTCTGCTGTTTTTGTGTTTCAGAAGTGATACACAGGAAATATTCTCGGAATTGGATGAAACAAGTTCCTGAAGTCTTATTTTTCCCGGAAGCTTCCAGAGATCCGAAGAAGAGTCGGAGGGGGGCCACCAGGGCCCCACACACAGGGGCGGCGCGGCCAGGCCCCTGGCCGCGCGGGCCCCGCGTGAGGGCGCCTGGCTCCCCCTCTGACATCGCCCCTTCGCCTATATAAAGCCTCGGGACGGAAAACCCTAACGGAGTCGGCAAATTTCCAGAAAGAGTTCCGCAGCTCCGCCGCCACCGCCGACAAATTTCGGGGGCCAGAAGTCTCTGTTCCGGCACCCTGCTGGGACGAGGAAGTGCCCCCGGAGCCATCTCCATCGGTCTCCATCGCCGTCTTCGCCGTCTCCATCGACCTCACCGCCATCTCCATCAACCTTGCTGTCTCCTATGATGAGGAGGGAGTAGTTCATCCCCGGGGCTGAGGGCTCTACCGGTAGCTATGTGGTTCACCTCTCTCTCCCATGATGTGATCTTTATGTGATCGTGAGCTTTGTATCATGTTGAACAAGTAGATGTTATTATTCAGATATTATGCTACTCCTATGCTTAATTATTATAGTGTACTCTAGTGATGTTATTAAAGTAATCTATTCCTCCTGCCATGGTGTAACGGTGACAGTGCGTGCATCATGGTGGTACTTGGTTTAGGCTATGATTGTGATCTCTTGTGGATTATGAGAGTAATTATTACTATGATAGTATTGAGTGATCTATTGCTCCTTTCATGGTGTAATGTTGACAGTGTGTGCACCGTGTTAGTACTTGGTCTAAGTTGCAATGCTATCTATCTTGAATTGTGATCTGATTTGGATGTCTCTATGAGTGGTGTTTGTCAAGTACTTGATGAACTTTAAGGGGTGCTTCTGTAGCCACTACACAATGTTTAGTGTTATTCAATAGGAGAGTAATTCAGAGTACCATAGTGGAGAGAAGTTGTTTATTTGTTCAATCATGTTATATTGTTGGGAGTGTGTCCACTAGTGAAAGTATGATCCCTAGGCCTTGTTTCCAAGCTTTGCACACCGTTTACTTGCTGTTTTGTTACTTGTTTGCTCGCAGCGATATTTATTTCACATCACGTTTGCTACTTATAATCATCTATACCACTTGTATTTCACTATCTCTTCGCCGAACTAGTGCACCTATACATCTGACAAGTGTATTGGGTGTGTTGGGGACACAAGAGACTTTCTGTATCGTAATTGCAGGGTTGCTTGAGAGGGATAGCTTTGACCTCTAACCTCCCTGAGTTCGATAAACCTTGGGTGATCCACTTAAGGGAAACTTGCTGTTGTTCTACAAACCTCTGCACTTGGAGGCCCAACAAGTGTCTACAAGAATAGAAGTGCGTGGACATCAATGATCCATATGATGTCTTGTGAGTAGTTCGTTTAGTTCTTGAGGACATGGGAGAAGTCAAGTCGTTAGTAGTGGAATTATGTTGAGTAATATTTGATGGTTTGATATTTATTTGTTGTGGTGCTATTTCACTAGTGGTGTCATGTGAACATCGACTACATGATACTTCACCATTTATGGGCCTAGTGAGATGCATTGTGTATTTGGCTACCAATTGTGGGGTTGCTGGAGTGACAGAAACCTAAACCTCCGTTGGGAAACCATTGCACCAGGGAGCGTAGGATCTTAGAGTTTAAGGCTGTGGTTAGATTTATCTTAATTACTTTCTTGTATTTGCGGATGCTTGCAAGGGGTGTAATCACAAGTGTGTATTTATCCTAGTAAGGGTAGTGCACTAGCATAGGTTCACCCCCATAACACTTATCAAACCAGTAAAGATTATTTAGCGGAATGAAGCGAAAGCACTTGACAAAAACTCCCGTGTGTCCTCGAGAATGTTTGGTCATCATAAGTTACACAACCGGCTTGTCCTTTGCTAAAGAAAGGATTGGGCCACTTGCTGCAATTATTACTACTGTCTTTTATTTACTCGCACTTTATTTATTTGCATTACCAAATACCCCTAAAAACCCGTTTGCTAGTATTTACAGTGAATCCTTGATCAAAACCACTTGTCAACACCTTCTGCTCCTTGTTGGGTTTGACACTCTTATTTATCGAAAGTACTACGATACACCCCCTATACTTGTGGGTCATCAATGGTGAATGAAGGAATTGTTCTTGGACATAAAATTTCTGAAAGAGGTATTGAAGTTGATAGAGCAAAAGTTGAAGCAATTGAGAAAATGCCCTGTCCTAGGGATGTTAAAGGTATTCGTAGTATTCTTGGTCATGTTGGTTTTTATAGGAGGTTTATTAAAGATTTCTCTAAGATTTCAAAGCCTCTTACTAATCTTATTCAAAAAGATGTACCTTTTGTTTTTGATGATGATTGTGATGGTGCGGTGTTGATGTAGGAGTTTTGTAGATGACCGCCCAGTTGGAAACCCCAAGAGAAGGTGTGATGAGCACAACAGCAAGTCTTCCCTCAGTATGAAACCAAGGTTTATCGAACCAGTAGGAGAAAAAACAAAACTTCCAAAGGTTGATGCTCGCTAGCTTTGCGACAGCTCTGGAAAATTTGTATATGGCGCCTAGTCCAGGGCATAGCTTTGCACCAGCAGCAGCGTGGAACCTGCACACAACACAACCAAGTACTTTGTCCCAACTTATAGTGAGGTTGTCAATCTCACCAATTTGCTGTAAACAAAGGATTAAACATATTGAGTGGTAAAAGATAGTAGTTTGCAAGAATATAAATAAAGCAAGTAAATGGTAAACGGTAATAGCAATGTAAAAGAATGGACCGGAGTCCACAATTCACTAGTGGTGTCTCTCCATAAGATAAATAACATGCTTGGTAAACAAATTACAGTTGGGCAATTGATAGAATAAAGCAAGCATACAAATGTCATTACAACATAATACATAGATCGTAATCCAACTGCATCTATGACTAATAATCCACTCTCCGGATGTCGTCCGAGCAACCATTGGGTATTAAGTTGCAAGCAACAGATTATTGCCTTAAGCAAAGTGCATAATGTAAACAATACAAATGTCCTTGAACACAAGATTGTTGTTTTCTCCCTAGTAGCAACAACACATCTACAACTTTAGAGGTTTCTGTCACTCCCCCAAATTACTAGAGGCATGAACCCACTATCGAGCATAAATACTCCCTCTTGGAGTCACTAGCATCTACTCGGCCAAGATATCTACTAGCAACGGAGAGCATGCAAGATTATAAACAACACAGAGATAACATAAAGATGATAAATCAACAATTCAACTTGACAGAGTACCAATATTCATCGGGTCCCAACAAACACAACATGTAGAATTACACAATGATGATCTTGATCATGATAGGCAGCTCACAAGATCTAAACATGAAGCACATGGAGGAGATGACAACCATCTAGCTACTGCTATGGACCCGTAGTCCAAGGTAGACTACTCACACATCACTCTGGAGGCGGGCATGGTGATGAAGAAGGCCTCCGGTGGTGATTCCCCTCTCTGGTAGGGTGCCGAGAAGAGCTTCTGGACCCTCTCGATCTCGCGTCGATGATGGTGGCGGCTTACAGTAGGTTTCATGGAAAATTGATCGGGTCTTTAGGTTTTCCTGTCGATGGGAATATATAGGCGGAAGGGCAGCATCAGGGAGTGGGCCAGGGGCCCACACCACACCCCGGTGCAGCTAGGGGGTGGCCCGCGCCATGGGGTGGTGCAGCCGCCTCCTGGCACCCCTCCGTCTCTGCTTTGGACTCCATCATGCTCCGGGAAAAATAGGAAATTTGGCTTTTCTTTCGTCCAATTCTGAGAATATTTCCTGTGTAGCTTTTCTGAAACACAAAAACAACAGAAACAAGGAACTAGCACTGTGGCATCTCATTAATAGGTTAGTATTGGAAAATGCATAAAAATGCCACAAAGTGTAACAAAACACAAAGCAAATAGTGTATAAACAAGCATGGATGATTGTGAGGAAGCTTTCGAAATTCTTAAGAAGGCTTTAGTTACTGCTCCTATTGTCCAACCACCTGATTGGAATTTACCCTTTGAAATTATGTGTGATGCTAGTGATTTTGCTGTAGGTGTTGTTCTGGGACAGCGCATAGATAAGAAGTTGAATGTTATTCATTATGCTAGTAAGACTCTTGATGCTGCTCAAAAGAATTATGCTACTACTAAAAAAGAGTTCCTAGCTGTTATCTTTGCTTGTAATAAGTTTAGACCTTATATTGTTGATTCGAAAGTTACTATTCATACTGATCATGCTGCTATTAGGTATCTTTTGGAAAAGAAAGATGCTAAGCCCAGGCTTATTAGATGGGTGTTGCTTTTACAAGAGTTTGATTTACATATTGTAGATAGGAAAGGTGCTGAAAATCATGTTGCTAATAATTTGTCTAGATTGGAAAACATTTATTTTGATCATATTCCTGTTAATGATAGTTTTCCAAATGAAAAGTTGGCTGCAATAAAGGTAACCTCGCGAGAGAGTCCTTGGTATTCTGATTATGCTAATTTTATTGTTTCCAAGTATTTGCCTCCAACCTTTACAGCTCAGCAGAGAAGGAAATTATTTTATGACTTGAGGCATTATTTTTGGGATGACCCACATTTATATAAAGAAGGAGTGGATGATATTATGCGAAGATGTGTTCCAGAATATGAACAACAAGAGATATTGAGGAAATGTCATGGCAGTGCTTATGGAGGACATCATGCTGGAGATAGAACTGCACAAAAGGTTCTACAATCAGGTTTTTATTGGCCTACCCTTTTTAAAGATGCAAGAAAAATTATTTTATCTTGTGATGAATGTCAAAGAGTTGGTAATATTTCTAGACGCAATGAAATGCCTATGAATCATTCTCTTGTTATTGAACCATTTGATTGTTGGGGATTTGACTTTATGGGTCCTTTTCCTCCTTTAGAAGGTTATACTCATATACTTGTTGCTGTTGATTATGTTACTAAGTGGGTAGAAGCTATACCTACGAAGAGTGCCGATGGTGAGACCTCGTTAAAATGCTTAAGGATGTTATTTTTCCTAGGTTTGGTGTGCCTAGATATCTTATGACTGATGGAGGTTCTCATCTTATTCATGGTGGTTTTAGGAAGACTCTTGCTAGATATGATGTTAATCATAGAATTGCTTCTGCTTATCATCCCCAAACTAGTGGGCAAGTAGAGCTATCGAATAGAGAGATCAAGTCTATCTTGCAGAAGACTGTTAATAGATCTAGGAAAAACTGGGCTAGCAAGTTAAATGATGCTTTGTGGGCTTATAGAACTGCTTATAAGAACCCCATGGGCATGTCTCCTTACAAAATGGTTTATGGAAAAGCGTGTCACTTGCCTTTAGAATTAGAACACAAAGCTTTTTGGGCAGTGGAAGAGCTTAATAGAGATTTTAAGCTTGCTGGTAGGAAAAGGTTGCTTGTTTGAGTTCTTTAGATGAGGGGAGAAGTGAAGCTTATGAAAATGCCAGATGATACGTCTCAAACGTATCTATAATTTTTGATGCTCCATGCTTGTTTAAACACCATTTGCTTTGAGTTTTGTTACACTTCGTGGCATTTTTATGCATTTTCCGGAACTAACCTATTAACAAGATGCCACAGTGCCAGTTCCCTGTTTTCTGTTATTTTTGTGTTTCAGAAAAGTTACATAGGAAATATTCTCGGAATTGGATGAAAGAAAAGCCAAACCTCCTATTTTTACCGAAGCTTCGCGAAGACCGAAGATGAGACGGAGGGGGGCCAGGGGCTAGCCTCACCACAGGGCGGTGCGGCCCAGCCCCTCGCCGCGCCGGCCCATGGTGAGACCACCTTGTCCCACTTCTGACGCTGCCCTTTCGCCTATAAAGTCCCCTCAACGGGAAAAACCTAAGGGACGGATTGCTTTTCCTCAAAACATACTGCAAGCTGCTGCCGTTGTTGAAACGAGATCAGGAGGATCCAGGAGCTCTTCCCGACACCCTGCCGGAGGCCTTCTCCACCACCATGGTCGCCTCAGGAGTGATGTGTGAGTAGTCTACCTTGGACTATGGGTCCATAGCAGTAGCTAGATGGTTGTCTTCTCCACCATGTGCTTCATGTTTAGATCTTGTGAGCTGCCCTACATGATCAAGATCATCTTTATGTAATCATACATGTTGTGTTTGTTGGGATCTGATGAGTATTGGTACTATGTTAAGTTGATGTGCTGAACCATATATCTTATGTTATCTCTATGTTGTTTATGATCTTGCATGCTTTCCGTTGCTAGTAGCTATCTTGGCCGAGTAGATGCTAGTGACTCCAAGAGGGAGTATTTATGCTCGATAGTTGGGTTCATGCCTCTATTTAATCTGGGGGAGTGACAGAAACCTCTAAGGTTGTAGATGTGCTGTTGCCACTAGGGGGGAAACAACATTCTTGTGTCCAAGGACATTTGCTTTGTTTACTTTACACACTTTGCTTAATGCAGTTATCCGTTGTTCGCAACTTAATACTCAAGGGGTACTCGGACGACTCCCCGTGAGTGGATTATTAGTCATAGATGCAGTTGGATTACAGTCTATGTATTTTGTCGTATTGCCCAGAGTGAATCTCATAGTGATCCTCATGACATATGTACGTTATATTTACTCTATCAATTGCCCAACTGTAATTTGTTTACCCAGCATGTTATTATTTATCTTATGGAGAGACACCACTAGTGAACTGTGGACCCCGGTCCAATTTCCTTTACATTGCTATACCGTTTTACTTTACTCGCTCTGTTTACTTTCTTGCATACTATTATCCTTTTACCACTCGATACGCTCAATCCTTTGTTTATAGCAAACCGGTAAGATTGACAACCTCATCGTAAGTTGGGAGCAAAGTTCTTGGTTGTGTTGTGTGCAGGTTTCACGTTGCTGCTGGTGAAAAGCTACGCACCGACAAGCAGTTTATCTGGCGCCCTTGTCTGGAGTGTCGCGAAGCTAGCAAGCATCACCTTCTGAAGTTTGGCTTTCTCCTACTGGTTCGATCAACCTTGGTTTCACAACTAAGGGAAGACTTGCTACTGTGCTCATCATACCTTCCTCTTGGGGTTCCCAATGGGCTGTACTTACACGCCATCAAGCAAGTTTTCTGGCGCTTTTGCCGGGGAGGAAGAAGACTTTTGAAAGGGGAGTCTCGCACGCACAATCTTTTACTTTGTTTTTGTTTTGCTTTATTTTATTTTTGCTTGCACCATTTCATCAAAAATACAAAAAAAATAGTTTCCTTTATTATTGTTTTTTATGTCTAGTTTAGTTGCTATTACTATGTCGCCCGAGGAAATGATCTTCACTTTCAAACAAAAGAGTGAGGAGAGTTTCAAAGAAGCTTGGTCTAGAATTTATGATTGGCATGGAAAAACTGAACCGAAAATGACTTTGAGTTTGCTTCTTAGTAGCTTTTACTTTAGACTTGCTCTTCGTTATAGATATGCTCTGGATGCTACAGCAGAAGGAGATTTCCTTCATTGTGATGGAGATCAAGCTTTCAATATTATAAAAAAAGGTGATTACAATTTATAGCATGCCAACTGATTTTGATTCCTCTCTTGTGAGCATTTTTGCTAGAATTAATACTCTTGAGACTCACACTGCTTGTTTGGGTAATTGCTATAGTACTTTGCGCGAGCATTTTGATTATGTGCCAACAAATTCTGAACCATCAAGTTGGTTTCCTACGGTGAAAATCACCATTAGTGGTGAAACTTATCATGCTCGTTATGATATTATGTTTGAATTTTGTCTTAAGCCAAAGGATGTTTATGAATCTTTGAGTCTTTGGAAACTTTCTGAGGGGGGAGAAGAAATTTCTCTTACTAATAATGCCACTATATTTTCCGTTGGAATAGCTGAAGGAGTATATACAAAAGTCCTAGGAAGAATGGTATCTACTGATTATCTTGTTATTGAATGTGTAGGAAAAGGACAAATCACGCTTGGAAGGTCTCTACTAAAGCTCCTGGGCGCCATTATAGATGTGGGAAAAGGCACTATAAGATTTATCTCCCCACCTTGCAATAGTCACGTCTTCCCTAGAGTCAAGAGCAAAGGTAAGAAAGGAAGACGTAAGGCATCCGTTGATCCTAATGCTTCATCGCTTGATAATACTTGATTTGCACTTTCTGCGCCTAGCTCAAATGCGTTAAAGAAAAGCACTCTTGGGAGATAACCCAATGTTTTCTTTTCAGTACTTTTTCTTTTATTTGAGTCTTGGAAGTTATTACTACTGTAATAACCGCTCCTTATCATTTTTATTTGGTTGTTGTGCCAAGAAGAACCTCTAATTTGAGGGAGGTAAAATTTGGGGAAGTTGCTGTCCTGAAACAGATTTTGGTGCTGCACCGTAAAAATTTGTGAAAATTCTCAGAATATCATTTTGACCTGCGATTTCTTGTGCATATGACCCAGGTTATATCAAAACTTTCATTAGTTTTGCACTTTTCGATTTGAGCAGCAGAAGGTCCTCAAAAAAATTGACCTTTGTCAGCTGTTCTGTTTTGACAGATTTCTGCCACTATTTGTGTTTGCCTCTCGATCGCTTTCTTTTTTAGTTCTTTTGATCACGGAAATTTTGGGGATGTTGCTACAGTAGTATATTATTTATATGTGGCGTTTTTGAGTTGAAACCTGAACCAAAAAGGGTTGATTTACTATTATGTTTATGCTAACGTTGCTAATAGAATTGTGTGAAGTTTTGTATGAAGGAAGTTTTCAAGTGTAGGGATTGGAGAATGATGAGATGAGATGAAGAATGGACAAAAGCTCAAGCTTGGGGATGCCCATGTCACCCCAAGAAATATCCAAGAGATACAAGTGTCAAAGCCTGGGGATGCCCCCGAGGCACCCCTTCTTCATCGGCAAAAATCAGGTCACCTTTCAACACACTATATTTTTATTGCTTCATGCACTATGCGTTTTTCTTGGAGCGTCTTTACTTTTGCTTTCAATTTTCTTTTCTTTTTTTGCTGCAATAAATGGTTGGACCCCAACAAATTTCTTTTTGAGGAGATTTACTTGTTTTTCATTGCCAAGAACACTCTAGTTTTCACTCTTATCGTTCAACGAGTGTTCTCTTTTTCAAGAACTGCGTTTAGCTTTTGTTTTTCGCCTTGATTTTTACTCAGATCTTGGTTTATCTTTGCATCAAGGTGTATTTCGACCTCTGGTCTATGTTGGTATTCATCAAAAGAGTTGTCTCAACAAGGTTTGAATGGTGTTGGAAAAGAGAAAAAGTTTCATGCAAAAAAGTGGTACAAAAAGGAGCTTGTTTAGACTGCGGCTTAGACTTTTTCATGCCATGCTTGATGTCGTTTTGATAGTATGCTTAGTGATTTTTGCTGTAGCATGACTTGTCTCAGATGACTGAGATTGCTTAATGAGCCTTTGAAAGAAAAAATCATGCGTTGTTTTTATTTTATGGAAGCATTAATTTGGTTTTCTCCTTGATGATTTATTTGGGTTGACTTGGCGCATGCTTACAACATGTTCGACTCTTACAAAGTCGCCATAAGCCTTTATGATCATTTGGTTTTTGACTTGTGATGCCATTTTATGCTTCTCTTAATGATGTTTTGTCGCTATGCATGATTATGGCCGTTATTGCTCTCTTAGTTTGTCGCTCTCAGTCTTTTGCTAGCCCTCATTTTGTACTGAGTATGAGCTCTACTCGTGCATCCAACTCCCAAAAAACCAAGTTGTTCCAATGTGTCCATCATACATACCTATTAGCAATTTGCTATTCCAAGTACATTTGACTTGCTTTTATCTATCCTTCGAATTAAACACTTTTAATGTTATGTGAAAATTAGTCTGTAAAGCTCTCACGAACCTGATGGCACACTTTACTTTTCTCGCTTTTTAAATTTTGACATTGTGGCTCTTTTATGTTGACATTATGCTTGCAAGTCGTAAGTTAGAAATTAGCCAAACCATGCTGTCATGGGGTAAGCTTTCAACATTGCACTTTCTCTTATTTGAGTTGATATCGTGATCTTTTGTTTATGGATACTCGCGATATGAAATAAGTTGGGAATCTTGCGGGATCATGGAGTTTGTATATGTGTTAGAGAAATGCCTGGGCCGCTAATCTAAGCCATGCATCATTCATGGTGGAAATTTACAACATGCCCGTAGTGGTCATTCGATGACGCATCTCAAAATAAAAAGCTATACCAATGGTAAATAAAAGAGATGCTGAGGTGTTCATTGTCTGTTTGTCCTATCATTTTGATGTGGGCTTGTTCCATGTCATCGGGCAAGGAGGTACCCCGTTGGCGGTTCTCGATGATACGTGTATACTTACAATGACAAGAGCTTGCTTGGGTCCCTAAGTCGAGTAGCATGAGGTTTGGGTATTCGTACTTCACGGGACACAAGGTTTTCAACTTATGATTTGTCAAGCATATGCTCACAAATGTTCTTGCATTTACTTTAACCATTCAAGATGCCTATGATGGGGGCAATGAGAGCTCAAAGCTAGTAAGTACCATAATTTTTGAAGGTTTATAAAACTTGCAATCACTCATTCCCTCTGCGAAGGGCCATTCTTTTACTTTTATGTTGAGTCTCCACCTTCTATTTTTATGCACCGCCTAAGAGAGCATAGTTGCCATTCTGAGTTTAATGTGCATTGTCCCAAAGTTTATCATTGATTGATTCATGATTATGGTTTCACTTGTTCTTAAATTATTTGTATCTAGTCGCCCTTTTAAACTTGAAGGTGTCCTATGCATTTATGTTTTGCTATTCCATGAAGGACAAGTTGAAAACCATTTGCTATGTTTTTCGATATGATTTGAACACACGTTTGACTTTCATTGTTTCATTATTCATGATCTTTCATTTGTGTTTCTTTTCATGTTATAACATGGTTGCTAAGTTTCTTATTGTCAAGATTATGTCTTTTATGCCCATGTTTTAAGTTCTTTGATCCCAGCACTCAATGCTTACTTAGATGATCAAGATTGTGATGGTGTATGTCACCTCAAAAATTATTCTTTTGTTATCACTTACCTACTCAAGGACGAGCAGGAGTTAATCTTGGGGATGCTTGATACGTCTCAAACGTATCTATAATTTTTGATGCTCCATGCTTGTTTATACACCATTTGCTTTGAGTTTTCTTACACTTCGTGACGTGTAAGATCCAAAAATAAGTCTTAGCCACATCTTGATACAATGGGTACACCAAACATTGCTTAGGTGATGTACATTACCTCCTTCCAGATCAAGAGCAATTACCTACACCATGCGCATATCCTTGCAATGAGTTTACATGAGACATTTTCGTTCACATTAATTGAATCCTCAAAGATGTAATAGATGATGTAACCTCTTTGATATGCCACTAGGCATACCTTAAAAAAAATAGACGAGTGTGATTGTGTAGAAGTGTTCGTATAATGGTATGTATTGGATTTATAATGACAATATATTGTGTGGTATTACACAAAATGACATAGGTAGAAGTACAAGAGAGTTGTAGTGGCATATTTCTAACTTGAGTTTTTATAATGACATTCTTCTAACTTGCAAAGTTACAGTTGTTCACGTCAGTACCGCTACGACTGCGGGGGAGTGTTAGAGATATAATTAGGTTATACGTATAGGATAGGTTAGGTAGAGATGTTTCTTGACTCCTACTCCAAGTCTACTCATGTACGCCTATATATACTCGTCCAAAAGGCTCAATAATACATCCATCATATTTCGCCATCTCTCTCCCTCTATCGTTCTACAAAAGGTACAAGAGAGTTGTTGTAACAACCCAAAGAGTTGTAATCCATTTCCCATTAATTAAAGTGCCAAATTTTGGACCAATTAAAATTTTTTCACTCATATTGCATGTATGCATATATATTTTCTATTATATGTCTTTTATGATTTCATGTGTGTTATAATTGGTTGTGCAATACTTAGTTAATTCAAACTTAACCAACAGAAGCATTGGAGAAGGATTATAAGAGCTAAAGAAACCAGAAACAAAAGAAAGAAAGAAAAAGAGAAGAAAAAGTTGATCTAGAAATTATTATGGACTACCCTACTTTGAGCACTTAGAATAAGAAATCTGTAACTCAAGTAAAGGTGTGGTCAGTTAGTTGAGCTTGACCAAGCTGCATACTAACTTGACCAAGAAGTTTCAAACCAAAATTCAAATCAGAACCTAACTCAAACATCAACCAAAGTTTGAATCTGAAACAGTGGCAATACCCAAAAATTGAAATATGATTTCTGCAAAACATCATCTTTCTTTATAACAAAAATATCCCTGGAACCCTTGTCCAATATGTTGACAAACCACAATGGCCGTTTTCAAAAATTTGAAATTTGAATTCTTGCGGGCATTTGATCGAACACGTGGTGGGCAAAAATCCAGGAAATCGGTTCTACTGTGAGCATCGATGTTCCCGTTCATCTTGATCCCGTAGCCATGCTCGAGGAGTCCTCCGCGGTCGAGCCCAGCCCCCTCTGCCCCGACCCAAGCCGTGGGACATGGAAGGAGAGGGAAGAACCCGCCCGGACCCCCCTTCTCTGTCCCTCTTCTCTCTGCAAGCCGCCGACCATCGTGGCCTCGCCAGCACCGACCCACAGTACCCCGTCGCCGCGACCAAGCCCCTCCAGCACGCCCCCGAGGCCGCCGTGCCCGGCGTGGCCTTTGCGCATCGCCAGGGTCCCCGCACCGGCCACCTTCTGGCCACCCTCGCCCCCGACTCCCTGGCCTATATAAAGCCCCTCCGATCACGCAGTTGAACTCGCACCGCTCCCAGCAGCCTCCCAGACACCTCCTCTTCCCCCAGTTCTTTCCCGTTCGACGTCGCCAACTCCGTCGGCGATCTACTGGACGTGGGTGGCGCCATCGCGTCCGGCCACCGTTGGACACGCCGCCGGTGCCAGGCGGAGGAGTCGAGCAGCCGCCGTCGTTCTGCGTCATCGCCGTCGACCCCTGCTTCCTCTCCGACGAGCCCTCGCCGTCGAACACTCGTCTCTGCACGCGCCGGTGAGCTCCAGCCCTAGCCGAGGTAGACGACGCCTGTGAGCCGTTAGATCTCAATCCATCGGTCGCGTACCGATTCGGGTGACTTAAGTGACCTGATCGGTGGGCTCCACCTGTCAGGTTTAAATTTAGAAAGGCCTCCCACCCTGCGAAGCGGTATTTGGGCCGGCCCGTTCGGAAACCCTCGGCGCGGCCCAGTTCTCGCTAGAATTCGGTCCGAATCGTTTTTAATTATTTCCTGCCTATTTTGAATTGTTTCAAATATGTTTCAGATATGATTTTCAAACTTTAATTCCAAGAGATTTAGAAATCCATTTTTAGCAAATAAATATGCGTTGGAAAGCTTAGGAAATTAGCTAGCCTCTGAAACTAGTTAGAATCCGAATTGAGTTAGGGATTTAATTCAATAAGAATACTTTGACCACAGCCCTATTAATCTTAGGAAAATTCTAGAAAATTGTTTAAGCCTCCTAAAATTTTGAAACTTGGTTTATGAACTCACTAATTAACTCACCTACTGTTTAGTTCAACCTTAATCAACTACAACCTTGTTAGTGCTATCAATTAAACTCTAATACAATCCTAGTTTGTAGCATAAAATGATAGATCTCTATTATACACTTAGATTAGTTTTGCCCTCAATACCAATTCACTTAATTAATCCCTCCCCACTTGAACTAGTCCTAATACCCTTAGTACAATACCAAGGCTTGGAAAGTAAACAACATATGGCATATGGTAGAAAAATCTAACTTACACACTTGATGAGCACTTGGAAGAAACCTTGCAACCCAACTCAATAAAATCCAACATGAATGCTATTGTTTGAAAACAAGTATGTGTGCTTGGTGTGTTGTTAGCATGGTGTAGTGATTGTGTGCCTTGTGTTTATTCGTTATTAGACGCTAGTGTTGCTGAGGAGGATATTGAAGGGGAATTTTATCAAGAAGAAGAAGAATACCCCGGACACTTTGCCAACCAAGGCAAGCCATCTTTTGAATCATACTCCAAAGTCCTAGTTTACTATTGCATTCTACTTGTTTTAAGTAAATTGCATGATTGAATTGCTAGAGTAGAAGGATAGTTGTGTAGTGATATCTTGCTTAACAAGAGCATCAAGCTGAGTTTGTCCAATATGCCCCATAGTTTTAACATCACTCAATATAGTCGCTTAGTCGCTAATAAAATTGAGGCCATCTATAAGGGGAACCCTATTTGAAATTGGTGACATGAACTTGAAAACTTGAATTGGAGATTTCTCCTACAGGATGGTTTTATGAAGGAAAATAATCTTGACTAAAGACTATGGAATGTATTTGCTAAATGATAATAAGTGATGTACCATGTGAGCCAACCATTACCGTACGACCACATTACCCCTAAATGGGAAGGGGCTTAGTCCGTAGTTTGTTTATTCTAGTATGGGAGACCTTGTATCATCTTTTATAGAAGCAAGCCATACATGGGTGCTTTCGAACCGAGTGGAAGTTTCCATTCATGCAGCACTCTGCAGCGGGCAAAACTATGAGTGCCAAAATGGACTCTTAGGGAAGGATCCTATACTAGAGTAGACAAGTGAAAGAATTTGTTTGATTATCTGAACCTCGCATACTTTGTGTATGACGATCCGTGGATTTCTCCCGGCAGATGTATCGAATCTTGTGGGTAAAGTGTACCCCTCTGTAGAGGTTTCAAAACTATTCGAATAGCCGCGTCCGCGGTCATGGACAGTTGGCAAGCTGTACTTGACTTTTGTCAAGAATGATAATAACTTATGATGAACTTGGTGAATGACTTGACTTGACATTGATGTTGACACACTTGAAGTTCCTCTTTAGATTGAACTTAGAGAACTAAACCTCTTCTCTACCAATGAACATTCTTGGGAAATAAAACTAGCTTTTGCAAATAAACTTAGTGCGTAGTCCACCATATCAACCTTGCATATCTACTTCATCATTTCGTTTTATAAGATGGTTTGCGAGTGCATCCAATGTACTCATGGCTGTGTCCCTGGCTATCAACTTGGCCAGACTATGGGGAAGAGTATCCGGATGAAGGGTATGAAGAAGAGTATCAGAACTAAGATCTTCTACTGAGTCGCCATTGCCTGTAGGGTGAAGGCATGGACCCAAAGACGTTATTTCCGCTGCTATATTGTGGTGTAATATGAACTTGGTCACTATGACCATTGTATTTTAACCATCGTATTGTAATGTCTATGGAATTGGTTACCAACTACGTTATGTATTTCACAACAATGATTCTGGGATTGTGGTGGAATGCATAACGGGCACTTTGAATTTGTGATAAATTTGGGGGTGTTACAAGTTGGTATCAGAGCCTAGGCTGACCATAGGAGACCTTAGTTAGAATGGGCGTTAAATGAAACCTTTATAAAAGCAAAGAGATAAGTAATGGTTTAAAATTGCTTAGTCTTTTCCTCTCTATTTACAAAGCTTTGTACATGACTCAGTTTTTGCTTACTTAAAATTTTGCACACTTGAGTTGATCACTAACTTAATCTAGTCTAAAATTTTGTAGATGGCCCCGGTATTCACTGAGCAGTACCAGTTGGGCCATGGTGGCAGCCTTTGTTTCGAGCGCGACCTCACCACCCTGACCTTGTTCCTGGATCGTCTGTATCCGGAGTTCAAGGGAGCCGTGCTCAATGAGCACCCGGATGGAGAGCTACGGTGGCTTATCAGGGCGAGTTGCCATGGCAAGAAGGGAGATCTAAGTTCTCCAAGGATCAAGTTTGAGCTTGTGGAGAACACTTGGGCCGATGGTTTGGTCCGAGGTATGCAGGAGATGCACGCCCGCTTGTGCGGACTGCATGTGGAGGAGATCCAGGGGGAGCGCTTTAGGAACTTTGCTCGGCGTGATGCGGATGGGCATCCCGCAAACATGCCAGGGCAAAATGAGCCGAGTACCTATGTCGATCACATGGACTTCTTGCTGTACTCCACTCAGCAGGAGGCAGATCGTGCCCGTACCAAGGCCAACCTTGAGCACTTCGCGCTTATGGAGGCGAGGAGCACTATCAGGATCCTTGCTAGGGATCGCAAGAGTCTTCGCCGCCAGCGCGATGAGAGGGATCAGACCATTGAGGAGTTGAAGGCCAATGTGGCTGAGCTGACTGAGTACATTGACGATCTAGAGAGCCACCTTGGTGAGGAGGAAGGCATTGATCTCCGCAAGGAGGATAATGCCCTCATTAGTGACGAGGATGACTTCATGGAGGACCTTGATGATCAGGAGCATGATGAGGATGCTGGATTCATTGAGGATGATGAGGAGGAAGACCCCGAGGAGCCCGGTGTTTAGATTGGAGATCCCCGTGTTATCTAGTTATGAGTTTACTTTAAGTCACTTCGTGTAGGTGTGAGTTGTATCCCCCTCTCTAGTAGACGAGTCGCAATGGTTTGATGTAAACCATTTGTAATGTGTGAACTCGCATGTATGGTATGTTTGATGCTTGTTGAATGAAATATGAATTTGGCCCTTAAGGCCTTAGTAAGACAAAAAATTGCATCATCTATGTTACATTTAAATCTTAGCAATTATCTTTTCCCTCTTGTCTTACACACCTTATCTTCAGATGCCGCGAGTACCCCCACCTCCGAACCCGGAAGTGGCAGAACTTCTAAGGTTGATCATGGAAGACCGGGAAGCAGCCCGAGCTGAGCGCCAAGCTAACTTGGCCACTCTTCAGCAACTAACCCAGATGGCAATGAATCACAACAATGGCAATGGAAATGGCCATGGTGAAGGAGAGAACAATGGCAATGATGATCACCGATCCAAGTTGAAGAGTTTCCAAAACACCAACCCACCTATGTTCACTAAGTCTGAAGAACCATTAGATGTTGATGACTGGCTTCGCACCATGGAGAACAATTTGGCAGTCGCCGGAGTCGGCGAAAATGAGAAGGTCTTGTACACCACCCACTATCTTGCTGGAGCCGCAAGAGCTTGGTGGGATAGCACTCGTGTGATGCAAGCCCAAGGGTATGTGATGCCTTGGGAGGAGTTCAAGAGCAAGTTCAGCAAGGCCCACGTTCCTTTGGGATTGATTAAAAGGATGAGGGATGAGTTCAGAAATCTGAAGCAAGGTTCCCTATCTGTGGTTGACTACCGTGACAAGTTTCTTACCTTGTCTAGGTATGCCCCAGATGACACCAACACCAATGAGAAGAAGCAAGAGAGTTTTCTGAATGGACTTCATGATGAGATGCAATGTGTCTTGGTCAGCATTCCCTTTGCAGACCTGGAGTCATTGGTTGACTCTACCATTCAGATGGAAGGCAAACTCAAGCAAGCTGCAGAGAACCGTAAGCGTCGTATGATGTATCAAGGCAACTCAAGCAACTCGCAGAAGCCAAGGGGAAATCCACCTATGGGTTTCACCCCTAGACCTATGAGGCCATCTGCACCTGCTCCGCGTCCCAACTATCCCAACCGTCCGAACGGCAACAACTTCAACTGTGCACCTCCAAGACCTAATGGCAACAACTTCAACCCCAATACCCCTAGGCCAAATGGCGCCCCTGTGCTGCCCAAGTCTGGTGACAAGTCTGGTGTTACCTGTTATGAGTGCGGAATCAAGGGGCATTACTCCAATGAGTGCCCGAAGAAGCTGAATGATGCATCCAAGACCACTGCTCCTGCTCAGCAACAGCGCCGTGTTGGAAATGGCAAGAATTATCCACCAAGGAACCAGCCTCACCCTCGAGGCCGTCTGAATCACATGAATGTTGAAGAAGCTCAGGAAGCAACCGACGTTGTGCTTGGTATGTTCCCTGTTAATTCAGTTCCTGCAAGAGTTCTGTTTGATTCTGGAGCTTCACACTCATTTGTTACTAAGTTATTTGTTGATAAAAGTGGACTTCAACCAACACCCATGAAACATGCCATGTTAGTACAAATACCTGGGTCAACAATAAGGGCTGAGTGGAACTGTTTGGCAGTTCCCATAGAAATTCATGGAATAGCTTTCTTAGCCAATTTGATAGTGTTGGGAACTAAAGGTTTGGAAGTAGTTCTTGGTATGAATTGGATGTCTTCCCATCAAGGAGTGATAGATTGTGCCAAGAAGACCATCACCATGAAGAGTAGCTCGGGAATTGTAGTAAAACATGTGTCCGTCAAACCACCCCAAACCACCAGATGTCATAAGAGTATCTCAGGACCAACTATAAAGCAAGTTCCCATCGTCTGTGAATACCCGGATGTTTTTCCCGATGAGCTACCCGGAATGCCACCGGATCGGGATATTGAGTTTATCATTGAGCTTATCCCCGGAACTGGATCTATAGCCCAACGACCCTATCGTATGAACCCAGCTGAACTAGTGGAGTTAAAGAAGCAATTGGATGACCTTTTGAGTAAGGGATTGATTCAGCCAAGTTCATCTGCTTGGAGATCACCCGTCTTGTTTGTGGATAAAAGTGACGGTTCCAGCCGACTGTGCACTGATTACCGCAAGCTAAATGATGTTACCATCAAGAATAAGTATCCTCTTCCCAAGATTGATGATCTGTTTGACCAATTGACCGGAGCTTGAGTCTTCTCAAAGATAGACCTTAGAACTGGATACCATCAGCTGAAGATCCGTGCAACTGATATACCTAAAACAGCCTTCACTACCCGATACGGATTGTATGAGTACACTGTAATGTCCTTTGGATTAACCAATGCCCCTGCCTATTTCATGAACCTCATGAATAAGGTTTTCATGGAGTTTTTGGATAAGTTTGTTGTTGTCTTCATTGATGACATTCTCATTTACTCCAAGTCTGAAGAAGAGCATGCAACCCATTTGAGATTAATCTTAGAGACTCTTAGAGAGCATCAGCTATATGCCAAGTTCAGTAAATGTGAGTTCTGGTTGAAGGAAGTTGGATTCTTGGGCCATGTATTATCAGCGGGAGGAATATCAGTAGACCCAAAGAAGATCAAATCAGTCATGGAATGGGAAGCCCCTACCACTCAAACTGAAGTTAGAGGTTTTCTCGGATTAGCAGGATATTACCGCAAATTTGTTGAAGGGTTTTCAAGCATTGCCAGACCCATGACCCAATTGTTGAAGAAGGACAAGAAGTTTGAATGGACCCCTAAGTGTGAAGAAAGTTTTCAAGAGCTCAAGAAGCGATTGGTGACCGCCCCCGTCCTAACCATGCCCGATATCACCAAGAACTTTGATGTCTATTGCGACGCCTCCAAACTTGGACTTGGTTGTGTGTTAATGCAAGAAGGCAAGGTCATAGCTTACCTCTCCCGGCAGCTTCGACCTCATGAAGAAAACTATCCAACCCATGATCTGGAGTTAGCAGCCGTAGTTCTAGCCTTGAAGACCTGGAGGCATTATCTTATGGGCAACCGTTGCGAGATCTACACTGATCACAAGAGTTTGAAGTATATTTTTACCCAGAAGGAGTTGAACATGAGGCAAAGAAGATGGATAGAGTTGATCAAGGATTATGATCTGGAAATTCATTATCACCCTGGTAAGGCCAATGTGGTGCCGATGCATCGAGTAGGAAGCCATGCTCGTTGAATATGATGATCAAAGGGGAGCAACCCATGTTGCACCAAGAGTTTGAAAGGTTTGGATTGGAACTAGTCAGTCGAGGATTCTTAGCCAACCTTGAGTTTCAACCCACCTTGATGAGCCAAATCAAAGAAGCCCAGAAGGGAAATGAGAGCATTGACGGAATTAAGCGCAGAATTAGTTCCGGCAAGGTGCCAGGATTTGAAGAAGATGATCAAGGAGTTCTTTGGTATAAAGGACATCTTTGTGTGCCTGCGGACTCAGAATTGAAGGAAGTTATTATGAAGGAAGCCCATGAGACACCTTACTCCATTCATCCCGGTGGAACTAAGATGTACCAAGATTTAAAGGAACAATTTTTGGTGGCATGGAATGAAGCGTGAGATTGCATTGTTCATATCTAAGTGTGATATTTGTCAAAGAGTCAAGGCTGAACATCAACGTCCTGCGGGACTGCTGCAGCCTTTGCAAGTTCCGGAATGGAAGTGGGAATCTGTTGGAATGGATTTCATTACTGGATTTCCAAGGTCTAGCCGTGAAAATGACTCTATCTGGGTCATTGTGGATAGACTGACCAAAGTGGCCCACTTTATTCTGGTCAAGACCACCTATACCTCAGGACAGCTGGCAGATCTCTATCTATCCAGAATTGTTAGTTTGCATGGAGTCCCTAAAACCATAGTTTCCGATCGAGGAACCCAATTCACCTCCAGATTTTGGAGAAGTTTGCACCAAGCCTTGGGAACCAAATTAGCCTTTAGCACAGCTTACCACCCACAGACTGATGGACAGACTGAAAGAGTAAATCAAATACTTGAAGATATGTTGAGAGCCTGTGTTCTAGCCTATGGAGCTAAGTGGGAAGATTGTCTGCCTTTCGCGGAGTTTTCCTACAACAACAGTTATCAAGCCAGTTTGCAAATGGCCCCCTTTGAAGCTTTATATGGAAGAAAGTGTCGTACCCCTTTGAATTGGTCTGAAACCGGAGACAGTAAGATATTTGGACCGGATATTCTGCAAGAGGCTGAAGAGAAGGTTCGCATGATTCGTGATTACCTCAAGGCAGCCCAGTCGAGACAGAAGAGTTATGCTGACAAGAGACGTAGAGAACTAACCTTCAAGATTGGAGAGTTTGTTTATCTTAGAGTATCACCTCTCAAGGGCATGCAAAGATTCCAAGTAAAAGGAAAGCTTGCACCAAGGTATATTGGACCCTTCAAGATACTAAGCCGCAGAGGAGAAGTGTCTTATCAGTTGGAAATGCCCCCTGAATTGTCTGAAGTGCACGATGTCTTTCACGTGTCTTTACTTCGGAAATGTCTTGAAGTTCCTGAGAAGCCAGAAATCTTCAAGAATATTGATCACCGTTCTGTGGACATCAATAAGGATTTGACCTATCGTGAAGTACCTATCTGTATCCTCGAGGAAGCATATCGAACCACTCGAACCCGAAGCATCAAGTTTCTGAAAGTTCAGTGGAGTAATCACACAGAAGAGGAAGCTACTTGGGAACGAGAAGATTACCTTCAGAAAGAATTTCCCAATCTTTTCAGTTCTTAGTTAGTGAATCTCGGGGACGAGATTCTTTTTAAGGGGGGAAGATTGTAACAACCCAAAGAGTTGTAATCCATTTCCTATTAATTAAAGTGCCAAATTTTGGACCAATTAAAACTTTTTCACTCATATTGCATGTATGCATATATATTTTCTATTATATGTCTTTTATGATTTCATGTGTGTTATAATTGGTTGTGCAATACTTAGTTAATTCAAACTTAACCAACAGAAGCATTAGAGAAGGATTATAAGAGCTAAAGAAACCAGAAACAAAAGAAAGAAAGAAAAAGAGAAGAAAAAGTTGATCTAGAAATTATTATTGACTACCCTACTTTGAGCACTTAGAATAAGAAATCTGTAACTCAAGTAAAGGTGTGGTCAGTTAGTTGAGCTTGACCAAGCTGCATACTAACTTGACCAAGAAGTTTCAAACAAAAATTCAAATCAGAACCTAACTCAAACATCAACCAAAGTTTGAATCTGAAACAGTGGCAATACCCAAAAATTGAAATATGATTTCTGCAAAACATCATCTTTCTTTATAACAAAAATATCCCTGGAACCCTTGTCCAATATGTTGACAAACCACAGTGGCCGTTTTCAAAAATTTGAAATTTGAATTCTTGCGGGCATTTGATCGAACACGTGGTGGGCAAAAATCCAGGAAATCGGTTCTACTCTGAGCATCGCTGTTCCCGTTCGTCTTGATCCTGTAGCCATGCTCGAGGAGTCCTCCGCGGTCGAGCCCAGCCCCCCTGCCCCGACCCAAGCCGTGGGACATGGAAGGAGAGGGAAGAACCCGCTCGGACCCCCCTTCTCTGTCCCTCTTCTCTCTGCAAGCCGCCGACCGTCGTGGCCTCGCCAGCGCCGACCCACAGTACCCCGTCGCCGCGACCAAGCCCCTCCAGCACGCCCCCGAGGCCGCCGTGCCCGGCGTGGCCTTTGCGCATCGCCAGGGCCCCCGCACCGGCCACCTTCTGGCCACCCTCGCCCCCGACTCCCTGGCCTATATAAAGCCCCTCCGATCACGCAGTTGAACTCGCACCGCTCCCAGCAGCCTCCCAGACACCTCCTCTTCCCCCAGTTCTTTCCCGTTCGATGTCGCCAGCTCCGCCAGTGAGCTACTGGACGCGGGTGGTGCCACCGCGTCCGGCCACCGTTGGACACGCCGCCGGTGCCAGGCGGAGGAGTCGAGCAGCCGCCGCCGTTCTGCGTCATCGCCGTCGACACCTGCTTCCTCTCCGATGAGCCCTCGCCGTCGAACACTCGTCTCTGCACGCACCGGTGAGCTCCAGCCCTAGCCGAGGTAGACGACGCCTGTGAGCCGTTAGATCTCAATCCATCGGTCGCGTACCGATTCGGGTGACTTAAGTGACCTGACCAGTGGGCTCCACCTGTCAGGTTTAAATTTAGAAAGGCCTCCCGCCCTGCGAAGCGGTATTTGGGCCGGCCCGTTCGGAAACCCTCGGCGCGGCCCAGTTCTCGCTATAATTCGGTCCGAATCGTTTTTAATTATTTCCCGCCTATTTTGAATTGTTTCAAATATGTTTCAGATATGATTTTCAAACTTTAATTCCAAGAGATTTAGAAATCCATTTTTAGCAAATAAATATGCGTTGGAAAGCTTAGGAAATTATCTAGCCTCTGAAACTAGTTAGAATCCGAATTGAGTTAGGGATTTAATTCAATAAGAATACTTTGACCACAGCCCTATTAATCTTAGGAAAATTCTAGAAAATTGTTTAAGCCTCCTAAAATTTTGAAACTTGGTTTATGAACTCACTAATTAACTCACCTACTATTTAGTTCAACCTTAATCAACTACAACCTTGTTAGTGCTATCAATTAAACTCTAATCCAATCCTAGTTTGTAGCATAAAATGATAGATCTCTATTATACACTTAGATTAGTTTTGCCCTCAATACCAATTCACTTAATTAATCCCTCCCCACTTGAACTAGTCCTAATACCCTTAGTACAATACCAAGGCTTGGAAAGTAAACAACATATGGCATATGGTAGAAAAATCTAACTTACACACTTGATGAGCACTTGGAAGAAACCTTGCAACCCAACTCAATAAAATCCAACATGAATGCTATTGTTTGAAAACAAGTATGTGTGCTTGGTGTGTTGTTAGCATGGTGTAGTGATTGTGTGCCTTGTGTTTATTCGTTATTAGACGCTAGTGTTGCTGAGGAGGATATTGAAGGGGAATTTTATCAAGAAGAAGAAGAATACCCCGGACACTTTGCCAACCAAGGCAAGCCATCTTTTGAATCATACTCCAAAGTCCTAGTTTACTATTGCATTCTACTTGTTTTAAGTAAATTGCATGATTGAATTGCTAGAGTAGAAGGATAGTTGTGTAGTGATATCTTGCTTAACAAGAGCATCAAGCTGAGTTTATCCAATATTCCCCTTAGTTTTAACATCACTCAATATAGTCGCTTAGTCGCTAATAAAATTGAGGCCATCTATAAGGGGAACCCTATTTGAAATTGGTGACATGAACTTGAAAACTTGAATTGGAGATTTCTCCTACAGGATGGTTTTATGAAGGAAAATAATCTTGACTAAAGATTATGGAATGTATTTGCTAAATGATAATAAGTGATGTACCATGTGAGCCAACCATTACCGTACGACCACATTACCCCTAAATGGGAAGGGGCTTAGTCCGTAGTTTGTTTATTCTAGTATGGGAGACCTTGTATCATCTTTTATAGAAGCAAGCCATACATGGGTGCTTCCGAACCGAGTGGAAGTTTCCATTCATGCAGCACTCTGCAGCGGGCAAAACTATGAGTGCCAAAATGGACTCTTAGGGAAGGATCCTATACTAGAGTAGACAAGTGAAAGAATTTGTTTGATTATCTGAACCTCGCATACTTTGTGTATGATGATCCGTGGATTTCTCCCGGCAGATGTATCGAATCTTGTGGGTAAAGTGTACCCCTCTGTAGAGGTTTTAAAACTATTCGAATAGCCGCGTCCGCGGTCATGGACAGTTGGCAAGCTGTACTTGACTTTTGTCAAGAATGATAATAACTTATGATGAACTTGGTGAATGATTTGACTTGACATTGATGTTGACACACTTGAAGTTCCTCTTTAGATTGAACTTAGAGAACTAAACCTCTTCTCTACCAATGAACATTCTTGGGAAATAAAACTAGCTTTTGCAAATAAACTTAGTGCGTAGTCCACCATATCAACCTTGCATATCCACTTCATCATTTCGTTTTATAAGATGGTTTGCGAGTGCATCCAATGTACTCATGGCTGTGTCCCTGGCTATCAACTTGGCCAGACTATGGGGAAGAGTATCCGGATGAAGGGTATGAAGAAGAGTATCAGAACTAAGATCTTCTACTGAGTCGCCATTGCCTGTAGGGTGAAGGCATGGACCCGAAGACGTTATTTCCGCTGCTATATTGTGGTGTAATATGAACTTGGTCACTATGACCATTGTATTTTAACCATCGTATTGTAATGTCTATGGAACTGGTTACCAACTACGTTATGTATATCACAACAGTGATTCTGGGATTGTGGTGGAATGCATAACGGGCACTTCGAATTTGTGATAAATTCGGGGGTGTTACAGTTGTAGTGGCATATTTCCAACTTGAGTTTTTACAATGGCATTCTTCTAACTTGCAAAGTTAGAGTGGCATAGATCAACTAACATTAGTAAGATAACTACTACATAACATAACTGTACAACTACTACATAACATAACTGTGCAAAGTTACAGTGGCATAGATCAACTAAGTAAGACAACTACTACATAACATAACTGTACAAAAAGTTCTCATGAGTTTATCACCAAAATGGTGAGCTTATCCCCTGGAAAAAGATTAAAAAAAGTCACTAAAAGATACATGTATAGTAGCGAATCAATTGACCTTCCTGACTCCCACATATAAATCCTCCTCCCGGCGGGTGAAGTATACCAAAATTAGTAGGACACATCTTACATATGTTGCTGTCAATGTCGCCATCTGGAGACAAACAAAGAAACAGTCAAAAGTCTTTTTATGTTGAATAAAACTGTCTAAAAGCATCCAAAAAAAGCAAATTTATATTTTTGAAAGAGAAAATATTTACAAGATGGCATAGCCCTCGGACAAGCTAGCTAATGACATGCAGACACTACAATATAAAAGGTTCAATGCTAAGGAGAGCCCAACACTGAAATGAATTTGGTATGGCACCTAGGAAAACTAAAGCTCATTTCATCTAGCTCATGAGCCTCTTTATTGTATATTTATTTATAAAATTAAGCCTTAAGGTGTATGTAAAAATCATGTCAACATATCGATATCAATCCTTGCCAATTACTTCATTTCCAAAATAACATAAACATGGAAGTACTTACCAAGTGCGATGCATGCCACCACGTTGTAGTCGAATCTCCGATTGATTTTGGCCTCAACAAAAAAACATTGCTGGACAAAGCCTCCACCAGTGGAAGTAGTATCTTTCTTATGACCCAATAGGTTGCAATGGTACCACGTGTAATTCTCAAACACCACAGCATACATTGATGTGTGGTTTGGAAGGAGATCATAGTTAGAGTCCTACACGAATAAACAGATTAATACCAGATTATTATAGAGCATTACTGTGCATCCTTGTTTATGCATGGGCCAGGAGTAAGACTTCCATTAACGAAAAACCAAATCTTTGATGTGCATCTTATATAAATAATGAAGTTCATAGAACGTGAAAAGCATGATTCGATTGAACCAAGTAAAGAATATATTATGCATAAGTGCATGTTGTTTAGATATGCTTCGCGGTAAACATCGCTATTAAAAATGCAAATGTGAAAACAGTACAAAGGGAGGTACTCAGATGCATAACCATATTTTGGGCCTTTCTGTAGTCCATAGCAGCATTCCAAATATGCACTTCTTTAATAAGCAGTTCCTTTGGATCCACGGATCTAGAATCAAGAGGTAATTCATGGTTAGCATAAAATGGACTAAATCGAACTAATAGAAAAAACTAAAATTATAAACTAAACTGCAAAATAATAAATCCCACGACTTGATTTTTTTACACATGTACAAGTAATGAAATAAAACTCTTTCAAGTATGATCACTACGCACTAGTCCAAACATCGGCACTGAATTGATATCAGCATAGTTTAGGTTCAAAATGAATGAAATAAGAAGTAAATGCCAGTATTCACCGCTTTGGGTAGACAAACGATAGTTCTACTAGATGAGTAGATATAGATTCTTCATATAGATCAATGAATGAGAACCGGAACGCTGTTAACTACGCTGATACGAAGGCTTTTTTTACAGAGATATGAAGGCTTTTTTTTACAGTTCTTCAATATATATTGTTAGCAATCAATGGTTGTGGCTTGTGACTGATAATTTTGAGATGCCCCCTACCTCACAAACAGGAACATTTGTAAAAGAGCCAACAGAGAATCGGGTTTTAAGCTGATTCGTCTGCCAGTGTTGAGGAGGATTCAGAGAGTTCATATTACCGGCTCATGCCTATGGGGTCGCAGTTGCTTTTGCGACCGAGAAGGTTACGCGGATCCACTGGATCCTTAGTGCGCATAAGGGTGATAGGACGGCCGATCCGACGCATAAACTTCATCCTCGATAGGATTACTGTAGGGAAGAGGATTAGGGAGAGAACTCAACACACTTTCATTACACAGCCGTGGAGGCGTTTATATACAGCATGTCCATGACTGAGTGGCCATCGTGTGATGCCATGATCTCTAGCTACTAACTGCTCAACGTGGGGGAAGTGGTGTGCGTGTGTGTTGACTAGGTACAGGGAAAGATACACACACGGTACACATACAGTATATCCTAACACCCCCCCGCAGTCGTGACGTCGGCTGTCGAGACGCAAAGACTGGATCGGAACTCTTGGAAAATGTCCGTAGGCAATCCTTTGGTCATGACGTCTGCAAATTGCTGGCGCGTGGGCACATGAAGAACACGGAACTCGCCAAGTGCCACCCGCTCGCGAACGAAGTGGATGTCAAGCTCGACGTGCTTGGTACGACGATGATGCACCGGATTTGCAGACATGTACACGGCTGATATGTTGTCGCAGTATACGAACGTAGCTTTGGAGATAGGGCAGAGAAGTTCCCCGAGGAGCTGCCGGAGCCAGACGCACTCAGCGACGGCGTTGGCCATGCCGCGGTACTCCGCCTCGGCGCTGGACCGCGACACGGTGGCCTGGCGTTTGGACGACCAGGAGACGAGGGAGTCGCCCAGGTACACGCAGTAGCCTGATGTGGAGCGGCGGGTGTCAGGGCACCCTGCCCAGTCCGCGTCGGTGTAGACGCGCAGGTCCAGCTGAGGCGAAGCAGAGATGTGCAGTCCCATGTCGACGGTGCCGCGGATGTACCGCAGCGCACGCTTGATCAACCCATGATGACATTCACGGGGATCATGCATGTGCAAGCAGATTTGCTGAACCGCATAGGCAAGCTCTGGCCGCGTGATCGTGAGATACTGCAGGGCGCCGGCGATGCTTCGGTAAGCAGAAGGATCAGCGACACGGGGACCGTCGGCGGCAGGCAGCTTGGCCTTGGTGTCCACAGGTGTGGGCGCCGCCCGACAGTTGTCCATGGTCGCCCGCTCAAGCACGTCCTCCGCGTATTGTTGCTGAGAGAGGAAGAAGCCGGTCGGCGAGCGCGTCACGCGAATGCCGAGGAAGAAGTGCAGAGCCCCGAGGTCCTTCATGGCGAACTCTCCGGTGAGGCGCGCGATGATGCGGTGAAGCAGAGCGGACGACGACGCAGTGAGGACGATGTCATCTACATAGAGAAGTAGATATGCCATGTCCGTGCCGTGAGCGTAGAGGAACAGCGAGGAGTCTGAACGTGTGGGCGCAAAGCCGATGCTCTTGACGAAGCCGGCGAAGCGCATGAACCACGCCCGGGGCGCCTGCTTCAGGCCGTACAGTGACTTGGACAGCTTGCAGACATGATCGGGCTTGGACGCGTCGACGAAACCGGCGGGCTGGAGGCAGTACACTTCCTCGGCGAGCGTCCCATGCAGGAACGCATTCTTCACGTCGAGCTGGTGCACTGGCCACTTGCGAGAGGCGGCGATGGCCAGTACGGTGCGGATGGTGGCCGGCTTGACGACGGGGGAGAATGTTTCGCCGTAGTCGATGCCGGCGCGCTGAGTGAACCCGCGCACCACCCACCGTGCTTTGTAGCGCTCGAGCGTGCCGTCCGCACGCGTCTTGTGACGGAACACCCACTTCCCTGTGATGAGGTGAGCGCGTGGAGGACGTGGGACCAGCTCCCAGGTGCGGTTGCCGACAAGAGCGGCGAACTCCTCGCGCATGGCACCAAGCCAGTTGGGGTCTCGGACGGCGACTTGCACAGAGCGCGGGATTGGCGAGATGTCCGGCGACGGCGTGGTCGATGCAGCGTTCGCGTACCGCGGGTTTGGCTTGAAGATGCCGGCCTGAGCACGAGTGACCATGCGGCGAGCCGGTGGCGACAGAAGTAGCGGTGACGAGCATGTCGATGCCGAGGGCGTGGACGATGCCGGCAGGCTGCGATCCGAGGAAGACGCAGGAGATGACGCGACATGCTCGCTGGGAGCAGGTAGCGGCCCAGGTGAGGGAGGTGGGCCGCGGTCGAGCGCGGGGTGCGGAGAGGCCAGAGAGCCAGTGTTTGAACTGGGGCCATTCCCGCGTGGCGCCGCTGAGTGAACTGAAGAAACCTGCACAGGAGTGTAACAGTAAATCTGTTCGGGTGGCGGCGCGGCAGCAGGCGCGCCAACAGCATCACGCAGGTGGGGGTAGGAGAAGGGAAAGTTCTCCTCATCGAACCGAACATGCCGAGACGTGATGACGCGGCGAGTGACAGGGTCGAAACAGCGGTAGCCACGGTGATCGGGAGGATATCCCAAAAAAACACAGGCTACAGACCGGTGATCCAGCTTGTGCCGCGAGGTGGAGGTGGTGTTTGGGTAGCACAAGCACCCGAAGACACGAAGAAGAGTGTAATCCGGGGCGATGCCGAGCAAAAGCTCATGTGGAGTACTAGGTGAGCTAGAGAGACAGGGACGACGATTCAGTAGGTACGTGGATGTCGACAGAGCTTCTGCCCAAAACTTGGCAGGCATGGAGGCATGAAAGAGAAGGGTGCGTACGCTCTCATTAAGTGTGCGAATGGTACGCTCGGCTTTCCCATTTTGTTGGCTAGTGTAAGGACAGGAAAGGCGGAAGAGAGTGCCGCGGGCAGCGAGAAAGGATCGCATGGAAGCATTGTCGAACTCGCGCCCGTTATCAGTTTGGAGTGCCAGAATGGGGCGCTGGAATTGAGTTTGGACGTAGGCAAAAAATTCAGAGATGACAGAGAAGACATCAGATTTGTTGCGCAGGGGGAAAGTCCAAACATAATGACTGAAATCATCAAGCACGACGAGATAGTATTGATAACCGGAAATGCTTACAACGGGTGATGTCCAGACATCAAGATGTAGCAATTGGAAAGGAAAATAGCTAAGTGTTTGTGATGACTGAAATGGTAAGCGTGCATTCTTGCCTAACTGACACGCATGACAGGTATGCGATGCAGATTTACTACAAGCAAAAGGAAAACTAGACAAAGCACTACGCAGAGCAGCATGTCCGGGATGCCCGAGCCGCTGGTGCCAGAGGGTGACGGTGGTGACGCCGGCGAACGGTGGGCGAGGTGATGAAGAGCCAGACGCCACCGGGTACAGATCGCCATCGGAGTTACATCGCAGAATCACTGTCCGTGTTCGAAGGTCCTTGACAGAGAAACCAAACGCATCAAATTCAACGGAAACAGGATTATCACGACAGAGTTGACGAACTGACAGCAAGTTTTTAATAAGAGAAGGTGACAGAAGAACATTGCGGAGAGTGAGAGGAGCGGTGGAAGTGGCGATCGTGCCGGTCCCGGTGTGAGTTATGGGAAGGTGGGCAGCGTTTCCGACAACAATCTGAGAGGAAGAAGAGGAGGGACGGAGGGAATGAAGATTACCGGCACCCGAAGACATGTGCGATGAGGCCCCGGTGTCGAAGTACCAGTCGGAGGTTCCGCCGGATGGGGACTGGTGTGGGGCGGTGCCTTGGAGCGCGGCGTGGAGCGCGCTCATGTCCCAGGGCTGCATCTGCGCGGGCGCGGCACTGGTGCTGGCGCCGGGCGTGTTGAAGGCTGGTGGCGAGGGAGTACTTGGGCCGGCGCCAGGGAAGCCGTAGCCGTAGCCGAAGGGGACGCCACCTCTGGACGGAAGGCCGCCGAACCCTTGCTGGTACAGAGGCTGCACGGGGGCCGCTGCCATGTACGCCTGCTGGTGGGGAGTGCCTGGACGAGGGCCGAGCACACCGGCGCCGGGGGCACGCCAGTTCACAGGCCACGCCTGAACAACTCCAGTCCAAGAGTGAGCGCCTGGTGCAGGCGCCGGGTACGTGGGAGGATGGGGCGCCGGAGTTGGTGAGGAAGCCGGCGAGGGTGGTGGCGAGGAGGCGGGGGCCTTGCCCTTGCCCTTGTCCTTGTTTCGGCCACGGCCGCGGTTCCGCCCACCACCACCACCAGAAGTAGAGCCACCGTCGTTGCCGTAGGCAGGTGGTGGTGGAGGTGCGCGGGCAGCCAGAAGAGCATGCGTGGCGGTTTGGCGCGCCGATTGCTCCGCGCGGTGTTCCTCCAGCAACAGAAACGAGCGAGCCTGCAGAAAAGTGGGCAGAGGAACACGCGAGGTGATGTGCGGGATGGAGTGGCGATATTGCCGCCCGAGCCCGCGCAGGAGGTTGAAGACCTGCTGCACTTCGGAGACGGGCTGCCCAAGGTTGCGGAGCTGGTCGGTGAAGCTCTTGAGCTTGGTGCAGTACTGCATGATGGTCATGTCGCCTTGGACAAGAGCGTGGTACTCGGCGTCGACGTAGACAGCACGTGCGAGTTGGTTGTCGCGGAAGAGTTCCTGCAGCGCCGTCCAAACGGACAGAGCGGTGTCCTCCGGCTGCATGATCACATCGAGGAGCTCGGAGGAGATGGTGGTGTACAACCAGTGCATCACGCAGTTGTCGACCATGACCCACTCCGGATCGTGGTGGCGGGGAACGGCGCCGGCGTCGATGTGGGCGCGCAGACCAAACTTGCCGATGACGGTGTCGAAGAAGCGGCGCCATTGGCTGTAGTTGGCCGCGGCGAGGTCGAGGACGACGGGAACATGGCTGCGGATGGCCACCGTCTGCAGGATGGTGGCGGGGAGGATCGTCGCCGCGACGGAGCGCGCCGAGCCCGGCGCAGCGGGCAGCGCGGTGTTGAGCGCCTGCACCATGGCAGGGGAGGCAGCAGGGTGAACCGGAGAGCCTTCAGGCGAGGAGTCATGATCAGCCATGGGGTTGAAGAAGGGATCATCCATCGGAGCGGAAGCAGGAGATCGATGGGCGTCTGATACCATGTAGGGAAGAGGATTAGGGAGAGAACTCAACACACTTTCATTACACAGCCGTGGAGGCGTTTATATACAGCATGTCCATGACTGAGTGGCCATCGTGTGATGCCATGATCTCTAGCTACTAACTGCTCAACGTGGGGGAAGTGGTGTGCGTGTGTGTTGACTAGGTACAGGGAAAGATACACACACGGTACACATACAGTATATCCTAACAATTACTTTCCGAACCTCTCGAGCCGCTGCTGCAATTTCCTGCTTCTCCTTCTCCTCGTCGAGCTGCGGGTTAGCAAGCTCGGGATTTTCTCCCTCATCGGCCGCCATCGATCCGGCGGCTGCGTCGATCGCTTTGCTGTAGTAACCCTAGTTCCTTGATTTCTTCTCTTTCTCAGGGACAATACCGGACGGAGTTCAAAGAGATATGCCACGCGCCGCCTGTTCCGGCAGTTCTAATCATGTTCGGGATCGGCAGCGGTGGATCGACGAATCCGCGGCGTGCACGAGCTCCTGGGACCTGTGCATCATGGTGGGCCGGCCTGCCGTACCTGGAACCTGGCCCAGTAAAGGCGCACAACTCCGGACCTGTCCGGTGAAACAAAACGTCGTTCGGAATTGGCCCATAAAGAATTCCAAACCACCTAGCCAGCGCATCAAAAAGTTTACTGAAGTTTAAAATTTCAGTTTTATGTGTTTGAGCAGATTTGGAGAGCACTAGAAACAAGAAATGATGATCTAAATCATCAATTGGCGAACACCTAATAACTCAATAAGGCCTCTGCCCGATGTAGTTGCCGGGCGGGCTGTAGTTGCAGGTGATGAAGACGGCGGCGTCGTGGTCGCAGAGCACGCGCGCGCACCCGATACGCGTGGAGTTGCGCCACACTATTTGCGTGTAGTGCCCGCACATTCTGCCGCCGACGCAGCTGTTGGAGGCGTAGTCGTAGTCGGGCCTCTCGTCGGCCCATTTCTTCACGGCCTGCGCCGCCGTCCAGTCCTTGCCGGAGCCCCAGAAGAGGTTCTCCCCATACTGCGGAACATGCGAGTGCACCAGCTTGCAGTCGCCGGAACGTTGCCTGGCGTAGCTCGCCGCATAGGCTGCCACGGTGGCGTCCCAAGTGACGGGGCCTAGACCCACGCCCACGGCGGCGCGGGCGGCTTTGTGGGCGACGACGTAGTCTTGGGGCGAGTTCTGGGCGTTAGAGGGTTCAAGCATGAAGGCTGCCGTCGCCAGGAAAACCAAAAGGGCAAGATTAGACGCCTCCATGTATAGTGTACACCTTGATTCTTATGGTTTTTTCCTTTTGTTTTCTTTCGACCGAGCTCCGGATCTCCAACATTTGCAGCCTTGCAGGGTATTTATAGAGGCTTTTTGTCAAGCATAACTCTTCTTTGGTATACATAGGTTTAGATGGCAGTATATCATTAAAACATGGTATGGGATAAACCGTCCTGAGATGCAGAACAATTCCAACTCCATGAGATCCTCTGCCGATGTAAGTTATGCTAATGCTCATCCCTCTGCTCCATCTAGAATGTTGATTTCGTCCGCGTCAGATAGCATCCCTCCTCCTACTCGTATCAATCTTACTTCGGAACAGGTGGGGTCCTTTGTACCTCCACCTGAACCGATTCCCATTGCAATGGTGGCTTCCAATCCTTCTAGTAGCCGTAAAGCTGTCAGATGCGAGTCATGTGGTGGTGAACATAAATCTGCTGTCTGTCAGGAGAAGGAACCTTGGGAATATGTTGCTTCATCCTTTGGCTGTGAGGAGTTTGATCAGAGTTTCGCCTCAATTCCTGTTCCTGATGCAGAATTTTCTAATGTTGATCAGATGTTCTTTGCCCATATCACAGTAGAGCAAGGGGAAGTCAATTGTCGCAGCATTGAGCATGAATTCAATGTATGGGCTGATACTATGCATATCAATTGGCGTTTCTTTGCCAAGGAAATTTCTCCTACAGAATTTCGTACTCGTTTTCCAAATGCCAAATCCATTGAAGAGCTTGCTCATTTTGGGAAGCTTTTCATGAAAACAGTTCCAGGTGCAATTATCAGTCTGAAAAAATGGTCAGGTGACATAGAACCGTTTGCTGTCATGGATGAAGCTTGGTTCAGGATCAAAGGGATTCCCATGAAGTATAGATTCAAGTCAACTGTGTATTATGCTGCTGGTCTGGTAGGTAAGCCTCTTGGTTTTGATAAGAACTATCTGAAGAACTTTGCTTATGTGCGTGTGAAGATTGGGTGTATGGACTTGGATATGGTGCCGAAGACTAGGGTTGGGGAGATCAAGAAGGGTTTTTATGAGTTCCAGTACACCAGGGAAGTTGCTGATGCTGCTCCAGTTAATGGTAATGCAGCTACAACTATTGATGTTGTTCAAGGAGATGTCAATCAGCAGGGTACTCCCAAAAGACAGAGAATCAACAACAATGAAGCTGGCTCCCAATCTGCTCCTCCTAGGGTGCCTATTACCAGCAATCATCAGGGCACTCAAAGAACTTATGGTACTGAGAGGCTTACTAACAGGAGATTGGAGACTGGCAAGGTTCCTATGGAGGTGGATACTGTAAACTCCCAGATTGTGGATAAAGGCAGTTGTTCTTCTGCTGGCATTACTTCCATTTCTCCTTCTCTTCAGCAAGTGCACAGAGAGGTGGTGGAGGCCCTGGCTACAGATCCTGTCCCTATTGTATCTCAGCTTGTGGATGTCAATGATCCTAAGTACAAGAAGTTCCTTCACAGTCTGTTGAAATCTGGGGGTGACAAAACCTATCATTTTCAGAAGCAGTATAAGAACCAGATGCCAGTTATTCAGGAAAATTCAGAAGGGGCTAATCTCAGTAATTCTGCTGAGAGGGTGAATCTGGAGGGCAGTGAATCAGATGAAGAGAGTGTTGATCAGGAAGCTGAGGAAGAATTTGTTGACAACAGTAGGGTGGTGTTGGCTCTGGGTGCTCCCTCTCTGCAACATGAGCGCATTGTTGTTGTCATTCCTGTTGATGGTGCTCAACCAGAAGTTGAAGAGATGTGCTCTCAGGTTGATGATGCTGTTATGACTGAGGCAGTCCCATCTCCTCCTCCAGCCCAGCCAAGAGTTAGCACAAGGATTGCTGCTCAAGGGAATTTTGCTGATAGAGTTGAAGACAGAGCTAGGCAAGCTGCCAGCTCAAGAAATCTGGAAGGTACAAATCTCTCTTCCCATAATTCCTTTTCTGTCCTTGATGATGATAATATTTTTGCTAGGGCTTTAGAAATGGGTGTGGATCCTGGGTCCTTTAGTTTGGAAAAGATTAACTGTATGAAAGATCTAGAAATTGCTAGGCATAGTCTTATTGCTAAACAGGTACCTGATAAAGCTGCTGATGAGAGCTCTGTGTCAAATCAACCACTTCTACTGGGTTTTGATGGTGAGAGTGAGGATGATTTAGATTTTACTCCTGTTGTTTCTAAGAAGACAAAGAAGAAGATGAGATCAGTGGGAAAACAGAAAAGGAATGGGGGGTCTAGAAATAAAATCAACTCTGTTGGGGTAGCACAAGCAAAATCATGTGCTGCTTCGGTGAAAGTTCACAGATATCACCCTTTGTGTGATATTGTGTCTGGATCCAGGGTCAGGAAACAGAATTCTAAATATCAATGATTGGAGCGAGTTTAAATTGCAGGGGTGTAGGTAAGAAAGGTATGTCTGTCTTCCTTCAAAATATCATCAAAAGTGAGATGCTGGACTTTGTGGGCCTGCAAGAGACTATCAAGAAAGATTACTCCCAGGCTTTTTTCAGGAAAATTGACCCCCTAAATCAATTCTGCTGGAAATGGTCGCCCTCAGTTGGTAGATCAGGAGGCATTTTGGGAGGGTTTAAAATTGACAGATTCAAAATTTGTGACACCATTGTCAGCGGATTCTTTATTAAGGTTGTCCTGTTTGATATCAAAATCCAGCAAAAGTGGAGTCTGGTTATAGTGTATGGAGCTGCCCAGGAGGAAGATAAAGAGCAATTCCTGAGAGATCTTGGAGAAGTTTGTAGAGATCAGAATTTCCCTCTGCTAGTTGGTGGTGATTTCAATCTTCTCAGAGGATCTGATGATAAGAACAAAGCTCTCAGACCCAGCAGGTGGAATGACATGTTTAATTATATAATTAATATTTGTGATCTGAGAGAGATTGATTTATCTGGTGGTCAATACACTTGGACTAAAAATCAAGCTACTCCTACCTTAGAGAAACTTGACAGATTCTTGATGAGTAAAGATTGGGAAAGATTGTTTCCTCTGACCACTGTTCACAAGTTGGTCAGGGAGATTTCTGATCACAACCCTATTATTCTTGATACTATGGAAAATAGGGAGCACAGGAGTAGAGAGTTTAGATTTGACAAGAGGTGGATTAAGGATGAAAACTTCTTGCTCAGAGTGTCTAGAGTGTGGGCTAGGCCTGTCAGGGCCAGAGACTCCCTGGATCTGTTTACCAAGAAGTTGAAGAACATCAAAAATGATTTAAAAGGCTGGGGAGCTAATCTCAGGGGTCAGGATATTAAAAGGAAGAAAGATCTTTCCCAGGAGTTGCAAAATCTGGAAAACTTGGAAGAGTGTGGTACTCTTTCTAGAGAAGAACTTTTCAGGAAAGGTCAAAATCAGCAAGAACTCATGCAAATCTATGAGTTAGAGGAGGATTATTGGCATCAAAGAGGAAGAGAAAACTGGTTGCTTAAAGGTGATAATAATACTGAATATTTCCATCGTATTGCTAATGGTCATAGGAGGCAAAGAACCATTTTATCTCTCCAGAATGGAGAAGAGATAATCCAAGGGACTCCTGATCTGCTCACTCATGCCACTGCCTTTTATAAAGATTTGTTTGGACCCCAGATTGCCTGTTGTACTCGCTTGAGGGATGAAATTTGGGAGGAAAATGAAAAACTGTCTGACTTTGACAGGGCAGACATGGACAGAGAATTCTCTGAAGAGGAAATAAAATCTGTGATTGATCAAATGGAGGGAAATAAAGCTGCTGGGCCTGATGGTTTACCTGTTGAATTTTATCAATCTTGCTGGGAAATTGTGAAAGAAGATCTTATGGCTCAGTTTAATGATTTCTATCTGCATAAAATCGATTTGGCCAGAATCAACTATGGTACGATTATTTTAATTCCAAAATCTGATGAAGCTTCTACAATTCAGAAGTTCAGACCAATTTGCCTGTTGCAAGTTCTCTTTAAGATTTTCACCAAAGCTTTGACACTTAGGTCAGAAGTTGTTATGATCAAGCTCATCAATGAGTGCCAGAATGCCTTTATTAAAGGAAGATTTATTGCAGATGGGGTCAGCTTGCTTCAGGAGATTCTAAGAGAAACCAAGTTCAAGAAGCAGCAGGGTGTTGTTCTGAAAATAGACTTTGAAAAAGCGTATGACAAGGTGAACTGGAGCTTTCTGTTTGATTGCTGCAGACAAATGGGTTTCAGTGAGAAATGGTTGATCTGGATCAGAAAAGCTGTAATGCAGGGGACCTTGAGTGTCAAGGTTAATGATAAAACTGGCCCTTATTTCTATAGCTATAAAGGTGTCAGACAAGGGGATCCTTTTGCTCCCACTCTGTTTAATATTGCAGTCAACTGTTTGTCCAAAATGATCAATATGGCTCTTCAGAATGGCCTAATCTTGGGGTTAGCAGATCATATTGTGGATGGGGGGTGTTCTATCTTGCAGTATGCAGATGACACAGTACTTTTTATCCAAGATGATGTGAACAGTGCAATCAATCTCAAGCTTCTCCTGTACACTTTTGAGTCTATGTCTGGTCTGAAAATCAACTTTGAGAAAAGTGAGGTGTTACTTATTCAATCAGATGACTTGAAGCTGCAGTTTTATGCTGATCTGTTTAATTGCCAGAGTGGGAGTTGGCCCATAAAATATTTAGGGACTCCTGTTTGCCATAGAAGAACTACTGTTGCCGAGATGAGTTTTGTTGGAGAGAGAATTAAGAAAGGAACTGATGGCTGGATGGGGAATGCTCTTTCCATTGGTGGTAGAGTTATCAAAATTGATGCATGTCTGTCTAACAGTGCAGTATATCAGATGTCCCTTCGTTTGCTTCATAAAACTAATATTGATCAGATGGAGAAACCTATCAGGGGTTTTCTATGGGCTAGCAGCAGAAATAAGAGGAAATACTACCTTGTCTCTTGGAAAATCATTTGTAAGCCCAAAATCAAAGGGGGATTGGGGATCAAAAACCTGACTAAATTTAATATTAGTTTGATGTGTAAATGGTGGTGGAAGCTTGAGAGTGTAGATGGCCCTTGGCAGAGATTCATGTGGAAGAAATATCTGGAGAACTCTACTATTTTCTCGGCCAGTCACAAGCAGAAAGATTCGGCACTCTGGTCTGATATGTTGCACGTTAAAGAAATCTATCTCTGTGGAAGAAAGATGCAGGTGGGTAATGGTGCTAGAACTCATTTTTGGGGTGACAGTTGGTGTGGTCCAAATTCTCTGAAGCATCAATTTCCTGGTCTTTATGAAATCTCAAATGATCAAGATATGTCAGTAGCTCAAGCGGCTAGATCAAGATGGAACCTTTCCTTTAGAAGATGGTTAACAGTGGATCTGCAGGAGCAAATGAGAGAGCTGAGAAATATCCTGTGTACTGTCGCTCTTTCTGAGGAAATGGATAAACCCATCTAGAAATGGGAAAAGAGTGGCAAGTTTTCTGTCAAATCTGTGTACAAGAACATCTGCAGCAATGGGATCGACAGATCCTTTAAACACTTGTGGAAAGCGAAAATTCCCCTCAAAATCAAGATTTGGCTCTGGCTGATTTGGCATAATGCTATTGCCACAAAAGATAACAGGCTGAGAAGGGGTTGGAGTGGTAATACCAGATGCCAGTTCTGTAACGAGAATGAGAGCATCTTACATCTCTTCTTTTCTTGTCCTGTTGCTAAGTTTGTTTGGAGTTGTGTGGCCAGATCAATAGGGGCTCCCACTCGTCCGGGGTCTTTTACTCAATATTTCTGGTGGATTCCTCAGTTTCTCCCTATTAGCCATAATGTTCAAATTGCGGGAGTGGCGGCTATTTGCTGGGCCATCTGGAAAATGCGAAACAGGTCATGCTTTGAAGGAAAACTGATTCAAACTCCTGCTGAACTAATCTGTTTTGCTGTTGTCTTTATGAAATACTGGGCAGGTTTAAATGTGCAGGCTGATGGTGATGCTCTTCGTCATGGCGCTGATATCCTTCAATAGACGGCGCTGAGCTCGGTTCGTTCCAACACTCCAGCAAGGTTGAGGATTGATGGTAATCGTCAAGCTAACGATGGTGGAGAGGTGGAAGATAATCAGGTGGATGCTGGACATCAAGCTTAGTTTCTATCCTTTTGCTCGTGGGCTCGTCTCAAAGGAGGTTCTGGTGTAAAAGCTCTGGGTGGTTCTGCTTTTGTTTGCGGCTGGTTTCAGTGGTGCTCGTGGTCTGGTTGTCAGGTTTAATCTTGTAATAGCTTTAAAAAGTGGTCTTTTGAACCTCTTTTTGTGAACGCTAGCAGTAGGCGGCGACCCCCCCTTCTGAATTCTAGCTGGTGCCGTTTGTTTTCCATTGTCTCTAATGGAAATCGATATGTGGTCGCGTTAAAAAAAATGGTATGGGATAAGCAGCGAATTAATGGTTAACTTGCAAACGCCGTTATACATAGAATGGAAGAACCAAAGATACACATTACATTAAAATATCACCTGAATTGGGAGAAAAGTAGTATTGTTTGGAATGGAAAAGGGTAAACGATCCTCTACATTATAGCTTCATTCTCCTTGGCGCCACCTCGAAGTGCTCCTAGAACTTCAACCTTAGCGACCTCTACCCCAACGCCAATGTCCTCCCTGCCTCCCTCGTCGATCCTTTTCTCCTTGAGCGACATCAAGACTGCCCTTCATGAGATGAACAAAAACGCCAGTCCCGGCCCGGATGGCTTTGGTCCAAGCTTCTTCTCCACCTTCTCAGATACTGTCAAGTTGTCAGAATCGTGATTCTAAATCGGATCGGAACCTTGATGGCAGGATCGCAAATCGTAGGATCATAACTATTAGAATCGTAAAATCTTAGATTCTACTTAGTAGAATCGTAGAATCTTTCCGCTCATTTTAGGTCGTAAAGTCGTAGAATCGCATAGTAGAATCATGATTCTGACAACTATGACTGTCTCTGCCAATGTGTACAAAGTCTTCGCTAGTTTTTTCGATCACACTATTGATTTAACTCGTATCAACCGTGTCTTCCTCGTGCTTCTTCCAAAATTTGAGTCCGCTAGAACCCCTGGCGATTTCCGACCTATCTCTCTCCATAATTGCATCCTCAAGCTAATCACCAAAGTTCTTACCTCTCGCCTCCAATCTTCCATTCATGCCTTGGTTGACCCGGATCAAACCGGATTCCTCTCCGGTCACCGCATCTCCGAGAACATTGTCTATGTTGCCGATCTTGTTCGCTGCTGCCATCTTAGAAAAGCCCCCACCATTGTCTTTAAAATTGATTTCAGGAAAGCTTTCGACTCTGTGCTTGCGTGGCTTCCCTGCACGTTGGTGTACTTGGATTCAGTCTATTCTCGACACTGGCCATACGTCGGTGGTCCTAAACGGAGTTCCTGGCCCTGTGATCAAATGTAAAAAGGTCTTCGCCAAGGGGACGCTCTTTCTCCCTACCTCTTCATTATTATTGCCGACGTTCTTCAGTGCATGATTCGATGTGCCTCCTCCTCGGGTTCTCTCGTGCACCCTATGGATCACTCTCTTCCTTGTCCCATGCTTCAATACGCTGATGATACTCTCATCCTCTGCCGTACTGACCTCACCAACGCTGCCGCCCTAAAACATATCTTGGATAACTTTGCCGCCGCTACGGGGCTTGCAATCAACTTCCATAAATCTTGCTTCGTCCCTATGAACGTCTCATCTAATATGGCTACCTCCATCTCGTCTATTCTGGCCTGCTCTATTTCGACTTTCCCCCAGCCTTACCTCAGACTCCCCCTGTCTCCCACAAAGCTCCCGACTTCGGCCTATACCTCTCTTCTCTCCTCCTTTGATAGGAGATTATCTGGGTGGAGTGCCATGCTCCTCTCCTCCGGTGGGTGACTTGTCCTCTGCGATCCAGTCTTAAATAACCTTGCTACCTATTTTATGTGCTCATTTCTTTTGCCGCATGGTGTGATTGATGCTATTGATAAGAGAAGGCGCGCCTTCTTTTGGACGGGCAAGGATACTTGCTCCGGCGCGTGCTGCCTTATTGCTTCGGACAAGGTTTGTTTACCTGTGCAGGAAGGTGGCTTCGGGGTCCGGGACCTTCAACGACAAAACACCGCCCTTCTGATGAATTTCATCCACAAACTCCACCAACCGGAAGAGCTTCCTTGGAAAAATTGGTTCCTCGGTACCACTCGTCAAGACTTAGGTGACCTTTTCTTCCACCCCCACCTTCCTTGAGAGGATTGTTTCCCACTGCTTACCGCTCTACCGCTCCCTCACCCGCCGCTCCATTCACAACAGAGTCCACATTTTCGTTTTGCTTCGAACACTGGACCCCGGAGGGGGCGCTTTACACTCTCTTCCCTGCTCTCTTCTCTCACTGCACTCGCTCCCATATTTCTATCCACACAGCAGAAACCCGTGGCATTCTTCTGCGCCCTCGGCTCTCGGCTGCCGCAGCCCTGGAGCTGACCTCCGTTCAGTCCATGCTTGCTTGCCTCACGCTCGACCACCTGACGGACTCCCGCGCCATGGCATGGGGGGATGACGACCGGATCTCCTCTCGAGCTATCTACTGTCTGCTGGCTACTGGAGGCCGCCTGGACTTCTCGGCGATCACCTGCTGGGGGACTCGCCTTCCCACAAAAATAAAGATTTTCTGCTACCTAATGGATATCGACCGCATTAGCTCCCGGGTGAACCTGCTTGCTAAAGGTTGTGGCACCTCTGATGCATGTGCTACCTGTTCCTGCCCTGAGGACGGCTGGCACATCTTCTTCGGGTGCTCTGTGGCGTCTGAGGTCTGGCGTCGGCTCGGCGTCGCACCCCCCGGATACCTCCATTTGGGACATCCACTGCCCAATCGCTCTCCCGCCCCAGGTTTGGCGTCTTGCTACCGCTGCGATTCTATGGAGTCTTTGGAAAGCTAGGAACGATGTCGTGTTTGACAACAAGCCCTCGTCGGTGCCTATGATCCTTCGACGGGCTGCTAATGACGTTGCCCTTTGGAGCCATCGTTTTACCCCTGTGGACAGGGGTGCTATCTCTACTGCTCACTGCTACTTTCTTCAGTTTGCTATTTGAAGTTGTTCCCGCTATGTAATCTTTGTATTTCACTTTGGAAACATTTTTTTCTCTCCCCAACCTCCTATGTATGCTTCGGTTGTAAGAACTTGATGTGGTGACTGACCCCTTTTCTGGGGTCTTTCGAGTTATAACAAACGGTGGGGAATCCTCCCCCCCCCCCCCCCCCCCCCCCCCGCGTCATTCTCGAAAAAATCATTATAGCTTCATTATAACTAGGGGTGTAAATGAATCGGATCTGATTGTATTTTACTTCTACCATATATTTTTCTCGGATTCGGATGGGAGCGGATTTTGTAGAAGAATTTTGCCGTTGGTGGTCTGCCGTTGTCACCGTTTCTCTGGTGTCTGCACAACTGAATTTCGATGGACAACAGTATTTGAGAGAGCTGGTTAGATTGGAGCTGAGTTGTTTGAGATAATCTCCCACTCAAAAGAGTTGAATTGCGATTGGACTATGCAGTGCTGATCCACCGCAAAATTGTACAACGCCGGTTATGTAAGCTTTAGTCTGCCTAGCGAGAAGATATCTAGTGCTCCCAATGTTTTGTGTGCTACCAGTTTTCGGGCTGATCTGGGCCGTCAGATAGAAAAGAAACGGTCATATGATTTGTGTGCAGCACATTTGCAAAGGATCCCTTCAGTTTCTCCAAATCAACTCGTAGCCCACATAACCTTGTACTATACTATAATACTAGGAAGATAGGCGCGGCGGCACGCCGCGCCCTTGGCTGTACAATTTTGGCATACACATTCAATTTGAGCTAGTTTGATTGTGTATTTGATGGTTTATAGTTGCATAAAAAGATAATAGCTTAAGAAGGATAAATAGACATATTTGTCTAGCAGATATTCAATATTAAAACACACCAAAGGCTCTTGCTTCTGGGACTGTTTATAAGCCTATAATATGATATACTTTGAGGCGACAGTTTGGTAAATTTGTGCTAATTTTTTTTTACTTCACCAGCTCCATTGCTTCTCTTGCGTTTGTCCAACTTGATCTGATTGTGCGGATCAATCTTAGTATTTTTGTGCAAAAAATAAAAGATATTAAAATTAGTGTGTTTTGTAATATTGATACTGTATAGTTTTGGTTCTATTTAACTTGGTTTTTATTTAGACACTACAACATGCTTACTTGCATGATAAGAGTTGCGTGTTAGATTTTATCTTATCTGGTGTAGTAGCTAAAAAATATAGTTAACTAATCACAACAGTCAGTACCAAGTGTCTCCATTTTTAAGTATGGAAGTTACGTGATCATCTTTGTGGTTCTAAAATTGTTTCTTATTAATGTTACCAAATCAGCCGATCATACGGTGAGGCGAGTAGCCACATTATAATAGTATGTAAGAAACAAAGATGTGTTGGAGCAAATATGGATGAAGCTGATATTTGCCACCAAGAAGGATCATCCATACTTTCTCATAACTTAAGCAACTAACACAAATGAAAAAGCTAATAAGTTAAGGTATCATTATATTCTTATTAGTAAAATGGAAGCAAGTAATTCAAATGTTTCCTTAATTTGTTGGAGCTTTTCTCCCATTAGAATGGTGTGTCCATTTCAAAAGCTATCATTATAATGACCATCTCTTGATCCAAGCACATTTTGATTTAAAACCTATCAAATTGATTTATTTTCATCTAACATCTCCATGTCATGTAAATCAGGTAATTTGTAAGATTTTTTGAAATTTTCTTGATGTTTTTGGACCATTTTGGTTATCCTTTAAAAACTGTCTAAAATTGATCTAGTCTATTGCAAGAAAATGTTGTTCCTTTTATTTTCTATATGGTATTTTTGGTTCTCCATTTACAGGTGGGGTCCATTGTTAGTGGGACTGTTAGTGGGGCTGACCGCCTAGGCTTCCTTCTATTTTCCTTTTATCCCCTTGTCCATTGGTCCGCAGCACCTCTGGATCCTCCATCGAACCCAGCAGAGGGTTTTCTCTGCCGCCACCGGCTACATAAGCCGGGTGTGCTGCCTGGTGCTCTGCTCCATCTTGCCTCATTCTGCACTCGATCCGACTATGTCAGCTGAGATCTATATTCCGCCTGGACTTGCTATTTCAACTCATAGCTGACTATGTCACCTAGTCACCGGCCATTTCCATTTGCAGCAGCTTGTGCTCGCCTTGGTCCAAATTGGTGAGCATCTTCCTTAAGCTCTAGTGTTTGCCCTATTGCCTTCCTTGTATGAAGAATTGGTCCAAATTGGTGAACTATAGTTGGAGTTGGAGGTTTTTGTCAGAGAATTGTCGTGAAACCATTACCCAGTCGTGCACATTTGAAGAAATAATGTTGTGAAATTGCCAGCCATGTATTAAAATCCATTAAAAATTGCCAATAGATATTTACCGGCAGTGAATTACTATTTGGAGTAAGTATTTTTTCCGGTATTGTATCAGTTAGTATCTATACAGTTAAAAGAGGTGGAAGATGGTGTGGAGACATAGTAATTTTCCCGCATAAAAGAGGCGGCGGGCGGTAGAGGAATTCTATTTTTTCGACAGTAAGGCAGTAGTATTTTTTGATGATAAAATGGGCGATGGATGTTAGAGTATTTTATTCCGAAGTCACCATAGAAGAAGGCAGTAGTATGCTTGCCAAATAAAAAAAACAAAATATGGAGTAATTTTTTTGGCTACAGAAGAAGAGTTAGTTATTTTCAGGTAAAATATGCGGCAGGCGATAGAGCAAGTATATTCTTACGATGGTAAGGCAGTAGTCTTTTTTAATAGTAAAATTGGAGATGTCACCATAGAAGAAGACACTAGTATAATTGCGAATAAATGAGACAATGAAAGATGTAATATTTTTGTAAGTATGTAGTACATTCACCGAAAAATATGCAAGAACCGATTTTTTTAAAACATTAGATAGTAGTATTTTAGCGGTTAAAAGAGAGGGCAATGGTTGAGCAAGTATATTTTTTAGCTACACAAGAAGACATAGTATTTTTCCCATATAGAGAGGTATCGGGTGGTGGAGAAAGTATATTTTTTAGCGGTCAGGCGGTAGTATTTTTGGATAGACGGTATATAATATTTTTTTCTAAAGTCACTATAGAAGAAAGCAATAGTATGTTTGCGAAATAAAAAAGCAACAAAAAATGGAGTATAGTAAGTATATTTTTTGGTGGTACCATAAAATAAAAGATGCCATATACTATTTATACGTGAGATTGTGTGGACTATTGGATCGAGATCTAACGCCTAAAACATAGCAAGAACTGTTCATCTATGTGATACTGTTCATGTGAACAGTGTCCGCATGCCGTGGTGCATCTAGAGGCTGTCAAAACCTTTGGCCATTATGTATAGACTAGATGTAGGGGTGCGCCTTGGCGCACGATCCCGTCAACTTCATTCGTATGGTCAGTTTATAAAAAAAGCCAAATGTAAATACAAATATGATAATACATCGTCAATGGCATGTCTATATAAAACAAAAGAGCCAACAGGTAACATATAACAGCAGTGAAACATGCCAGTATATCGTAGCCAGTAACCTGTCAAATATGCACCGGTTATATATTTCTCGTTAGATTTCACAACAGCGACAAATAAGATTGAAATAAGTGGTCAGACTCAGTTCCTAATTATATTTTGGAATCAAAATCCTTACAAAGAAGCACACAACTTGTTTACTTATACAACAATATTTGCGAGCAGCCATGTCTCAGATCAAAGTAATTAGGTCCGGATCAAATGTTTGATGTGCACAATTATGCTGAAAATCCCACAAAATTACTAACAAAAGCACGTACTGCAAAAAGATTACAGGATTATTGTAATAAGAGTAAACTCTGAAAAAATAACATGTTAGGACATGGAACAAAAAATATATGAGGCGTTATCAAATTAGACAGCAACAGATTCACAGTTCGCCTAGTTACCAGGCCAAGACATTAAGGAGACATACTTATACCAGTTGGACCGAGTATAGGAGAAGTGTGCATAAATAAGGGTGGAGAGGATGAATATCTTCCGGAGGACACCACAGACACCAACACTTTGTGACCGCCGAGAGCAATGCAAAAAAGACACAGACATCTTTTCAGACCAGCAAGAATCAAAATTATACACAAATATGATCTGTGAATTAACCACTGGCGAAGAGCTCACACGAAAGCAACTAACTTAGCAGGATGATAGTACTACCCTAAATTTACTTGCTGCAAGTACTACAATAAGAACACATAACAGCCTTATTTTATGTTCGGAGGCCATCGTTTGAGCATTCAGTTCCTTGCGATTATCTAAATTTACGAATTATTGATAGCAAGAAAATCATGAACCGCGATTACCGTAACAATATCACATGATATTATTTTGATTCTCAGAACAAACAACATACATAATTGCACATATGTAAATCGAGAATGTATGAATTATGGAGGTACTATGTTGCTGTCTTCAATATATCAAGAATCTGAACATAGGTTATGTCGTATTTCACTAATCCACCATGTGTATAGTTTATAATTAAGAGATCCGAATTTTCATTTTTAGAGAACTAACCCTTACATTATTCAATAGGAGTCTATCTAATAATGGTTTAACAGATCCATGAAATACATATGAGTGTGAGTATAGCTTATTGACTGACCGTAATCTATCTTCGGTCTGGCTTCATACGTCCAAGTTGAAACCAATAGCAGCAACAGAACAATATCTTATGTAAACCACTACTGGAAAAGCTAGTTGTTATGTTCAGCGGAAGCAAACTTATACACTCTAAAGATTACGGACAGGAACAATATTTTACATATCGCATACAGTAGTTATAGACGCCCAAACATTATACTAAAACGTTCACATTGCATAACTATATATATATATATATAAGGCAAAACAGGAGAGGGCATTTCTTAAACCGTATCTCCTTAAGCAAAAAAGGGAAAAGTAAAGAAAAGAAAGAAGAGAGTAAGAACAAACAGATCACAAATAGGAAAAAACATACGTTTCCTTTTGTAAGGTGACTCGTCAGCAGGTGGATCCGGAACCCAATGAGGTGTTACCCACGCAGGAGGCCATCTCGGCTTTTTATCCTTCGGTGGCATCGCATTAACACCAAAGAAATACCATGTCAACCAAAACAAGCTGAAAACAATGGGTTGAATCAAGCCGATGCCAAAAAAGAATCAGGCACCAACGACAACGAAGGCATGTACGATGGTGTCACGAAATGAACCAGCGGAAGACAATAGAAGCAGCATCAAGGGGCAGAAGAAATCAACAACATCAGCAGAGATGAGAACAGAAGAAAGTTTCTTTAAGCATGGGCAGAACAAAACCACACTGCAGAGATGAGGACATAACATTCCTTCTTGAGATATTTGGATATGAAAACTGCAGGCAACAGTCAAATAACAGCAAGAATAGATTGCTGATTCACTCAGGATATAAAAAATGGCACAGCCAGGCGGCAATAAAAGAGAAGTACAACATTCTCTTCCACAAGTAGAATTGAATAGAAGGTTGCAGAGAACCATAATACTCAGAGAAAGAAAACCATTATATGTTACACATGGACATTATGAGCTGATTACAAATATTTTGCCAGCATGCTGACTCGATTCCAGGTCCTACACATCCATCTAAGTCGTCCCAAGACGCTGGTCCACCTAACTGGCCTACCGAAACCGCAAGCACTACGGCAGACCGTGCAAGGTCCCTGTAGGCCTGCATTGCCTGGTAATTGAAGTCCTGGACTACAAACCCATATAAATTCTGCAAGAAACGGACAGCTTGAAGCGCCGATTCCTCATATGGACATCCTGAGCCAGGCATCGCGGACGACCAAAAAAAGAAACGGGCGGAGGTGCCCCCCTCATGGACAACTGTGGTTTCCAGCTCGACACCTCCAAGGACGGAACCATCGCCACCCACCTCACGTAAGTAGGAGTGGTATGACAACCGGCAGCGAGAAGCGACCACCTCGAACAAATGCAGCGGGGAATAGTAGACAACAAACATCCTGCGACCACCAGACGAACGAACGCATGGCACACACACACACACAAAAAGAAAAAAAAGAAAGATAGGCAACCCAAAGAGTAGATCATTATCAGGAACATAGATGTTATTGTGCTGTACAGCTGAATATACAGACCAAAACAGTAGGAAATACATGAACTTTAGAAGAGTAAATAGATCACTACCTGGTAGACAACTGACGTGCAGCCTAACTACTCGCCAACAAGCAACCTGAAAACATCAGAGCAAGAAGTCAAGCAAGGAATGTAGACACAACCCAAATGCACACGCCGTGATCAGCCACATGGTTGTTCGATGAGACAAATGGTTAAAGTATAATCAAAGCAAGACGCGTACGCCATATACCCAACAGGACCATAACTGGATGATAAGTCAGTGCTCCAGGTGCGTATGGGGCTATCCTTTAATTCTTCCTGTTTTCATGTTTAATTTTACCAATTTTACCAATTTTGTAACGATCTGGGCATCATGCCATTGCACATTTGTTTCGGAAACTATTTTAACGTGGGCAAGCATACACTTTCCATCATACAGATGGACTATTAACCAGACTTTTTTACAATTTTCCAACGTAACAATAGCATCCCCACACGAATCTCGCTAATTAGTTAACATCCCTTTATTCATATTCGGTAAAAGGTGGCAGCATTTAAACCACATTTTTACCACATTTGTATCCCTTTTCAAGTACACAATGAATTATCCACATATCCACATCACCAACTTATAGCCAACAAATATACAACAATTTAAGGTTAGCATCACGACTATTGCAACCAATTTAATCTTGCATATTTGTACGGATGACTCCACATTTCACGTGTATTGTACCACTTTATTAACGAAACCAACTTTCTGGTAAGCTCTAATGATTACGACCATCTAAGCGACATGACCGCAACTTACAGCAGATGGACGAGCCCTTAGCAAGACAAGCCTATTAACACGTGTGATGACCTACCTACCCAAGTAAAAACTCACATCTACATGACGCCGCTACAACCTGCACAGACAAGAAAAGGAACACACTTGGAGTAGAAGACACTCACAAGAAGAACGCGGGTGGTGAATCGACAGTGCGAAGTGGCGGCAGCGATCCGACACTACACAGCAAGCTTCAATTCGACGACGACCTGCGGAGAAGGAACAGGAACCAGTCAAAAAAATGGATATCGTATCCCATTCAGAAAAAGGGCTCGTGAACAGGGGCAGCACGGATTCGAAACGTACCGAAACAACGGACCCAAAAGAATAACAGATCGATACGAAAAGGGCTGATGAACAGGGACAGAACCGATCCGTTCGGCGCCGAAACAACGGACCAAAGAGAAGAACAAATCGATGCGAAGAAGAGGGTCGTGAACAGCAGCAGAACGGATCAAAGCGCACGGGATCGAGACGGAAAGAACAAGAGGAAAAAATGCACAGAACCTACCTCAACCAAACCCACAGCAAAACCCGGCCATGAGAAAACCGCGGCCGCCGCCGATGGCCCAAAGGAGACTCCCGGCTCCCGGCACGACGGATATGCAGGGACGGCCCGCGGATCTTGTGGACGGAGGCGATGGAGATAGTCCAAGAAGAACGAAGGGGATGGAGCGAGGGGAAAGTGAGGGGCGGTGCATCGAAGAGGCGGCCGGACGGGGCAATACATCCCCCGACCCCCGCACAGTCGCTCACAGTAGGACTCCCTGCCGTGGCCTAATGGCAGAACGCCAGCGACATGGACGGTGGACGACGACACGCGAAAAGACTCTCGTACCCCTTCGGACCAGATATTATCGCGGGGCGGAGAACGGTCTCGACATGCGCTGCACGTCCAACTCGACTGACAGGGCGGACCGAACGGGCGGAATACCCCACCCGCAGCACCAGGCGGGTAGAACACCACCGATCCACACCACTCGCTAGCTGAATGCCACCCCGCTGTCTGGCCGTGCTGGACCAATAGGAGGCCGCCCCACTTGGCCAGCCCACTTGCCCTGCCCACTTGCCCCGACGCGGCCCTCTGAACCATGGACCCATCGCAACCGAGCCGCAACCGAGCCCCACCGTCAGCGAGATCCGGACAGCATCCGCATGTGCACAAATAATCCCTGTAGTACACAGTAAAAGTAAAAAGATGCCGAATGGAGGGCTGAGATGCACCGGATGGGACGATCCGACGGCCCAGAATCCAAACGATTGTGGTGGCCAGCCGCATATGCACGAGTTATACTGGAAGGATACCCATGCATTTTTTAGAACGCATTGGTGACTGAATTGGACTGCGGGTCTGTTTTCTGTAAACTCATGGTCAATATGCAAATGTGTCATCACAAAGATCATATGACCGTCGCTTCTCGATCCGACGGCCTGGATTGCGGTAAACCAATAGCACGCAAATAGCTGGGAGCACTGGATATGTTCTCTCCCTAGCGATGTCCAACTGTCATGCCAAAAGTCTATGAATTGGCGAAACTGAATATTTAATTAAAAAAACATAGGAAAAAGCTTTGTCTCAATTTATTAATTAATAATAATAAAGTGTCCAATTAATTAACGTAAAACGGGATGAAAATCATACAAAAACAACACCACGGGGCCACATCCACACTCGCCAAGGAAAGAACAACGCCAACTCCCACATACGCCATGGGGCTTATCCCAACTCCACTTACGTTGATGAAGACAAGCCTTCGAGGAGCCCTCAACACTGCTAAAACTTCAGGGCCGCTGCCCCGATATCCAACTGCTCCGCCACGTCGAGTGGACCACCATCACCATCTTCCGGGACCGCCGTCCCGACTTACCACCGCTTGGACTAGAGCCACGACGCCGCATGACTCGGCCACCTGCAACCCAAGCTTCATAGGTTAAACCACTCGCAGACCTCGGGCGCCGTACCAACATCTGGGGCCACCGCCCCAGTCTAAAAGTCAAACGCCTCCTCTAAGACACATCGACCGAGCCGACAACCTTGCCACACTGGCGACACAAGATTGTCATCCAGGCCATGCGAGCAGCTACTCGGCCTCATGAAGTTTCTGCCCGCCATGGATCTCGAGGTTGCCGCCTCTACACACAACCACCATCTGGGGCCGCTACCCCGACACCCACCGACCACAACGCAAGAAAAGCCACGCATGACCACCAAAGCTGACTCACCAAGGCGACGCCCACAAGAGGGAGGTAACATTGATGCCATGCTCGCCCGCTACGGTTGACCCAAGATTGGCTTTTCACCCAGAGATCACGAGCCAAACTCATCGGAGGAGGGAGTCCATCTCTTTGGGAAATTATTTCTGAGAGTGAAAATAATGAACCAAACATCACTTTTCTCATACCTAAAAAATGCTCTGTTCAGTCCAAGCCAAGGTGCACAATTTCTGAGGTTCCAGAGGAGGAGATTGTTTCTAATGTTCTGCCTCCATCTGCTCCTACTAGAAAGAGAAGGAGCCCTCGAATTTTAGAACTTAATGATGGTTTCAGAAATCATGATAATTGCTTTGATAAGAATTGCCTTACATGTAATTGTGCACCACCTGGATTGAAAAAGAAGATAGTTAAAAATCTAGCTGTTTCATTCTGCAAGGTGAATAATGAAGCATTGGACAAGAAGCTGATGAAAAAGAGCAAGCTGCGGGAAAAGGGGAAAGGTAAGTCTGATGGTGAAACTGTTGCTTCAAAGAAGCCTGATAGAAAGGAAAGCTCCAATGCAGCTTCTGCTGATCAGGGAGGGAAAGGAAAAGATGCTGGTGCTGCTAGTTCAGCTTCACAGCAAGCCAAGAAGAAGAATTCTAAGAGTTAATCAATGAATCAGTCTACTAGTTCCTTTTGCAGGTGTATGTACACCTTTGACCAGTACAAGTATTGTAATAATCTGAATCCCTATATCTGGATGTTTGTTGAGGATTTATGTGTGTCCTTGCCTATCAGCAATATTACTGCTTGCCTCTTCTTTTCCTTGCCATTGGAAAGTGCTCAGGAATTATTGTTAATTTTAGAAATTTTGTTACTTATACTCTCTGGTTAAAATGAGTTACAACATAACATGGAAAATTCTCAATTGGAACCTGAGAGGTATCAATTCTGAGAAAAAATGGCTAGCACTAGCTGGGAAAATAGAGGAGTCGGCTTGTGAAATCATCTGTCTTCAAGAGACAAAGAGAGAACAATTCAATATTGATTATATCAGGAAATTTTGTCATAAAAAATTCAATAAATTTGAATACCTCCCTTCAGTTGGAGCTTCGGGTGGAATCATAATTATTTGGAATGGCTCCTTGTTCAATGGTCATATTGATTTTCAAAATGAATTCTCAATTTCTGTTAAATTCTCCTCAAACCTTTCCTCAAATGAGTGGATTTTAACTAATATTTATGGGCCAAGTCACTCGGATAAAAAAGCACAATTTCTTGACTGGTTTGGAAATATTGACATGCCTTAGGATATGGATTGGATTATCATGGGGGATTTTAATTTTATGAGAAGCCCATCTGATAGAAACAAAGAGGGAGGTGATATAAATGATATGCTGCTTTTTAATGAGGCAATTAGCAACCTTGGCATCATTGAATTGCCTTTGAAAGGAAGGAAATTTACTTGGAGCAACATGCAGCAGGATCCATTACTAGAAAGATTGGATTGGTTTTTTACTTCCAGCTCTTGGACAGTCTCTTACCCCTCAACCCTTGTTTACCCTCTAGTTAAACCTACTTCAGATCATATCCCTTGTGTTGTGGCAATTGAGACAAAAATTCCTAAGTCAAGGATTTTTAGGTTTGAAAATTATTGGGTGCAGCATAGCTCTTTCAAACAAATTGTGGAGAATGTTTGGAACATTCCTACAAACTATTATGATAGTGCAAAGAGCGTGAATGCAAAATTCAAGAATTTAAGAAGAGCTGTCAAACTTTGGGCCAAAGAGCTTCCATGCCTCAAACAACAAATCGATAAGGTCAACTCTGTAATTGAGTTGCTAGATTTTTTTGAAGAGGTCAGAGCTCTAAATCTTTATGAGTGGAATCTAAGATAATTTCTCAAAGCTCATGTCATACCTCTACTTCAAAATCAGAAATCTTACTGGAAACAGAGGGGGAAAGTCAAGTGGGTTAAAGTTGGAGATGCTAATACAAAAAAATTCCACACCAAGGCAACAATAAATTTCAGACATAATCATATTGCAATGCTTAAAAATCCTGATGGTGCTGAAATATCTGACCATGATGGAAAAGCAAATATTTTGCGGAAAGCTTTCAAGGAAAGAATGGGAAACACATATAATACTTCAATGCAGTTCAATTTGAGTGAAATTTTGGGCACACGTCTTGATCATGAATCTATGAAAGCACTGGAAGAGCCTTTCTCTCAAAAGTAAATTGAGGATGTGGTCAAAGATCTGCCAAATGAAAAATCCCTAGGGCCAGATGGCTTTAACAATGAATTTATCAAGAACTGTTGGCATATTATTGGGAAGGATGTTACTACTCTTATCCAAGACTTCTATGAAGATAGAGTTTCTTTGGAAAGCATCAACTCGTCCTTCATAATTCTAATACCAAAAGTTGAGAATCCTACTTCTCCAAGTGACTTCAGGCCAACCTCCCTGCTTAATAGTGTGCTTAAAATTCTTACAAAGCTTTTAGCTAACAGGCTCCAAAAGATAATTCTGAAGTTGGTCCATAAAAACCAATATGGTTTTCTGAAGAAAAGATCTATTCAAGACTGCCTTGGTTGGTCTTTTGAATATATTTTCCAGTGTCATCACTCAAAGGAAGAGATAATTGTTCTGAAGTTAGATTTTGAGAAAGCTTTTGACAAAATAGAGCACAACTCCATCTTGGAAATTCTAAAAGCAAGATGCTTTGGTATAAAATGGATTAATTGGATCAAGATGATTCTTTCCTCTGGAACATCATCTGTCCTTTTGAATGGTGTGCCAGGGAAAAAATTCTACTGCAAAAGAGGAGTGAGGCAAGGTGATCCTTTATCACCTTTGATTTTTGTTTTGGCTGCAGATCTTCTTCAAGCCATCCTCAATAAAGCCCTTCAACAAGGAAATCTTCATGCTCCCATTAACTGTCCTTCTTGTCCAGATTTTCCAATTATTCAATATGCAGACGATACCCTAGTGGTTATGCAAGCTGATGCTAGACAATTGCTTTGCTTAAAAGCTATTTTGCATTCTTTTGCCATGTCAACTGGACTGAAGGTAAATTATCACAAATCAAGCATGATTCCAATAAACATGGACAGTGTTAGGCTTGCTCATTTTGCAAATACTCTATGTTGCCAAACAGGAAGTTTCCCATTCACCTATTTGGGACTTCCTTTAAGTTTGACTAAGCCAAATCTAGAGTAATTTATGCCAATGGTAGACAAGGTGCAGAAAAGACTCTCTGGAATTGCAAATTTCTTTTACTATGGTGGAAAACTAGAGCTTGTGAAATCTGTATTAACTTCAATGTCTATTTTCCAAATGTGCTGCCTGGATATTCCTATTACAATCATAGAGCAGATAGTTAAATATTTGAGACACTGTCTTTGGAGGAAAAAAGACTCTGAAGTTCAAGCAAAAGGAAATGCTCTCATAGCCTGGAAAAAGATCTGTAGGCCCAAAAATCAGGGAGGTTTAGGGGTTCTAGACCTTCAAGTGCAAAACAAAGCCCTACTGCTGAAAAATCTTCACAAGTTCTATAACAAACATGACATTCCATGGGTAAGCCTTGTCTGGAATTCTTACTACAACAATGGTAACCTGCCTGGAAGAAAACTTGAGGGATCTTTCTAGTGGAAGGCTCATTTGAAACGGATTGACACCTATAAGGCAATGGCTAAATGCAATATTGGTGATGGTAAATCAGCTTTGTTTTGGACTGACCTCTGGGAAAATGACTGTCTCCATCATAAATTCCCACATCTAGTTACTTTTGCCAAAGGGACTAATGATTCAGTGCATGATTTTTTGCATCAAGATTATCTTCAGGATGCATTTAATCTCCCTTTATCTCAGCAGGTATATATTGAATTTATTGAGCTGGAGAACATTTGCATTCACGCACAAAATAGGGTCCAACAAGGGGAAATGGACTCTTGGAGTTATATTTGGGGAAATGGGCAATTATCTTCTCAGAAAGCTTACAAGGTGATGATGGGATATCAGCCAGCCCCACCTCACTTTTCATGGATTTGGGAATCATCATGTCAAGCAAAGCACAAATTCTTTTTCTGGTTGTTACTTCACGACGGACTCAACACAAGGAACCTTTTGGGAAAGAAAAATTTCCAATTGCAGTCTTATGCTTGCACTGTGGATAATTGTAATCATGAAGAAACCTTAGCTCATCTATTTTGGGCATGTCCTTTCTCTCCTGCATGTTGGGATGAAATTTGCCCAGCAAGAAATAGAAATCTGTCAACATTCGAGACCATTATTGATATTAGAAGCAAGCTTAATTTGTCTTTCTCCATGGACATAATAATGATCTTGGCATGGAGCATTTGGATTACCAGGAATAATGCAATTTTCAATAATCAGAGACATGATCTTCGATCTTGGCAAGCCACTTTCAGACAAGAAATATCTCTTCTGATATATAGAATTAAGAAGAAGCATGCTGAGACCTTCAAAGAATGGCTTCAATCTCAAGTTTAGACTCTTCATTTTAGTTTGTAATTAGCTCTCTGTCTTTTTTTGTTTTAGAGGTTCATGAAGCTCCTCTATCTTGTACAGCACATTAAACCTTAAAATTTATAAAAAATTGCAGTGGGAAACTCTCCCACTGTTTAAAGCTTCAAAAAAAGGCCTATCTTTTACTTTTATGTTGATTCAACCTATTCCCCTCTATCTCAAGCAAGCATTTGAGTTGTTGTGATCCAGCCATCCATATGTTGATTTATTCAATCATGTTTCCTGATGTCTACGCACATGTCTGTTCTTGTAGACAGTGTTGGGCCTCCAAGTGCAGAGGTTTGTAGAGCAGCAGCAAGTTTCCCTTAAGTGGATCACCCAAGGTTTATCGAACTCAGGGAGGAAGAGGTCAAAGCTATCCCTCTCAAACAACCCTGCAATTATGATACAGAAAGTCTCTTGTGTCCCCAACACACCCAATACACTTCTCAGATGTATAGGTGCACTAGTTCGGCGAAGAGATAGTGAAATACAAGTAGTAGTGATGATTATAAGTAGTAAATGTAATCTGAAATAAATATCGCTGCAAGCAAACATGTAACAAAACTGAAAGGAAACGGTGTGCAATGCTTGGAAACAAGGCCTAGGGATCATACTTTCACTAGTGGACACACTCCCAACAAATATAACATAATTGAACCAATAGATACTATCATCAATATGCAACTCAAAACAATTCTCCAAATGGAAAATGAACACTAATCATGCGTAGGGCTACGAAGCACTCCTCAAAGTCCGTATGTACCCAAACTAGATTGTCCCACACTATCACCGTGAACGCACTAGATGGTTCCAACAAACACCAACAATTCATAGAGACATTAACCAAAAAGACACACATAATGAGCACACTAGTCACCTTCCCATTATGATACGAGGTCTCTCCGGAGTTTACAATAATAAAGCACAGGAGTAGCATAATATCTGAATAATAACATCTACCAATTCAACTAGATACAAAGCTCACGATCACATAAAGATCACATCATGGGAGAGAGAGGTGAACCACATAGCTACCGGTAGATCCCTCAGCCCCGGGGGAGAACTACTCCCTCCTCATCATAGGAGACAGCAAGGTTGATGGAGATGGCGCTGAGGTCGATGGAGACGGCAGAGACGGCGATGGAGACCGATGGAGATGGCTCCGGGGGCACTTCCCTGTCCCGGCAGGGTGCTGGAACAGAGACTTCTGTCCCCCGAAATTTGTCTTCGATGGCGGCGGCGCTGCGGAACTGTTCTGGAAATTTCGCCGATTGATTTAGGGTTTTGACTTCGGGAGGCTTTAAATAGGTGGAGAGGCGGCGTCAGAGGGCCACCAGGGGGCCTCACCACCCCTGGACGCGGCCAGGAGGGTGGGCGCACCCCCTCATGGTGTGTCGGCCCTCTGGCCCCCCTCCGACTCTCGTTCGGTCATCGGTCCTCTTCCGGGAAAAATAGGGGTTCTGGAACTTGTTTCGTCCAATTCCGAGAATATTTCCTGTGTAGCTTTTCTGAAACACAAAAATAGCAAAAAATAGGGAACTGGCACTGTGGCATCTTGTCAATAGGTTAGTTCCGGAAATCGCATAAAAATGCCACGAAGTGTAATGAAACACAAGGCAAATGGTGTAAAAACAAGCATGGAGCATCAAAAATTATAGATACGTTTGAGACGTATCATTTCCTATCTTCCTTTGTTTAGTATGATGCTTTTATCTGAATGAATATATCTTTGGAAGCTATCAATGATTGTAAAAAGATTGTTATGATTGAGCATGTGATTTTTGCTTCATAAGCTCTGATATAAAAGGCTCCGATCGAAATATAAGTACAATCTGTTCATTGTTCTCTGACCAAGAACAAAGGTTTGCCATCACCAATCATGATTTACCTCGTGCACCTTTATTGTGATTCCCTTTGCTCATTGCAAGTTAAATTATATGAAGGGAAGTTGCTGTCTATTATGACTTGTGCCTTGGTAAGTGTGATGCTTCTTGTCCGCATTTTTTTTATCGACACTTCACTCCATAAACCTGTGGTCATGTTTACCGAGTTCAGTTTTCGCTTGGGGACAAGCGAGGTCTAAGCTTGGGGGGTTGATACGTCCATTTTGCATCATTATTCTATATCATAATTTACTATTGTTCATTGATATATTTCATATTTGGAGATGATACTTATGTTATTTCCTCCATTTTTGCATGATTGATGATTATTGGAGGATTCACTGCCGGAGTCAGGATTCTGCTGGAAAAAGGACCATCAAGATACAATATTTCTAAAGACCAGCACTTCTAGGAAAATATCCAAAAATTCATATTTCGCCGGAAGATGGAAGTAGCCAGAGGGAGATGGTGAGGTGAGCCACCAAGGGCCCACACCACCTGGTGGCGCGGGCCAACCCTAGGCCGCGCCACATGGTGGCGTGGCCGCCCTGGCCCACCACTGCCATCGCCCCCTTGCGTATATCATCTCCCCGAAAACCTGAGACTAGGGGGATCGCAGATAGACTCCACAACCTCTGCGGGGCAGAAAACACACACAGAGAAAGCTCTCCGGCAGGCAGAAATCTGCCGGGGAAATTCCTTCCCGGAGGAGGGAAATTGTCCCCATCGTCATTGATCTGTGCTTCATCAGTATCATCATCATCATCACCAGCACCTTCATCATCTTCATCACCACGCCATCCCGCTGTAACATCTTGGGGTGAATCTTGTCCAGTTCATAGGGAAAACTTTCCCGGTGTTGATTACTCTTGTAGTTGATGCTATTGAGTGAAACCGTTGGATTAAGGTTTATGTTCAGATTATTATTTATCATTATTTCACCTCTGATCATGATCCATATGATGTCTTGTGAGTAGTTCATTTAGTTCTTGAGGACATGGGAGAAGTCAAGATGTTAGTAGTGGAACTATGTTGAGTAATATTTAATGGTTTGATATATTTATGTTGTGGTGCTATTTTACTAGTGGTGTCATGTGAACATCGACTACATGATACTTCACCTTTATGGGCCTAGTAGAATGCATTGTGGGGTTGCTGGAGCGACAAAAACCTAAACCCCCGTTAGGAAACTAGTGCACCAGGGAGTGTAGGATCTCAGAGTTTAAGGCTGTGGTTAGATTTATCTTAATTACTTTCTTGTACTTGCAGAATCTTGCATGGGGTATAATCACAAGTGTGTATTAGTCCAAGTCGGGGTAGTGCATTAGCATAGATTCACCCCCATAACACTTATCAAACCAATGAAGATTATTCAGCTATATGAAGCGAAAGCACTTGACAGAAACTCCCGTGTGTCCTCAGGAACGTCTGGTAATCATAAGTAACACAACCGGCTTGTCCTTTCCTCTAGAAAGGATTGGGACACTCGCAACAATTATTATTATTGTCTTTTATTTACTTGTACTTTACTTGCATTATCAAATACCCCTGAAAACCCGTTCGCTAGTATTTATAGTGAATCCTTAATGAAAACCGCTTGTCAACACCTTCTGCTCCTCGTTGGGTTCGACACTCTGACTTATCAAAAATACTACGATACACCCCTATACTTGTGGGTCATCAGTATTCATGGACGATTTCTCCGTCTATGGAACTTATTTTGATAACTGTTTGCACAATCTTGATAAAGTTTTGCAGAGATGTGAGGAAACTAATCTTGTTCTTAATTGGGAGAAAGGCCACTTTATGGTGAATGAAGGAATTGTTCTTGGACATAAAATTTCTGAAAGGGGTATTGAAGTTGACAGAGAAAAAGTTGAAGCAATTGAGAAAATGCCCTGTCCTATGGATGTTAAATGTATTCGTAGTATTCTTGGTCATGATATGGTTTCTATTGGAGGTTTATTAAAGATTTCTCTAAAATTTCAAAGCCTCTTACTCAACTTCTTCAAAAAGATGTACCTTTTGTTTTTTATGATGATTGTGAGGAAGCTTTCCAAATTCTTAAGAAGGCTTTAATTACTGATCCTATTGTCCAACCACCTGATTGGAATTTACCCTTTGAAATTATGTGTGATGCTAGTGATTTTGCTGTAGGTGCTGTTCTTGGACAGCAAGTAGATAAGAAGTTGAATGTTATTCATTATGCTAGTAAGACTCTTAATGCTGCTCAAAAGAATTATGCTACTACTGAAAAAGAGTTCCTAGCCGTTGTCTTTGCCTGTGATAAGTTTAGACCTTATATTGTTGATTCAAAAGTTACTATTCATACTAATCACGCTGCTATTAGGTATCTTATGGAAAAGAAAGATGCTAAGCCTAGGCTTATTAGATGGGTGTTGCTTTTACAAGAGTTTGATTTGCATATTGTAGATAGGAAAGGTGCTGAAAATCCTGTTGCTGATAATTTGTCTAGATTGGAAGACATTTCTTATGATCCTATTCCTGTTAATGATAGTTTTCCAAATGAACAGTTGGCTGAAATAAAATTAACCTCGCGAGAGAGTCCTTGCTATGCTGATTATGCTAACTTTATTGTTTCCAAGTATTTGCATCCAACCTTTACAGCTCAGCAGAGAAGGAAATTCTTTTATGACTTGAGGCATTATTTTTGGGATGACCCACATTTATATAAAGAAGGAGTGGATGGTATTATGCGAAGATGTGTTCCAGAATATGAACAACGAGAAATATTGAGGAAATGTCATGGTAGTGCTTATGGAGGACAACATGCTGGAGATAGAACTGCACAAAAAGTTCTACAATCAAGTTTTTATTGGCCTACTCTTTGTAAGGATGCAACAAAGTTTATTTTATCTTGTGATGAATTTCAAAGAGTTGGTAATATTTCTAGACGCAATGAAATGCCTATGAATTATTCTCTTGTTATTGAACCATTTGATTGTTGGGGATTTGACTTTATGGGTCCTTTTCCTCCTTCAGAAGGTTATACTCATATACTTGTTGTTGTTGATTATGTTACTAAGTGGGTAGAAGCTATACCTACGAAGAGTGCTGATGGTGAGACCTCGTTAAAAATGCTTAAGGATGTTATTTTTCCTAGGTTTGGTGTGCATAGGTATCTTATGACTGATGGAGGTTCTCATTTTATTCATGGTGGTTTTAGGAAGACCCTTGCTAGATATGATGTTAATCATAGAATTGCTTCAGCTTATCATCCCCAAACTAGTGGGCAAGTAGAGTTATCAAATAGACAGATCAAGTCTATCTTTCAAAAGACTGTTAATAGATCTAGGAAAAATTGGCCTAGTAAGTTAAATGATGCTTTATGGGCTTATAGAACTGCTTATAAGAATCCCATGGGTATGTCCCCTTACAAAATGGTTTATGGAAAAGCTTGTCACTTGCCTTTAGAATTAGAACACAAAGCATTTTGGGCAGTGAAAGAGCTTAATAGAGATTTTAAGCTCGCTGGTAAGAAAAGGTTGCTTGACTTGAGTTCTTTAGATGAATGGAGGAGTGAAGCCTATGAAAATTCTAGACTCTTTAAAGAGAAAGTTAAAAAGTGGCATGATAAGAGAATTCTTAAGAGAGAATTCCATGTTTGTGAGAAAGTTCTATTGTATAGGTCTCGTCTCAGATTTTTTGCAGGAAAATTACTCTCGAAATGGGAAGGACCCTTTATTATTGAAGAGGTGCATCGTTCAGGTGCGATAAAGATTGCTTCATTAAAAGATAACACCACACAAGTGGTGAATGGGCAAAGACTCAAGCATTATATGAAGATATCGATATTATTCAAGTGGTGACTCCACAAGAATTCATCAAAGAACAAATGCAGGAAACTGCAGAGTCCATTTTTGAATAGGTAACAGTTCTAGTCAGAAAAGGTTCACGTTAAACTTTTATGCTTATACTTTTGATGTTTTTATTAAATATGAAATAATTACGAGACGAAAACTGGTAGGAAACGGTGCCCGGAGGTATCACACCACCCCATGGCGTGGGCCCCCTGTTGGCCACGCTACCAGGTGGTGTGGTCACCTCGGAGTTCATTTCTGACCCGCTTTCACCCTGTGCTTTCCTTTTGTTGTTAAACTTTTGCCTATATAATCCCCCGGAGTCCCCGAGGTCTGTATATCATTTTCTCATCGTGTTTTTGTTTCGATCTATTTCTGTCAAGAGCTGTCCCAGTTTTAGAGGCACCATGGCCTCCGCCAACAACGACAAGGAGAAGACGCCTTCAGAAGATGATCATCAAAATCCCAAGCTGAAGGAGGAGGTCGATGATGCCGAGTAAATGACCGGCCAGTTGGGAACCCCAAGAGGAAGGTGTGATGAATATAGCAGCAAGATTTTCCCTCAGTAAGAAACCAAGGTTTGTCGATCCAGTAGGAGAAAGCCAAACGACTAAAGGTGATGCCCACTAGCTGCATGATGCTCTAACAAGGGCGCCGTTAACGATTTCTTGTTAGCGCGTCTTCAACCAGTAGCAACGTGGAACCTGCACACAACACAACCAAATACTTTGTTCCCAACTTACGATGAGGTTGTCAATCTCACCGGTTTGCTTGAAACAAAGGGTATGAGCGTATCGAGTGGAAAGTGATAATAGTATGCGAGTAAAGTAAACAATGCGAGTAAAGTAAACAGGTGATAGCAATATAAAGAAAATAGGACCAGGATACATAGTTCACTAGTGGTGTCTCTCCATAAGATAAAATAATACATGCTGGGTAAACAAATTACAGTTGGGCAATTGATAGAATAAAGACAACGTGCATATGATGAGAGGATCACTATGAGATTTACTCTGGGCATTACAACAAGATTCATAGACCGCCATCCAACTGCATCTATGACTAATAATCCAATTGTGGCGAATCAATCCGAGAACTCCACAAGTATTAAGTTGCGAACAACAGATAATTGCATTAAGCAAAGTGTGTAATGTAAACAAAGCATATGCCCTCGAGCATATGAATGTTGTTTTCCCCCTAGTAGCAATAGCACATCTACAACCTTAGAGGTTTCTGTCACTCCCCCAGATTAAATAGAGGCATGAACCCACTATCGAGCATAAATACCCCCTCTTGGAGTCACTAGCAACTACTCGGCCAAGATAGCTACTAACAACGGAGAGCATGCAAGATCATAAACAACATAGAGATAACATAAGATAAATTTCAGTACATCAACTCAAGCATAACACCAATATTCATCAGATCCCAACAAACCAAACATGTAGAATTACATAACGGTGATCTCAATCATGTAAGGCAGCTCATGAGATCTAAACATGAAGCACATGGTGGAGAAGACAACCATCTAGCTACTGCTATGGACCCATAGTCCAAGGTAGACTACTCACTCATCGCTCCAGAGGCAAGCATGGCGATGAAGAAGACCTCCGGTGGCGATTCCCCTCTCCGGCAGGGTGCCGGGAAGAGCTTCTGGACCCTCCCGATCTTCGGGTCGACGGCGGCGGCGGATCGCGATGTGTTCTGGAAAAGTGATTGGGTATTTAGGTTTTTCCTGTCGGGGGGTCTTTATAGGCGAAGGGGCATCGTCAGGAGTGGACCGAGGTGGTCTCACACATAGGGGGCGCGGCCTACCCCTGGGCCGCGCCGCCCTGGTGTGTGGGGCCCTCGTGGCCCCACTCCGTCTCCTCTTCGGTTCTCTGGAAGCTTCGGTGAAATTCTGGGCGACTAGCTTTGGTTTCGTCCAATTCTAAGAATATTTCCTGTGTAACTTTTCTGAAACACAAAAACAGCAGAAAACAGGGAACTGGCACTGTGGCGAGTTGTTAGTAGGTTAGTTCCGGAAAATGCATAAAAGTGCCACGAAGTGTAACGAAACACTAAGCAAATGGTGTAAAAACAAGCATGGAGCATCAAAAATTATGGATACGTTAGAGACGTATCAGCATCCCCAAGCTTAACTCCTGCTCGTCCTCGAGTAGGTAAGTGATAACAAAAGAAATAATTTTTGAGGTGACATGCACCTACACAATCTTGATCATCTATGTAAGCGTTGTGCGCTGGAATCAAAAGAACTTAAAACATGGGCATGAAAGATATGATCTTGATAGAAGAAACTTAGCAACCATGTTATAACATGAAAATGAACACAAACAAAAGATCATGAAAATGAAACAATGAAAGTCAAACGTGTGTTCAAATCATAAGGAAAAACATACAAATGGTTTTCAGCTTGTCCTTCATGGAGAGCAAAACATAAATGCATAGGACACCTTCAAGTTTAAGAGGGCGACTAGATACAAATAATTTGAGAACAAGTGAAACCAACAATATGAATCAATCAATGAAAACTTTGGTACAATGCACATTATACTAAGAATGACAACTATGCTCTCTTAATAGTGCATAAAGATAGAAGGTGGTGACTCAACATAAAAGTAAAAGAAAGGCCCTTCGCGGAGGGAAGCAGTGATTGCAAGTTTATAAACCTTCAAAAATTATGGTACTTACCGGCTTTGAGCTCTCATTGCCCCCATCATAAGAATCTTGAATGGTTAAAGTTAAGGCGAGAACACTTATGCTACATATGCTTGACAAATCATAAGTTGAAAACCTCGTGTCCCATGAATACGAGTACCCAAACCTCATGCTACTTTACTTAGAGTCCCAAGCAAGGCTCTTGTCATTGTAAGTATACACGTATCATCGAGAACCGCCAATGGGGTACCTCCGTGCCCGATGACATGGAACAAGCCCACATCAAAATGACAGGACAAGCAGACAATGAACACCTCGACATCTCTTTCATTTACCATTTGTATAGCTTTTTATTTTGAGATGCGTCGTCGAATGTCCACTGTGGGCATGCTGCAAATTTCCACCATGAATTATGCATGGCTTAGATTGGCGGCCCAGGCGTTTCTCTAACTCATATACAAACTCCATGATCCCGCAAGATTCCCAATTCATTTCACACCAAGAGTATCCATAAACAAAAGATCACGATATCAACTCAAATAAGAAGTGCAATGTTGAAAGCTTGCCCCATGACAGCATGGTTGGGCTAATTCCCAACTTACAACTTGCAAGCATAACAACTCAACATAACAGACCACAATGTCAAAAAAATTAAGAACGAGAAAAGTAAAGTGTGTCATCCGGTTCGTGAGAGCTTTACTGACCAATTTTCGCATAACACTGGTAAGAGTTTAATTTGAAGAGTAGATAAAAGCAAGTCAAATGTACTTTGGAATAGCAAATTGCTAATAGGTATGTATGGTGGACATAATGGCAAACTTGGTTTTTAGGAATTGGATGCACGAGTAGAGCTCATACTCAGTACAAGGCGAGGGCTAGCAAAAGACTGGGAGCGACCAACTAAGAGAGCAATAACGGCCATAATCATGCAAAGCGACAAAGCAACATTAAAAGAAGCATAAGATGGCATCAAAAGTCAAAAACTAAATGATCATAGAGGCAATGGCGACTTTGTATGAGTCTAACATGTGTGAGCATGCGCCAAGTCAACCCAAATAAAGCATCAAGGAGAAAACCAAAATAATGCTTCCAAACGATAAAAACAACGCATGATTTTTTCAAAGGCTCATTAAGCAATCTCAGTTATTTGAGACAAGTCATGCTACAGAAAAACCACTAAGCATGCTATCAAAAAGACATCAAGCACGACATGCAAAAGCCTAGGGCGCAGTCTACACAAGCTCCTTCTTGTACCACTTTTTTGCATAAAGCTTTTTCTCTTTTCCAACACCGTTCAAACTTTTTATAAACACCTCTTTTGATGAAAATCAGTAAATACCAGAGGCAAAAATACACCTTGATGAAAAGATATAACAAGATCCGAACACATATCAAGGCGAAAAATGAAAACTAAACGCAGTTCTAGAAAAGGAGAACACTCGTTGAAATTATAAGAATGAAAAACAGAGTGTTCTTGGCAAATGAAAAGCAAGGCAACTTCTCTAAAAGAAATTTGTTGGGGTCCAACCATTTATTGCAACAAACTAAACTAAACTAAACTGAAAACTAAAAACAACTGACACTCCAAGAAAAATGCATAATGCATGAAGCAATAAAAATATAGTGCCTTGAAAGGTGACCTGATTTTTGCCGATGAAGAAGGGGTGCCTCGGGGGCATCCCCAAGCTTTGACGCTTGTACTTCTTGGATATTTCTTGGGGTGATGCATGGGCATCCCCAAGCTTGAGCTTTTGTCCATTCTTCAACTCATCTCATCACTCTCCGATCCCTACACTTGAAAACTTCCTTCATACAAAACTACTAAACACAAATCTATTAGCAACATTAGTGTAAGCATAACATTGAATCAACCCTTTTTGCTTCAGGTTTCAACTCAAAACCACCACATATAAAGCATATACTACTGTAGCAACTTCCCCAAAAGTTCTGTGATCAAAAGAACTCAAAAAGAAAGCGATAAAGCGGCAAACACAAATATTGGCAGAAATCTATCAAAACAGAACAGCTGACAAAGGTTGAATTTTTAAGGGGTTTTCTGTTGCTGAAATCAAAAAGTGTTCAAATAATGAAAGTTTGGATATAACCTGGGTCATATGCACAAGAAATTTCAGGTCCAAAAGATGTACAGAGAATTTTCACGAATTTTTACGGTGCAGCACCAAAAACTGTTTCAGGACAGCAACATCCCCAAATCTTACCTCGCTCAAATTAGAGGCTTCTCTTGGCACAAAAACGAAATAAAAAGGATAAGGAGAGGTTATTACATTAGTAATAACTTACAGGACTCAAATAAAAGAAAAATAACTGAATGTAAAAAAAACATTGGGTTATCTCCCAAGAGTGCTTTTCTTTAACACCTTTGAGCTAGGCGCAGAAAATTGCGAATCAAGTAATATCAAGTGATGAAGTGCTAGAATCAGCGGGTGCCTTACGTCTTCCTTTCTTACCTTTGCTCATGACTCTAGGAAATACGTGGCTATTGCAAGGTGGAGAGATAAATTTTATATTGCCTTTTCCCACATCTATAACGGCGCCCAGGAGCTTCAGTAGGGATCTTCCAAGTGTGATTTGTCCTTTTCCTACACATTCAATAACAAGGTAATCAGTAGATATCATTCTTCCTAGGACTTTTGTAAAAACTCCTTCAGCTATTCCAACAGGAAATATAGTGGCATTATTAGTAAGGGAAATTCCTTCTCCCCCCTCAGAAAGCTTCCAAAGACTCAAAGATTCATAAACATCTTTTGGCATAAGACAAAATTCAGACATAATATCACAACGAGCATGAAAAGTTTCCCCACCAATGGTGATTTTTACCGTAGAATACCAACTCGAAGGTTTAGAATTTGTTGGCACATAATCAAAATGCTGGCACAAAGTATTGTAGCAAGTATTCAAACTAGCAGTGCGAGTCTCAAGAGTATCAAGTCTATTAAAAATGCACACAAGAGAGGAATCAAAATAGGTTGGCATGCTATAAATTGTAATCAACTTTTTTATAATATTGAAAGCTTGATCTCCATTACAATGAAGGAAATCTCCTTCTGCAGTAGCATCCAAAGCATATCTATAATGAAGAGCAAGTCCAAAGTAAAAGCAACTAAGAAGCAAACTCAAGGTCATTTTCGGTTCAGTTTTTCCATGCCAATCATAAATTCTAGACCAAGCTTCTTTAAAACTTTCCTCCTCCTTTTGTTTGAAAGTGAAAATCATATCCTCGGGCGACATAGTAGTAGCAACTGAACTAGACATAATAAACAACTACAAAGGATTCTAATTTTTTTCGGTTTTTGATAAAACGATGCAAGTAAAAATAAAGTAAAGCAAAACTTAAAACAAAGTAAAGGATGTGCGTGCGAAAACTCCCCTTACAGAGGTCTTCTTCCTCCCCGGCAACGGCGCCAGAAAAATATGCTTGATGCCGAGTAAATGACCGGCCAGTTGGGAACCCCAAGAGGAAGGTGTTATGTATATAGCAGCAAGATTTTCCCTCAGTAAGAAACCAAGGTTTGTCGATCTAGTAGGAGAAAGCCAAACGACTGAAGGTGATGCCCACTAGCTGCGTGATGCTCTAACAAGGGCATTGTTAACGATTTCTTGTTAGCGTGTCTTCAACTAGTAGCAACGTGGAACCTGCACACAACATAACCAAATACTTTGTTCCCAACTTACGATGAGGTTGTCAATCTCACCGGTTTGCTTGAAACAAAGGGTATGAGCATATCGAGTGGAAAGTGATAATAGTATGCGAGTAAAGTAAACAATGCGAGTAAAGTAAACAGGTGATAGCAATATAAAGGAAATAGGACCGGGATCCACAGTTCACTAGTGGTGTCTATCCATAAGATAAAATAATACATGCTGGGTAAACAAATTACAGTTGGGCAATTGATAGAATAAAGACAACGTGCATATGATGAGAGGATCACTATGAGATTTACTCTGGGCATTACAACAAGATACATAGACCGCCATCCAACTGCATCTATGACTAATAATACACTTGTGGCGAATCAATCCGAGAACTCCACAAGTGTTAAGTTGCGAACAACAAATAATTGCATTAAGCAAAGTGTGTAATGTAAACAAAGCATATGCCCTCGAGCATATGAATGTTGTTTCCCCCCTAGTAGCAACAGCACATCTACAACCTTAGAGGTTTCTGTCACTCCCCCAGATTAAATAGAGGCATGAACCCACTATCGAGCATAAATACCCCCTCTTGGAGTCACTAGCAACTACTCGGCCAAGATAGCTACTAACAACGGAGAGCATGCAAGATCATAAACAACATAGAGATAACATAAGATAAATTTCAGTACATCAACTCAAGCATAACACCAATAGTCATCGGATCCCAACAAACCAAACATGTAGAACTACATAACGGTGATCTCAATCATGTAAGGCAGCTCATGAGATCTAAACATGAAGCACATGGTGGATAAGACAACCATCTAGCTACTGCTATGGACCCATAGTCCAAGGTAGACTACTCACTCATCGCTCTGGAGGCAAGCATGGCGATGAAGAAGACATCCGGTGGAAATTCCCCTCTCTGGCAAGGAGCCGGGAAGAGCTTCTGGACCCTCCCAATCTTTAGGTCGACGGCGGCAGTGGATCGCGATGTGTTCTAGAAAAGTGATCGGGTATTTAGGTTTTTCCCGTCGGGGGGTCTTTATAGGCGAAGGGGCATCATCAGGAGTGGACCGAGGTGGTCTCACACATAGGGGGCGCGGCCTACCCCTGGGCCACGCCGCCCTGGTGTGTGGGGCCCTCGTGGCCCCACTCCGTCTCCTCTTCGGTTCTCTGGAAGCTTCAGTGAAATTCTGGGCGACTGGCTTTGGTTTTGTCCAATTCTGAGAATATTTCCTGTGTAACTTTTCTGAAACACAAAAACAGCAGAAAACAGGGAACTGGCACTGTGGCAACTTGTTAGTAGGTTAGTTTCGGAAAATGCATAAAAGTGCCACGAAGTGTAACGAAACACTAAGAAAATGGTGTAAAAACAAGCATGTAGCATCAAAAATTATGGATACGTTAGAGACGTATCAGTCGAGAGTGAAGCCGAAGAAGAAATAGAAGAAGACCAGCGTCCGTGCGCTCATGCCATCGTTGCAAGCATTGGGGTGGTGACAAACCCTAACAAGTTCAAGAAGGGTGCGCGGATAAGCACTGGAGAGAATGTTCCATGCCACTTCTTAGCTCCAAGGACATCTTCTTCAGGCAACAACCCCTTCCATACTCTAATACATGAACATCAATTCCAAAGGGTGCCTAAAGCAAAATTATCCTCTAGTTGGGATATAGATCGTTCTAACAGTGTCGAGAAAGAAAGCTTTAAGCGTGAAGAAGAGTGGGGAAATAATTCCAAGAGCTGGGATTCGCAGTCCAACAGGTTCATGAACCATATTGAGCACAATACGGAGTTGATTCGTAATCTCACCTACAAGATTGATGAGTTGAAGGAGCTGATTGAGAAGCTTATTAAAGATGCACCACCACCGAGGGAGTAATTCGTCATTGGTATTGGCATCCCCTTGGCTTGTTCCAAGCTTGGGGAGTGCCACGGTATCACATCATTACCTTTTTGTCCATTTACTTTTCAGTAGAATCATATCATGAGTAGAGAAGTTATCATATAGGATGGTTTGCAGTGTGGAATTATCTCTCCTTTAGTCGGTTATCTATGTCCCCCTTGGTGTGAGTTGCGGTTATGAAATATTAATCAGAAGTCTTATCATTTACTTTCTGCACACTTTATTTTAGTTTGCAATTTCTGTTATATGATTAATCTTGTTGATTTAGTATTGGTATCACTTTGGGAGCATGAGTAAATCTAGTTGGTTATGGCAAACTTAGCATTGGTCAGTAGCAATAATATTTTGAGGCTTGAGTAGAAAAGAGGGAAATACATGTAGATACATTATTCCATTTTCTTTCTTTCTTGATTGGCTCATAAGCTTAGTATTCTCAAGTTAAGATCATTTGTACTTCCAAGGGAGATTGCATGATTGTTTTCTATCACATGTATGTTTGTTTGTTTCACTCAACTCTTATGCTTGCTACCCAGCCTTGCTAGCCAAAAACCTGTACTGAGAGGGAATACTTCTCCTGCATCCAACTCCCAAATACCAAGTTACTCCAAATAGTCCACTATAAATTCCTATGCATGGCATTTCAAGCCATTCCAAGTAAACTTTCATGTGCTACCTTTCAAAACTTCAAAATACTTCTTAGTTTGTGACACTATTTTTACCTCATGAGGACGTAGTGGTTGGGTTTGTTATCTTCCATACTAAATTAAGTACCCCCTTGACTTGCATGCTTCATCTGCTCGTCACTAATTTTGCAAGGGAGCTGGTCAGACCATTATAACTTCAAAAAGGGAAAAAAGAAAAATGCACTCCTCCATGGTATGAGATTGTTGGCAGGCACCCGAAGGATTCGGTTTGCCATGGTTTGTGAAAGGAAAGGTGGGGATGAGTGCCAAACTATAAAAAGAGCATACAAATGCCTTTATCAACAATTCAGAACCGCTCTCAACTTGTTTAGTATGGAAGATAGCAAGAACTCCATTGCCATTCGTTGACAGGAACAACCACCTCTCAAAACAATTTTTATCTCTGTTTTACAAATGAAAATCTCTAGCACATGTTAAATCCCTGCTTCCCTCTGCGAAGGGCCTATCTTTTTACTTTTATGTTGAGTCAACCTATTCCTCTCTATCTCAATCAAGCATTTGAGTTGTTGTGATCCAACCATCCATATGTTGATTTATTCAATCATGTCTTTTATCCTTCCTTGTTTAGTACGATGCTTTTATCTGAATGAATATATCTCTGAAAGCTATCAATGATCGTAAAGAGATTGTTATGATTAAGCATGTGATTTTTGCGATATAAGCTCTGATATAAAAGGCTATGATTGAAATATAAGTACAATCTGTTAATTGTTCTCTGACCAAGAACAAAGGTTTGCCATCACCAATCATGATTTACCTTGTGCACCTTTATTGTGACTCCTTTGCTCATTGCAAGTTAAATTATATAAAGGGAAGTTGCTGTCTATTATGACTTGTGTATTGGTAAGTGTGATGCTTCTTGTCCGTATTTTGTTTATCGACACTTCACTCCATAAACCTGTGGTCATGTTTACTGAGTTCAGTTTTTTCTTGGGGACGGGCAAGGTCTAAGCTTGGGGGAGTTGATATGTCCATTTTGCATCACTATTTTATATCATAATTTACTGTTATTCATTGATATGTTTCATATTTAGAGATGATACTTATGTTATTTCTTCTATTTCGCATGTTTGATGATTATTGGAGAATTCACTGCCGGAGTCAGGATTCTGCTGGAAAAAGGACCGTCAAGATACAATATTTCTGAAGACCAGCAATTCCAGGAAAATACAGAAGTTCCTATTTGGCCAGAAGATGGAAGTAGCCAGAAGGAGAGGGCGAGGTGAGCCACCAGGGCTCACACCACCCCCTGGTGCGGGCCAGCCCTAGGACGCGCCGCCGGGTGGTGTGGCCGCCCTGGCCTACCTCTCCCAGCGCCCCTTCGCGTATATCGTCTCCCCAAAAACCTAAGACTGGGAGGAGGATCGCAGAAGGACTCCGCCGCCTCTGCGGGGCGAAAAACACACAGAGAGAGAAAACTCTCCGGCAGGCAGAAATCTGCTGGGAAAATTCCTTCCCGGAGGGGGGAAATCGTCGCCATCGTCATCGTCATCGAGCTGGGCTTCATCGGGATCATCATCACCATCATCACCAGCACCTTCATCACCATGCCGTCCCGCTGTAACATCTTGGGGTGAATCTTGTCTAGTTCATAGGGGAAACTTTCCCGGTGTTAATTACTACTTGTAGTTGATGCTATTGAGTGAAACCATTGAATTAAGATTTATGTCCAGATTGTTATTCATCATTATTTCACCTCTGATCATGATCCATATGATGTGTTGTGAGTAGTTTGTTTAGTTCTTGAGGACATGGGAGAAGTCAAGATGTTAGTAGTGGAATTATGTTGACTAATATTTAATGGTTTGATATTTATGTTGTGGTGCTATTTTACTAGTGGTGTCATGTGAATGTCGACTACATGATACTTCACCTTTATGGGCCTCGTGGAATGCATTGTGTATTTGGCTACTAATTGTGGGGTTGCCGAAGCCACAGAAACCTAAACCCCCGTTAGGAAACCAGTGCACTAGGGAGTGTAGGATCTCAGAGTTTAATGCTATGGTTAGATTTATCTTAATAACTTTCTTGTAGTTGCGGATGCTTGCAAGGGGTATAATCACAAGTATGTATTAGTCCAAGTTGTGGTAGTGCATTAGCATAGGTTCACCCCCATAACACCTATCAAACTAATGAAGATTAATCAACTGTATGAAGCGAAAGCACTTGACAAAAACTCCTGTGTGTCCTCAAGAACGTTTGGTAATCATAAGTAACACAACCGGCTTATCCTTTGCTCTAGAAAGGATTGGGCCACTCGCAACAATTATTATAACTGTCTTTTATTTACTTTTACTTTATTTGTCTGCATTATCAAATACCCTTGAAACCCGTTTGCTAGTATTTATAGTGATTCCTTGATCAAAACTGCTTGTCAGCACCTTCTGCTCCTCGTTGGGTTCGACACTCTTATTTATCGAAAGTAATACGATACACCCCCTATACTTGTGGGTCATCAGAGGGCACGTGGCGGACGGGGGAGGTGGGGGGACGCAAACAGCACGATCCCCCAGGGGAACACGAGGCTTTTCCTTTTTTTAGTTTCTTTTCTTTGCCCAAAATTGCTAGAAAAAAGTGCCTATCCGGAGACACGGTTGGCTTTTTACCCTTTTTCTAGATTTAAATACAAAATGAACCTAAGTTCTATAAAGTGCACGGTGGCTCATTGTCATATTCGAGCAAACATTTCTTGGCTGTCTCATCTAGTGGCATTAGCGTTTGATCTTATCAAGTTTCCCATGATCTATGCAACACGGATCCAATAGGTGCACAAGGCAATGGTGACTAGTATGGGCACATGGCCTCCGCAGCATGCAGGGCGGCCATTCCTCGCTTGAAACATGATGGGGTGGAGACGTGGAGTTGCCAAGGTGGTCGCAGCTTAGTCGATTGTCACCGTTCAAAGGAGAAAGGAGAGGGGATCATGTTGAGGTGAATGGACTCGGATGATTTTACAAATCTTGATGGATAAAATGCAAAAGTGTACAACTTAGACATACCATCACTACAACTTAATACTGCCTCACTAATATAAGACATTTCAGATATTTCATTAAAAAATTATTACATTTAATAAGCATATAATATATGGTTTAAGCTATTCGATCAATATGAATTGTGAGTAACCTTCGTTACATGACACACATATAAAAAGTGCATTGACTCGTGGCATAGAAGGTGTTCGGGTATTCGAGTGTGAATGCACCATCAGTATCTCATTTATTATTAGTTGATACTTCTCTTACACTTTTGAAAATTGAAAGATCATTTTCTGTATCTCTAGTGTTTTGTGTGTTAGATAACAACATTAGGGATTTAATCGTGTGTTGAAGTGTTGCATGTATTTCATTTCGAAGCAAATGTGATATCAACACCAAAAAGTTTTTGAATATCATCCCCAAGGTAGTGTCGCCCAGATAAGGGGGTGGATATATGGCCGGATTATTTGCATCCGGTCGGATTCCCCCCCCCCCAGAAATCGGCTAAGGACCTGGCGCGACGTCACCCAGATAAGGGGGCGGATATTTGGCCAGATTATTTGCATCCGGGCTGGATTATCTGCCCCCTCCCCCCCCCCCAAGAAATTGGCTAAGGACCTGGTGCAGCGTCACCCAGATAAGGTGGCGGATATTTGGCTGTATTATTTGCATCCAGGCTGGATTATCCCCAAACCCCTCCCTCCCCCCAAGAAAACGGCCAAGGACCAGCGCGGCGTCACCCAGATGGGGGGCCAAATATTTGGTCGTACTTTTAAGTCTAGGGACGGATAATCCGCATCCCCCCTCCCAGAAAATTGATTAAGGACTCAGCTCGGTGTCACCCAGAAGCCATGCCGGATTATTGGCGGGAGGGTCTCCCCAGGCCAAATAATTTGCCCTACTTCTGGCCAGATAATCCGGCCCCCGACTCACCAATGGCTACATCTCGGGAGGGGCTATAAATACCCCTACCCTTCTTCCACCTCAAGCTGCTCGTCCTGCTCAAGAACAAGACATTATTTGGAGCCACCCAAATTTCTAGATCTCCACCTCCAACCATCCAAAGCTCTTGATCTTTGGAGGATTGAAGGAGGAGATCCCGATTTACATCTTCACCGAAGGAATTTCATTTCCCTCTCCATTAGCTTAGGGAATTTGTGCCTAGTGGTTCCTTGGAAACACTAGTTGTTGTTGTTGTTTGATGAACTTGTCTTTGTGGTGTTTCAGCCTCCGTGGCATTCTTGGGAGCCTCCAATTTAGTTGTGGATGTGTGCCCCAAGCTCCATGTAAGTGTTTTGGTTGGTGCCCCCAATACCACCGCTTAGTGAAAATGAGCTAGCATCTGTGGCTTGCTCATCGGAGAACAAGGTGAGCCTCCGTGATGTTGGTCGATGATACGTCTCAAACGTATCTATAATTTTTGATGCTCCATGCTTGTTTTACACCAATTGCTTTGTGTTTTGTTTACACTTCGTGGAATTTTTATGTGTTTTCTGGAACTAACCTATTAACGAGATGCCATAGTGCCAGTTCCCTGTTTTCTGATGTTTTTGTGTTTCAGAAAAGTTACATAGGAAATATTCTCGGAATTAGACGAAACGAAGCCCGAACCTCCTATTTTTTCCGACACGAGACAAAGTCTGAAGGAGAGCCGGAGGGGGGCCAAGAGGCTGGCACACCATAGGGTGGCACGGGTGCCCTCCTGGCCGCACCACCACCAGGTGAGGGGACCCTGGTTGCCCTCTGACATTGCCCTTCCGCCTATAAAGAGCCTCCGTCGCGAAAACCCTAAATCAATCGGCATTTCTCCCAGTAAAGTTCCGCAGCACCGCCACCATCGAAGACCAATTTCAGGGGACAGAAGTCTCTGTTCCGGCACCCTGCCGGGATGGGGAAGTGCCCCCGGAGCCATCTCCATCGACTCCATCGATGCCACCGCCATCTCCATCATCTTCACCACCATCTCCATCGACGTTACTGTATCCCATAATGAGGAGGGAGTAGTTCTCTCCTGGGGCTGAGGGCTCTACCGGTAGCTATGTGGTTCACCTCTCTCTCCCATGATGTGATCTATATGTGATCATGAGCTTTGTATCTAGTTGAATTGGTAGATGATATTCTTCATATATTATGCTACTCCAGTGCTTTATTATTGTAATCTCCGGAGACACCTTGTACCATGATGTGAAGGATGACAGTGTGCGCATTATGTGTGTCTCTTTGGCTAGTGTGTCTATGAATTGTTGGTGTTTGTTGGAACCATCTAATGCGCTCAAGGTGATAGTGTGGGGCAATCTAGTTTGGGGAAATGCAAACTTTGAGGAGTGCTTCATAGCCCTACACATGATTAGTGTTTGTTATCCATCGGAGAATAGTTTAGAATGGCATAGTGAAGATAGATATTTATGTGTTCAATTATGTTATCTTTGTTGAGAGTGTCCACTAGTGAAAGTATGATCCCTAGGCCTTGTTTCTAAGCATTGAAACACCGTTTACATTCAGTTTTGTTACATGTTTGCTCGCAGCGATATTTATTTCAGATTGCATTTACTACTTATAATCATCCATATTACTTGTATTTCACTATCTCTTTGCCGAACTAGTGCACCTATACATCTGACAAGTGTATTGGGTGTGTTGGGGACACAAGAGACTTCTTGTATCGTAATTGTAGGGTTGCTTGAGAGGGATACGTTTGACCTCTTCCTCCCTGAGTTTGATAAACCTTGGGTGATCCACTTAAGGGAAACTTGCTGCTGTTCTACAAACCTCTGCACTTGGAGGCCCAACACTGTCTACAAGAATAGAAGAGTGCGTAGACATCAAGCTCTTTTCTGGCTCTGTTGCCGAGGAGGTAAGGTAAAAGGTACTCACATCCTCGTGTGTGGGTGCTCGAAGTTATTTCCTTTAGATTCTGCAGTTATATCTTTTTGTTTCTTGTTTTTATTTTCACTAGTCAGACTTAATGGAAAACAAAGAGCTTTATAGTATTTTTCCTGAGTTAGGACATGAACTGTTTGAAGAGAAATTTAGAAAACCTTTGAAGCTTTATTCGCATACTAATAGCAATGTTATTTGGATGAATTCTTTGGACATCGTTATTTCTAATGCTATAGAAAAGTCTAAGCTTGGGGAAGCTAGTTTTGATAAGCATGATATTTTTAGTTCCCCAGCTTTAGTGGAGAAAATTTGCTCTAATGATATTTTATCTCCCATATGTGATAATTCTAATGATGTTTGTGATCCTCATCTTTTTAAAATACCTATGAAAATTGTTGAACGTGCTATGAATAACTGCTATTTAGGGGATGGAACTGTCCATCCTGGTGATCATTTGCTCTTCATACATGAATTATGCGAGTTGTTCAAGTGTGCAGGTATTTCAACAAGTCAGGTTAAGAGGAAGCTATTCTCTTTATCACTAAAGGGCAGAGCTGTGGAATGGTATAAGACGCTGAAGGATGGTCGATCTATTGGCTGGGAGGAAATTGTACCTCTCTTTTATTCTAAATTCTATCCTTCTAGTGAGATTCATAAAGATAGGAATTATATTTATAATTTTCATCCTCATGATGGAGAAAGCATTGCCTAGGAGTGGGGAAGATTGAAGTCACTAATGCTCAAATGTCCCATTCATGAGCTCCCCCGTAATATTGTTATTAATAATTTTTATGCAAGGCTTTCAGGACATTACAAGGACTATCTAGATGCCTGTTTTGAGGGGTATTTCACAAGCAAGGAGGTCGAAGCCAAGTGGGATCTGCTTGAAACAATTCAAAGTAATATCAAAGATTGGGATTGTGACAAAGGTAAAGAATCAGGTATAAACTATGAGTATGATTGCATTAAGTCTTTCGCTAACACTGCTGATTTTCAAGAGCTTGGTGCTAATATGATCTTGATCCTCAAATTATTATTGATTACTATAGAGCATTTGCTTCTCATATTAATGTTCCTAAAGGAAATTGGGACGTGTATCATGAACCTTTTAAAGACATTTGCATGGAAAGTGAAGTTGTTATTGATGATTGCAATGAACATGCTCAAACTTCTGAAAGTACTATTTCTTGTAAGCATGTTAATTTTTGTGGAGCGCTTAGACCTTGTGAAAAGAATCACATCGAAGAAGATTATTGTATCCACCACAGGAGTGAAGAAACTAGAATGTGGGACAAGGCTCTAAATGAGCTTGGTGAAAAGGTTTGTACCCTCTATCCTTTTATTTGTGAACTTTGCTATAAAGTGGGTCATTTCAATTTCCAATGCTCACACTATGATAGTAGCCTTTCTAATCCAATGAGTACTGCAAGTTTTTATTGTGATGACAAGATCACTCCCAATCAGCATGATGAGCTTACTTTATTTTTGGGGTGTGAAGAGTTATCGAGAAAAATTTCTTTGGTAGATATGAGTGTTTTTTATATGAATAGCATCATGCATGGTTGTCATCTTTATTGTGTTGATAATTGCCACGCAAATACTTACATACAAAATGTTATAAAAGATGATGCTTTACCAAATTATGACAGGACTAATATGTGTTTTGTTATTAATGAGAAGGAGGAATCCTCCAAAGTTTCTTCTATTGTTTCTATCAATAAACTAGGGTATGTGGAGAAGCTTCCTTTCAATCCTCTCCCTCCTAAATAAGGGAAGAAGAAGAAGAGGAGGAGTAAAAAGAGAGAGGAAACAGTATCTTCCCCTAAGCATGTTGCTCCTATTATAGTTTTTGCTGATGAGTCTGAACTCGTTGATGTTCCTATGCCTGTTACCTATAGTAGTGATCATGATTGGTAAAAGCACTCTACTTTTGATACTGAAAATCTCTATGGTACCAATTCTGAAAATGATGAGGTTAATAATTGTTGTACTGTTAGTGTTATCCATGTTCCTTCCAATGATGATATGTTTACAAATGAACACAGTTTGGAAGATAGCTATTATATTGCTTATGATGATTACAATGATGAGAATGATATTTTCAGTTCACCTACTATTGAGGAGAAAACAAGGTATGATTACAATATGCCTCTTATTTTTGATGATTATGGTGATGAGAATAATTATTTTGTTGAACTTGCTCCTACTACGATTACTAAGAATGACTATGTTCATGTGGGGAGTATTAATTCTTTTATGCATGTGGCTCATGATAAGAATGTTTTATGTGATAGTTATATTGATAATTCTATTCATGATGCTACTGAAAGTTATTATGAGAGAGAGAAACATGGTTTTATGCATCTCAATATTATTAAGTTTCCCCTCTTTATGTTGGAATTTTTAAAGTTGCACTTGTTTTGCCTTCCTATGCTTGTTGCTTTGTGTTTTCATGACTTGTTTCTTTACAAGACACTTTTTCATAGGAAGTGGTTTACATTTAAATTTGCTTCGTATTTGCTTGTTGATGCTCTCTCTTGCTTCAAGTTCTTTCTGCCGCTTATATGAGCATCTTCTCAAATTACTGCGCCTAGCTCAAAGGCGTTAAAGAAAAGCACTCTTGGGAGATAACCCAATGTTTTATTTTCAGTAAATTTTTTTTGTTGAGTCTTGGAAGTTATTACTACTGTAATGACCTCTCCTTATCATTTTTTATTCTTTTTTGTGCCAAGAAGAACCTCTAATTGGAGGAAGGTAAGATTTGGGGAAGTTGCTGTCCTGAAACAGATTTCTGCGCTGTACCTTAAAAATTTGTGAAAATTCTCAGAATGCCTTTTTCATCTGCGATTTCTTGTACACATGCCCCTGGTTATTGCCAAAATTTCATTAGTTTTGCACTTTTCGATTTGCGCAACAGAAGATTTTCAAAAAAATCGATCTTTACCAGTTGTTCTGTTTTGACAGATTTCTGCCACTATTTGTGTTTGCCTCTCGATCGTTTCTTTTTGAGTTCTTTTGATCATGGAACTTTTGAGAGAGTTGCTACAGTAGCTTACGCTTTAATGGGTGTTATACTTGAGTTGAAACTGAACCAAAAGAGTAGATTTACTATCGTGCTTACACTAATGTTTCTAATAGAATTGTGTGAAATTTTGTATGACGGAAGTTTTCAAGTGTAGGGAAAGGAGAATGATGAGATGACATGAAGTATAGAAAAAAGCTCAAGCTTGGCGATGCCCATGTCACCCCAAGAAATATCCAAGAGTACAAGCGTCAAAGCTTGGGGATGCCCCGAGGCACCCCTTCTTCATCGGCAAAAATTAGGTCACCTTTCAGGACACTATATTTTTATTGCTTCGTATTCTGTGCATTTTTCTTGGAGCGTCTTTACTTTCGCTTTCAATTTTATTTTGTTTTGTTTGCTGCAATAAATGGTTGGATCATATCATGTTTGTTTTGGAGAGAGACACACTCTGTTTTCATTGCCAAGAACACTCTAGTTTTCACTCTTTTCGTTCAACGAGTGTTCTCTTTTTCTAGTACTGCGTTTAGCTTTCGTTTTTCGCCTTGATTTTTGTTCAGATCTTTTTATTTCTTTGTATCAAGGTGTATTTATACCTCTGGTCTATGTTGGTTTTCATCTTTAAGATTTGATTCAAAAAGGTTGATTGGTGTTGAAAAAGAGAAAAAAAAATCATGCCTATAGTGGTACAAATGGGAGCTTGTTTAGACTGTGGCTTAGACTTTTGCATGTCATGCTTGATGTTATTTTGATAGTATGCTTAGTAGTTTTTGTTGTAGAATGACTTGTCTCAAATGACTGATATTGCTTAATGTGCCCTTGAAAGAATCATGCATTGTTTTCATTATATGGGAGCATAATATTGTGGTTTTCTCCTTTGATGCTTTATTTGGGTTGACTTGGCGCATGCTTACATCATGTTTGACTTTAACAAGTTGCCTCAAGCCTCTATGATCATTTGGTTTTTGACTTGTGATACCACTTTATGCTTTGGTTAATAATGTTTTGTCGCTGTGCATGATTATGGCCGTTATTGCTCTCTTAGTTGGTCGCTCGCAGTCTTTTGCTAGCCTTCATCTGTACTGAGAGGGAATAATTCTCATGCATCCAACTCCCAAAAACCAAAGTTTTCCAATGTGTCCACCATATCTACCTATTAGCAATTTGCTATTCCAAGTACATTCGTCTTGCTTTTATCTATCCTTCAAATTAAACTTTTTGTGTTATGTGATAATTAGTCAGTAAAGCTCTCACGAACCTGACGGCACATTTACTTTCTTGCTTTTAATAAATTTGACCATTGTGGCTCTCTTATGTTGATGTTATGCTTGCAAGTTGTAAGTTGGAAGTTAGCTCAGCCATGATGTCATGGGGCACGCTTTCAACATTGCACTTACTCTCATTTAGTTGATATCATGATCTTTTGTTTATGGATACCTGCGATGTGAAATAAGTTGGAAACTTGTGATCTTATGGAGTTTGTATATGTGTTAGAGAAATGCCTGGGCCACTAATCTAATCCATGCATCATTCATGGTGGAAATTTATAGCATGCCCATAGTGGACATTTGACGACGCATCTCAAAATAAAAAGCTATACCAATGGTAAATAAAAGAGATGCCGAGGTGTTCATTGTCTGTTTGTCTTGTCATTTTGATGCGGGCTTGTTTCCATGTCATCGGGCAAGAGGTACCCCGTTGGCGTTCTCGATGATACATGTATGCTTACAATGACAAGAACTTGCTTGGGACCTAAGTCGAGTAACATGAGGTTTGGGTATTCGTACTTCATGGGACATGAGACTTTCAACTTATGATTTGTTAAGCATATGCTTCATAATTGTACTCGCATTAACCTTAACCACTCAAGATGCCTATGATGGGGGCAATGAGAGCTCAAAGCTAGTAAGTATCATAATTTTTGGAGATTTATAAAACTTGCAATCACTGCTTCCCTCTGCGAAGGGCCTTTCTTTTACTTTTTTGTTGAGTCTTCACCTTCAACCTTTATGCACCATCTAAGAGAGCATAGTTGTCATTCTGAGTATAATGTGCATGGTCCCAAAATTTATTATTGATTGATTCATGATTGTGGTTTTGCTTGTTCTTAAATTATATGTATCTAGTCACCCTCTTCAACTTGAAGGTGTCCTATGCATTTATGTTTTGCTACTCCATGAAGGACAAGCTGAAAACCACTTTTCTATGTTTTTCTATATGCTTGAAACACACACTTGACTTTCAATGCATTATTACTCACGATCTTTTGTTTTTGTTACTTTTCATGTTATAACATGGTTGCAAAGTTTTATTGTCAAGATTATGTCTTTTATGCCCATGTTTAGAGTACTTTGATCTCAGCACTCAATGCTTTACATTGTTTGATCAAGATTGTGTTGGTGCATGTCACCTCAAAAATTATTGTTTTGTTATCACTTACCTACTCGAGGACGAGCAGGAGTTAAGCTTGGGGATGCTTGATACGTCTCAAAAGTATCTATAATTTTTGATGCTCCATCACCAATTGCTTTGTGTTTTGTTTGCACTTCGCGGCGTTTTTATGCGTTTTCTGGAACTAACCTATTAACGAGATGCCACAGTGCCAGTTCCCTGTTTTTTGCTGTTTTTGTGTTTCAGAAAAGTTACACAGAAAATATTCTCGGAATTGGACGAAACGAAGCCCAAACCTCCTATTTTTCCTGACACGAGACGAAGTCCGAAGGAGAGCCGGAGGGGGGCCAGGAGGCTGGCACACCATAGGGTGGCGCGGGTGCCCTCCTGGTCGTGCCACCACCAGGTGTGGGGCCCCTGGCTGCCCGGTGACCTCGCCCCTCCTCCTATAAAGAGCCTCCATCACGAAAACCCTAAATCAATCAGCATTTCTCCCAGTAAAGTTCCACAGCACCGCCGCCGTCGAAGACCAATTTCGGGGGACAGAAGTCTCTGTTCCGGCACCCTGCCGGGATGGGGCAGTGCTCCCGGAGCCATCTCCATCGACTCCATCGACGCCACTGCCATCTCCATCGTCTTCACCGCCATCTCCATCGATGTTACTGTCTCCCATGATGAGGAGGGAGTAGTTCTCCCCCGGGGCTGAGGGCTCTACCGGTAGCTATGTGGTTCAGCGCTCTCTCCCATGATGTGATCTATATGTGATCATGAGCTTTGTATCTAGTTGAATTGGTAGATGATATTCTTCATATATTATGCTACTCCAGTGCTTTATTATTGTAATCTCCGGAGACACCTTGTACCATGATGTGAAGGATGATAGTGTGTGCATTATGTGTGTCTCTTTGGCTAGTGTCTCTATGAATTGTTGGTGTTTGTTGGAACCATCTAATGCGCTCAAGGTGATAGTGTGGGGCAATCTAGTTTGGGGAAATGCAAACTTTGAGGAGTGCTTCGTAGCCCTACACATGATTAGTGTTTTTTATCCATCGGAGAATAGTTTAGAATGGCATAGTGAAGATAGATATTTATGTGTTCAATTATGTTACCTTTGTTGAGAGTGTCCACTAGTGAAAGTACGATCCCTAGGCCTTGTTTCTAAGTATTGAAACACCATTTACATTCAGTTTTGTTATATATTTGCTCGCAGCGATATTTATTTCAGATTGCATTTACTACTTATAATCATCCATATTACTTGTATTTCACTATCTCTTCGCCGAACTAGTGCACCTATACATCTAACAAGTGTATTGGGTGTGTTGGGGACACAAGAGACTTCTTGTATCGTAATTGCAGGGTTGCTTGAGAGGGATACCTTTGACCTCTTCCTCCCTGGGTTCAATAAATGACAAGGGTATAGTTACTAGAGCCCGTTAGTTGTGTACCCCTGAGGCCCGATAAGCTAGGCCCAATTGTAATGATAGTCTAATACGAGTTACTACCGTATGTCGATATTTGTAATCTGTATCGAACCCGAACCGATCCTCGAGACCTGGCCACCTATGTATAGGGGCCAGGAGGGGACGGTGGAGGGCAGATTGAAAGCAAGCCAGGTTGAACACCCAAGTTTACTTTCGATATACACCTATTTCGACTAACTTTACCTTCGAGTTCATCCGACGCCCTATCTCCCCGATCCTAAGTCCTTCATTTAGGACATTTGTCGAGTTAACCCTCGTCAATTGGCGCCGACCGTGGGGAATCTGGGCGTTGGAATCATGAATTCGACGGCTTTTTCGCTTTTAGCCAACAGCAGTCCAGAAGTCGACGGAAGTCAAGAGGTGGAACTAACAATCGGAAGTTTGAGCATCTTCATCGGGCCGTCAGGTTCTTCTCGCCTTTCGGATACGATGAAACAAGATCAAGATCCATCGGCACAAGGACCTGAAACGACAGTAATGATGGAGTATTCTGAAGGCTCTTCCAGCGAAGTAAATTCGCCGGTCAGCCTAGAAGAGGTGCAAAAAGGAGAGGTCGCCAAAGACAATGAAGCAAAGGAAAATTCTGACGTAGAAGTCCAACTCGATGATCTCACGATCTGCCTCGACAATATCTCAAACAATTCAACAGACACATGGAAAACAGGTTTAGAGCTTTCTGAGGACAGCGACTCGATCTTTTCAAGCTTTAAAAGCAACATCGGCAAGCAGTGCCAAGTACTCGCCATCGTGGGCGACAACTCAGAAGAATTCGATGAAAATAACAACCCAGTGATAAACCCAGCAAATATCGACAGAGGAGCAAATCACCTAGCAGAAGGGCAAACAGTGGAAACCCTCGCAGCCAGGGAGAAAATTCGACTATCAGTCGACGAGTGGAAAATAATAAGAGAAGCCGTAGAACACGGCAAGCCAATACCATCCAGCTCCAGCAAAGACATGCTTTTTGGGTATCATTATGCCCTCAGGCAGCAAGCAAAGCAATTAGCAAAGGAAAAGGTAGAGATACAAAGAAGAAAAGATTCAGCCATTGCAGCCAGCGAAGCTGCCCGTAGAGCACGAAGCGACGCATCACACAGCAACGCGAGGAAGCAATATCGTCGACATGGCTCAAGGTACGACAACCTCGAGTACTCCGACAAGCAAAGTATTTCCAAAAACCTCGACTCGTCCTTCCTATCGGTCGATGAGCAGGGAAATATCCTACCAAAAACTCCCGAAGCAGCACTAGTGGCAGCGCAAGCATACCTACTTACAACTCAACCAAGTCCAGGAGATCCTAGGGAGCATATGCATAGAGCAGCACTAAATGGACTCAATATGGTAAGTCACAAGCTATCAGCAAAAGGAGAAGAAGCGCATCATCACAAGGAAGCACACAAAGCAAGGTCACCTCGCCATCACAGTAGTCCTCGGCATAGAAGCAATAAACACCGATCTCGATCGCCATCACCAAAACAGCACGGTGGGACTCGAAAATCGCGATCCCCAAGGCGCGACTATGAAGACGACGAAAAAGAGATGGGGGCATCATGCTTTACCCGTAGGGTTCGCATCACTCCAGTGCCTAAGGGATTCAAGTTACCTCATGATCAGCAAAAATACGACGGATCGCAGGAACCACAGTCATGGCTCGCAGATTATTTACAAGCAGTCCAAATACTAGGAGGAACCAAAGAAACAGCAATGCAAAGTTTGCAACTACACCTCACCGGCGCAGCAAGGTCATGGTTGAGTAAATTGGAGAAAGAATCCATTGGAAGCTGGGAAGACCTCACAAAGCAATTTACAAGCAACTTCAGGTCGACATACAAACGGCCAGCATCAATAGAAGAAGTCAAGGCGTGCATACAGCAACGCGACGAAACATTACGGGCATACATCCAAAGATGGAGCCTTATCAAAAATTCAGCAGTCGAAGTTTCGGACGAAAGAGCAATAGATGCGTTCATCCTTGGACTAAGGCAAAGAGACCTAGTCGAAGAGATGGGTAGAATTAAACCAAAAACAGTGTCAGATCTCATGGACACAGCAAACAGATTTGCGGATGGAGAAGATGCGTGCAACAACAAACGGACACGATCTCCAGAAGACGACAGAAGAAATAGATATGGAAGTCAAAGAAGACGATCCCGAAACTACGACACCTACGGCTCTCATAACCAAGTCGCCGCAGGATATAAAGACAACAGTTATCAAGGAAACGATCGCAGAAGCTCGGGATATCGCAGCTACGGAAGAGAAGACTACAAAAAATTCCCATCAAGAGAATCCAGAGAGTACAACCCATCACCAGAAGATATGCTCAACGGGCCTTGTCATATACACTCAGTGTTCGTCGATGGAAAGCGAGTATCAAGGCACGCAATGAAAGACTGCACAACATTCTTAAAGCTACAAGAAGCAGCAATCAATAAGCAAACCGAAGCAAGGCGACAAGGATTCGAAAGTAATAATCCCTCGACAAGCAAGCAAGGAAACAGTGGAGCTCCTCAAGGGCAAGACCAGCAAAACAAGGGACACGACGACGACGACGACGAAGGGTACGTCCCATCAAAAGGACACATCACAGCAATGATACAACCAGTGCCCAAGTCGAACAAAGAAGAAAAGAGTATAACTCGACAAGTCAATCTAGCAGTCATGTCACCACCTGCTACAACAGAATATCTGCATTGGTCAGAACAACCAATCGAGTTCAACAGAGAGGATCATCCCATAACAGTACCTCGGCCAGGAAACGCGCCTCTAGTACTCAAAGCTCAAATCGGCGTGTATGATGTCGACAGAATATTTATGGATGCGGGGAGTGGAATTAACTTGATATACGCAAAAACACTCAGAGCAATGCATATATCACTAGAATTTCTGAAGCCAACAGACTGTTCCTTCCATGGAATCGTACCAGGAAGTGCCAATTACCCGCTGGGTCGAATAGCACTCAACGTTTGCTTCGGCAACCGACAAAACTACAGAAGGGAGAAACTAGACTTCGAAGTTATGGACTGGCCATCACAATATCACGCGATCCTCGGACGACCCGCGTTTTCGCGATTCATGGCAGTACCTCATTACACGTACTTGGTACTTAAGATGCCAGGACCAAAAGGAATAATCACAATAAAAGGAAGCTTTGAAGTTTCAGATCTCTGCGACAGGGAATTCCACAAGATGGCGCAAAATTTTGGCATAATAGCCAACCACGCAGAAAAGGCAAAGAGCGCGACTACAGAAGGCGTCAAACTACTCGAAGGATGCACCGCGGAGCCCGAAACGAAGAAGCCACGAACAGGAACATCAGGAGAAGACACAGGCGCAGAAGAGAAAGGGAAAGCCACGACGACATAAGCGTCAAAAAGGTGACAGAGTAGAACAATAAAGGCTGGAAAAGCCACGAGTTATTCCAGGGGCAATGCCCTCTAGATCCAGAACACAGGTCATAGGCCGGATCTCTTGGGTCACCCCATGTATCTTATATTACAAGTATAAATAAAGATAAATCGTTCCTCATATTTGAGTTTACGAGTCTTTCAAAAAGAAGATGCGGCAAACGCACGAACCATACAAATACGCCCTGAGAATAAATTTCAGACATATAGTTGAGAAATAAAGAGTCTCTCGCGTTCCACGCACACCTTACAGCATCGGGTTGTCAGAATCATCTACGCCTAAAGGATCTAAATAATGATACTCGCGGAAAAACGCAGCATCCGCCTCTAGAAGCCTAGCTACAAGTCTTCGAGCAGGTTGAAGCGTGCTCTCCATATGAACCCGAAGGCTAGCTCCACCTGGAGCCAAACTTAGGGACATAGTGCTGTAATTCAACCTTGGTTGCCACTTCCGTATCCACCCAAGGGCAAAATTGGCACCAGCCACTAAGTTCAGCTCTATGAGCCTATGAATTCGCTGGCTAGATCGGAAAGCATCAAGAAGAAGTGGGAAAGTTGCAGGCAAAGGATTACGGGGAAGCATGACGGAGTGCATAGTTGTAAGAGCCCGCCGGCAACCATCAACTGACTCGCCAATATGCTGGGCACGGTCTTGAAGCAATACAATGGCGCTCCGGCGTCAAGGATCAGACCACAGAGTCTCGTAGTCAGTCGATATCTTCTCCAAAGCAGCATTTCGCTCAGCAACTCGACGTTCTTCAGCAGCAAAATCCAAGCAAGTACCTACAATGCCAAATATATCACAAAAAGAAGTGCGCAAACAGCTAAAGAAGGAGTCGACAGGAAACTCACATCGCAATAGCTCGCAAGCAGACTCGACAATGCCAAGAATGAAAGATTTGCATTCCTCATTATGAGCAACCTTCGCCGTCAAGCGGGAGACCTTTTCTTCAAGTGAAGAGATTTTCTTCATATAGCCACTGGCCTGGCTACCCTTTTTAATAGCCATCTGCGCTTGGCGTTTAGCCAAGGATAGGCGAGTCTCAAGGTCGGCAATCCTGGAAGAATATTCTTCGCAGTGACTACATCGACTAAGAGTCGACGAAATCTGAGGATTGAATCCACGAGCAGAGGAAGGAGCAGAAGCATGAGAAGAAGGATCACTGCCACGCATCGACTACAAAAAGAAAGAAAGGAGAAGCTATTTCAGAAATGCAGCATAAAAACTTCTTACGAAGCGGATATATTTACATAAGAGTACAACCCTATGACTAAGTTTCTCGGGTTGTACCTACTTGGAGTCTTTTACATTAAAAAGGAGGAAACTAAATACTACAAAGAGGCTGAATCTACGCCACCTCAGCATGGTGCTCCGTGGCAGAAGAGGGCACGGCAGTTTCCTCGCCAGAAGTCGATGGTGGTACTGGATCTTTCACCACCGAAGCCGATGCAGCAGGCACTGAAGAGGCTGCCGAAGGAGAAATAGTCGACAGCAGCGCAGGCGCTAGCTTCTTCGCCTTCTCGAAGAAAATCTTCATCTCATCCCGGGAGTAGCCGAGAGGGGCGTTAACTTTCTCCCAATCAAAGTCCGTCCCATGAGCGAGAGATAGCGCAATGGCACCTTCAGCTCCACGCTTAATGGAAAGAGCGTTGAACTGGAGAAGAGGGTCTTCAGTGGTGTCGAAGGATTTGGCGAGATCAGTCAAGTTATCCTTCGGAACTGTCGCCTTTTTCTTCGGCCATAAGCCGACAAACAGTCGCGATAAAACACGACTAACCAACTCAAAGTTTTCCTGGATAGATATCCAGTTTGCTTCGAGTTGATTAACCGCATCCATGAGAGGATCGTCATCTGTTTGAAGGGACGACGGGGATACCCCTGTGAATTCTACAGCAATAAGAAAGACAAGAAAAGGCAAGTGTCAACAAGCACACTAGCGCAACAGGAGATGAAAATAGAAGACAAGTCGAAAAACTTACGTTCGGCAGCAGAAGACATAGTGTGAAGACGTTCTGCTACGGCCTGCTCCCGTTGAGTATTTTCATTCTGAGCATCAGCCAAAGCCCTTTCCGCTTTCTTCGCCTTCGTAAGCGCAGATTTTTGCGACTTCTCAGCAATGGCTTTAGCAGCGGTCGCAGCATCATAAGCTTTTTGCGAGGCTTTCAGTTCTGCCTCCAGTGAAGCAATTCGAGCATTGGCGGCTGCTAAAGTAGCTGCACAAGAAATCGACAAGGAATCTGGTATATAATGAAGGATGCAGTGCAGAAGGCAAATAGTGATTGAACGTCAAAAATTGTACCTTCGGACGCTTTCGCAACCTTTAGGTACCCCGCGCACTCCGTGCCCAGGGTGATAAATCTCTTGATCAATGCCTGCCAAAAGAAAAGTATAAGAGAAGAAGGGCATGGAAGGAAAGAAGGGAAAAAGAATCACTCACATCATCAGAAGAAACCGCAGCAACGTGGGCCTCCAGAGAAACCTCGACTTATTTGGTCTTCTTCGCGCGTTTGGGGTTTCGGGTTTGAGATTGAGGCACCTTCCTCACAGTGGACCTGGTAGTCCTCACCGCAACAGCTGGTTCATCAGGCTCCTCAATAGCCGCAGGAGAAATCGAGGGAGCAGCCGTAGCATACGCCGGTGGCTCTTCGTCGTCACTACATGACAAAGGCAAATTATGAAAACAAGTCGAAGAAGATACAATTGAGAAGCGTGACTACAATACTTACGAAGCTAGCATGTCGAAGTATTCAAGGTCTTCCACTTCAACAGAGGCTTTACCAGCCGCCGCAGAACTCGAGGAAGCGATGTCGTCGACACGTTTTCTTTTCTTATCGACACCAACCTCATCAGCAAATACGGGAGGAAGCGATGTCGATGAGCTAGTCTCATCTTCCGATTCTTCGACATCATCTTCGTCCTGACTATCGTCAGCCTCGGGGGCTTCAGATGCAGGAGAGGCGAGATCAGCTGGCAGAGGCCCTGCCTCCGGAAGAGGAGGATGAGAAACAATAAATTCGTGACCCTGCATATTAATAAATTAGCAAGGTGCAAAGGCAAAGAATAATGCAAGTCGAAACTAAAGAAAGTTTGACAAAAAGTAGATGCAGTAATGTCTACCTCAGGAACAGGGTGCACGGAGTCAAAAAAGTCTGCCTTCAAGTCAGCAACTGAATGTTCCTTGGTGAGCTTGGTAAGGTTCCTGACTCGTTTGTCGACATCTTCTTTCGACATCAGGTCTTCAGATACGCGAGTAGGATCTTCCAAGCCAGAGTAAGTCCAGAGTTTGGTGAGGCGGTGCTGAAGGGGTTGAACTCGACGTTGTATGAAAAACGCCATGAGCTGAATACCCGACAAAGCACCTCCTAGGCCTGTTTTCAGAGTCTGAATGCGGTAAAGAAGAGAAAGAATTTGTGCAACTTCTGCATCTGAGGGAAGCAAGTCCCATGACTTCAATTTCTTTACTTCCTGAGAAGCATCGAAGGGAGGAAGACCGAATTCATCTTCAGGAGAGGATTTGCGGTCCTGGATATAGAACCACTTTGTCCTCCACCCTTGGACAGATGCGGCCATAGAAAATTCAAGATATTGTGCCTCAGGGCGCACAGAAACAACGGCTCCGCCCAGTTCGGGTTTCCTTGCCAGAGAAACATTGGGGCGGAGTCGAAAGATCGATCTCCACAGAGCAAAGTGAGGCTCAATGCCCAAAAAGGACTCGCAAAGAGTCACGAAACAAGCAATATGAAGAAGGGAATTGGGAGTGAGCTGATGAAGCTGCACACCATAGACAAATAGCAATCCACGGAGAAATTCGTGGGCAGGAAGGGACAATCCACGGAGGAGAAAAGCAAGGAATATTACCCGGTAGCCGCTCGGGGGCTTCGGGATCCGTTCGGTGCTAGGGAACTTGATGGAATCTTCGGCAGCGATGAGGCCGTCCGCCGTGGCTTTTTCCACTTCTTTCTTGGTGATGGTGGAGCGAACCCAGTTGGTGGCAGAGGACTTGGCCATAGCGCTCTTGGTGGCCAGATGCTTCACTCGCATTCAGCACAAAAGTGCGCTCGGGGGCTCAGCAAGAGAGGAAGAGGCAGAAGAGATTAGCAATGGAGGCGGCGGAGGTCACGAGCTGGTGAATAGTACGATTCCCCACTATGCCAGTTATATATCTTCTGGGAGAAGGATCGTGGGCTGAGACGTGGCGTAAAGATCGGAAACGGCAAGCCCACCAACGGTAAAAAAAATCGTGCGGCCCGTTCAACGGTCACAAAAATCGTGGAAGTTACAGTATTGCCAATAAAACGGTTCGCACTAATGAAGAGTTACGTCATCATTGACGCGATAAAAACAATATATATAAAGGTAAAAAGGTGGCGCCGACAAATACAGAGATACAGGATCATATAAGAAGGATCTTTTGAGTACAGCCTTGGGGGCTGCTCCTTTCATAAAATATCAAATGGAATTCTACATTTGAAGGAGAGGGTCGGTACTCGACGAAAGGGTGTTCTTGAAAGTATCTCGAGTTGAAGAAATTCGCGGGTGAAGTGGTTCGAGTTAAAGTATGATGAGTATTATTATCTCTTGAGCCTATACTCGGAAAAATCTTTTTTCGACTATAGACTCGGGGGCTACTCCCATCGGGAGCGCTGAGCGCGCACCCGACGATGTTGATTGGTGAAGCATTGAAGATTGGACAAGTGTTACTCCCATCAGGAGCGAGTTTTATGGTTGTAGAAACCCGAATTGTTTCAGTCAAAATTTGACTGCGATTCTCGAGTTACGTTATCGCAATGAAACTCGAATGCCGTGACTTGTCACGAAGGTAAGACCCCGGGATCCGTCCTGTGTGGCCTGGTATACGCACATGGCTGCGCTCTGCTGGTATGTATCCGTGTCTACGACGCGAAGAAAATCCTGGTGGACGCACTGGGTACCCTGAGAACCACTGGGATTCATTCTTTATAAGTCCTAAATGAGGCAAAAGAGTGGGTTTGACCGGTATCCCGAATTCAAGTCCAAGGGGATTGAATTTGAAGTAGGTGACAAGTATCTGTTCCGGTAGTTAACTGACCTCTTGATCCGTCAGAGTTGTCAGGCTTGATCATCAAAACCCCTTGCGAACGAATTATCATGAAACATAAGTCGAAAGACCAAGTCAAAGATTTGAAGAAATTGAAGAAATGACCAAGTCGAAGATTTAAAGATTAGAGATTCAACCTGAATCTGCAATTCTGGTAGAATCTCAGGGGCTACTGACAAGGGTATAGTTACTAGAGCCCGTTAGTTGTGTACCCCTGAGGCCCGATAAGCTAGGCCCAATTGTAATGATAGTCGAATACGAGTTACTACTGTATGTCGATATTTGTAATCTGTATCGAACCCGAACCGATCCTCGAGACCTGGCCACCTATGTATAGGGGCCAGGAGGGGACGGTGGAGGGCAGATTGAAAGCAAGCCAGGTTGAACACCCAAGTTTACTTTCGATATACACCTATTTCGACTAACTTTACCTTCGAGTTCATCCGACGCCCTATCTCCCCGATCCTAAGTCCTTCATTTAGGACATTTGTCGAGTTAACCCTCGTCAATAAACCTTGGGTGATCCACTTAAGGGAAACTTGCTAATGTTCACAAACCTCTGCACTTGGAGGCCCAACACTGTCTACAAGAATAGAAGTGTGCGTAGACATCAGTCGACTCCATGTCACCACACCTCTCCAACGTAGATGTACTTTCCCTCAACAGGAAGGAACTACAGGAATACATCCTTGTGTCTCTGGTCTCCACTCCTCGGTTATTTTGTTCCCTTACTTGTATCTTGTTTACTAGCTTGCTCGTCACTTGTAGAAAATTCACCTAGTTGCACATCTTGTGAATTTACTTTGTGTCAAGCCATAAAATTGAAAAGACTAAAAATTGAAACTTAGCGCCTATTCACCCCCTCTAGTCGCCCATAAGAATCATTTCAATTGGTATCAGAGCAAGGGCTCTTTGATTGGGCTTTACAGCCTAAGAGATTATGGGCGACAAGAATGGTCCCATCACTAAGGCGGATTTCAACAAACTCATGACCCAAATGGAGGCCATGATGGTAGAAATTCAAAGTCACAAAACTAAACTCGAAGCTCTAACTAGTGGCTCCGGTTGACACCTCGGATAAGGGAGATCCCTTAAACAAGGAGAAACCTCTCGAGGATGATCCGGAGAAGGTGGGTCAAGTTGAGGACGACGAGGACACCCCCAAGAAAGGGGACATGCCTAGGGGACATAAATCGGAGATTCCACACCCTACGAGCTATGTCTCCGAGATGCACCTCAAAATTGCACACCTTGCTTCTTGTGGTCCTCCGCCCCCACTTGATGCTTCTAGCTTTGCCAATTGGCAAGATAACATGCGCTCTCACATTAACTTTGTCTCTATTGATCTTTGGAGAATCATTGAGTAGGGCTTTATTCCAAATTCCAAGGACTTGAACAATTTGCTACCATGGGAGCATATTGACAAGCAAATCAATGCTTCCGCCTTGCACCTCATCCCCATGTCACTCTCTGAAAAGAACAAGGCATTTGTTTGGTCCATCACCTCTGCCAAGGAAAGCTTGGGATTCTCTCACGGACCTCTTCATTGGGAACACATGCATTCAAGAATCCAAGTTTGATGAAGCAAACAATGAGGCGGATAACTTTGCCATGCATGACGGTGAAGATCCTCAAGAACTCCATAGGCGCCTCTCGGCTCTTCAAGTGAAGCTAACCGACCTTGGTTCTACTCAATGTGATTGGAGATGGATGAAGAGCAAGTTCGTTCAAGCCATCTTGCCCTTCATGAAGGATACAATGAACTCAATCAAGGGAGATGCAAACTATCGGAAGATAACCACACATGACATCTTGCAAGAGATTGTTGCTAGAAGGACGGCCGAGAAAAATGCGGATGATGCTCTTGCCCGCGCCCGTGGTGTTCGAGCTCCAAACCTTGCATTGAAGGCCAAGGGCATACCTTCATGAAGAAGCTAGTGTGGAGATGGAAGAAGAAATAGTGGAAGGAAGTCCCGAGGATATGAAGTATGCTCATGCCGAGCACATGGCTCTAGCTCAAAGAGAATTCATGAAGAAGTGGAAGTCAACTAGTCCTTCCAAGCCAAACATCACAAGTAGAGTGAGGACGTGCTATAATTGTGGAAACCAAAAGCACTTCATTATCGATTGCCCATATAAGAGAGTGGAGGATCACAATGGAAGACTTGTCCGCAAGGATATGAAGCCCAACTCATATCCTCCAAGGGACTTCGACAAGAAGAGAACCATTCCTCATAGGGACTTGACAACTCAAGAAGAATATCCCTCTGGTGATGATGCGAGTGATGGTGAAGAAGTAGGGATGGCCGCCATTGCCATTGTCAAACCTACCTCTTCCACATCCCTCTTTGCTTCTACGAATGAGTCCAAGCGCACCAACCACAATGCGACTTCTCATGGCTCATGCTACGAAGGTATCACCTCCTCTCACACCCATCATACCAAATGGTCTATCTTTGATGGATTGTCTTGACCAAAGTGATGATAATGATGAGCCTAATGAAATGGACATTTTCATGTCAAAATTGCATGGGGAGACCAAAGTACACTTTGAGATTCTCCTAGATCAATGTAATGAGACCCTTCAACAAAATGATAAAAACGAGGAACATATCTTTGAATTAGAGGGACATGCTCGTGAGTATGCCGATGAAATTGCTACTCTCACTCATTCTCTTGAGATAGAGCAAGACCTTAGGATGGCACTTGAGGCATCCAAGTTGGGTCTTGAAGAATCTCATAATTTGGACATTGCTAGACTTAAAAGTGACAACACCATTGCTCAATCCGTTGCTAATGAACTTAGGTTGCAAAATGAGAAACTTAATCTTATAATTGCCAAAGAAGCAACTAAGTCTCCTTCTAGCACTTTTGTTGCAAGTTCATGTTACACTAACCCCCTTTATGAGAAAGACCCTTCCAAGGGAGATGAGAGACTTGATGAGCTCTTGAGTGCTCAAAATCAACATGGTGAGAAGACGGGACTTGGATTCATCTCCAAATCCAAGAAAAAGAGGAACAAGAAGAAGAAGAATTTTCCCGCACCTCCTCCCTCAAAGAAGTGCATCCCGAATGCAATATGCTTTGATGAGGATGACAATGTCTTTGAGAAGGAGGGTAAGCTTGTGAAGGAAGTGGTTGAGAATGCTAAGAAGGCAATGCCTAACCACAACAACTTTGCGGGAAAATATAATCCCTCATATGTTCTTTGTCGTGCTTATGATGGGCATGTTTATGCCAAATTTGTTGGTTCACCAAATAAATGCATTGCTTGGTCTATTTGGGTTCCTAAGACCCTTGTTACTAACAAAAGAGGACACACTAAAAAATGAGGACCTGAAAACAAGAATTGATCTCTTGTAGGATTTTGCTTCCGGTGCGAGACAATGGATAATTGATAGTGGTGCTACCGATCATATGTCCGGAAGCAAAGAATTGGTGAAGCAGCTCCGCACCGGTCCATCTAGTGTGGACTACGTCACCTATGGGGATTCTTCAAGGTCAAAGGTATTGGGTCCTGGCAAGGTTGTCATCTCACACAATGTTACCATGGAAGATGTCATGCTTGTTGAAACCCTTTCATACAATTTACTTTCTGTAGCTCAACTTACCGATATGGGATTTGCAACCTTCTTTGATGTTGGGATTGTGGTTCTTTTGTGGAGCAAGTCTATTAAAGTAGCTTTTGTTGGACATGTCGAGAATGGCTTATATGTGATTGACTTCTCAGAGAAAGTCACTAAAGCCATGACTTGCCTAATGGCTAAGGTTGACATGGGATGGCTTTGGCATCGCCGGCTAGGCCACGTCAATATGAGAACTTTGCAAAGTCTTCACAAAGGCAACCACATCCTAGGACTAATCGATCTAACATTTGCCAAAGATTGTGTGTGTAGAGCTTGCATTGAAGGAAAAATGCATGAACTTCCTCACCTAGCAAGACCATCATTTCATCTAAGAGGGTCTGATGCATGTAAAATGCATACATGATCTTTGCACTTTACCACTTGACCACCTTATTTGCATCATATATTGGTTATATTCATGCTTTTTGATGATTATTAGGATTAATTCACATGTTCCCTAATTTTATCGGATTAACCTGGGAAAACCAGAAAACCTCTTTTTCTATGTTTTTAACTTCCAGGGACCCAAATGGAGTCCAAATTACCTGAAACTTTGGGGGAACAAGTTTTTCCACAGAACAAGACTTAGGAGCGAAGGAGATGCAACAGGGGAGCCACGAGGGCCAAACGGGCATGGCCCATGCTGCCAGATGCCTAGGCCGCATGGGGCCTACCCGTTCCCCCCTCATTGCTCTGATGTCGTTGATCTTTGTCTCGTTGGATGCGTCTTGACCTAAAACCATATATATCCTGCAGGTCATGAAAGAGAGTGCTGCCGAAACACAAAAACACAAAATAGAAGCCTAGGAGATCGAAGATTGGAGGGGAAAACTCCGGCGGGGTGCTACCGGTGTGATCTCCATCCCCTCCAACGACTCTACCTTCGTCACCATGATGAAGAGGGAGTAGTCCACCTCTGGACTATGGGTTTGTGGAAGTAGTTAATTGTATCTCTCTCTTGTTCTTCATCGTCTTAGCGCCATATGAGCTACATAACATGATTATGGCCATCTTTGTATCACTTTTCTGGTGGATCTTTCTATGAGTAATATATGAGATTGCAATTGTTCTTTAATTTCAGTGTATGAGTAGATGTATATTATGTACCCCGTTCTTATTTACCTGTTATGATCAAGCATGTTTATGAGAGCGTGTGTGGGGGGAACATGTGCATTAGTTGGAGTAACATGGGTGATTTTTCCGGGGAGGACAGTCATTTGGAGTCACTTGGGTGTTTACCCTACTTTGTTGTCTCACTAGGGATAAAGAAAATACTATGCTACAAGGTATCTCTAGCATGACCTTGCTGAGTATCTGAGACTTGATCTAGTATGTTCTTATTTTAACTTCATGTCATCGTGCGTAATGCTATATATGCTCTGAGTTTATCATAATACCGAGGTGACTAGATTAAATTCCCATCTTGGTGGAGTACGAGAGAGATGAATAACCAAAACATCTCTATATAGGACGTGATGTACATATGAATTCATTTGAATGTGAACTATTGCAATCTTTTATGTTAAATGTATGATCTTATGTCCACCATATCTTTTATGAGAGAGTGCATTAGTGAACCCATGAACCCGCTCTACTTTTTATTATAAGAAACAACTTTCCATTCACTTTATCGCTATTTTTATTTTTAGTCATTATCAATTTCGAAAATACAAAAACATTTCCTTTATTGCATTTCACAAACCAAAACACTACAACTATATCTTTTATTGTTTACTATTGTATTGCATATTACTTTAGTTTCCATATTCCCGCGACACAAGATTTTCTGGCGCCATTGCATTTGCATATTTATTTATTTAGTATTGCATATTTATTTACAGTTTTGTTTACTTACACACACCTTGTGCTTGACAACCACTTGGTGAAGTTGAGGGCACAAAGCAAATTTATTTTACCTTTCAGGTTGTTAGAAGAAGGACATGAAGGATCCTTGTACACACGGTTCCCCGAGTGTTCGATATAAACCCTCGAGTCACATTTGTGGGGAAAATCAAGCTTCCCTATGCTCAGCACTCTGCACTTGGAGTCTCAACCTAGCGAGGCATCAGGGTCCTAGAGCTCCTTCACATGGATCTCTTTGGCCCTCTATCTCATGCAAGTCTAGGAGGGAAGAAGTATTGCTTTCTAATTGTCAATGACTACTCAAGACACACATGGGTCTATTTCTTCAAGCACAAATATGAGACCCAACAAACCGTCATAGACTTCACCAATGAAGTTCAACGTCAATATGGCTAAGATGTATTGATGATTCGAAGTGACAATGGCACCGAGTTCAAGAACTACACTTTGAACGACTTCCTAAGTGATGAAGGGATTCGTCATCAATACTCGTCTCCCTAAACTCCACAACAGAATGGTGTAGCAGAGCGGAAGAACCGGACTTTGATGGACATGGCAAGGACCATGTTAGCGGAGTTTAAGTCTCCCTATAACTTTTGGGCTGAAGCCATTAATACCGCTTGTCATGCGAAAAACCGGTTGTATCTCTCCGCAAGGGCTTGAACAAGACTCCATATGAAATCCTTACCGGCAACAAGCCCAATTTCAAGTACTTTCGGGTGTTTGGTTGTAAGTGCTACTATATTAAGAAAGGTGTCCATGTGTCAAAATTTGATTCTAAAGCACTTGAGGGTACTTTTGTTGGTTATGCCACCGAATCTCACGCTTTTAGAGTCTTCGACAAAGAGTCCGCTCGTGTTGTCGAAGTCTCTAATGTGAGATTTGACGAGAATGACGGCTACTGTGTGGAGCAAAGTGGTGTTTGTGATGTAGGAGATGAAATACCTCCTTGAGCCATAAGAAGAATGGGTGTGGGACATCTCATACCCACAGAGGAACACCTTTTGGCGGAAGGAGAAGGAATATGCTTCACTCAAGTGGAGCCTTCACCCTCACATGCTCAACAAGCTCCGCAAAGCCCTATTGATGCTAACCAAAGACAAGCTCTATACCCTCACCCAAATGAGCAAGACCATGATCAAGACCAAGAAGATGATGGTGATCATTCACCTATGGTAGATCAAGGCCAAGCTAAAGATGTTGAACAAGCTCAAGATGTTGAGCAAGCTCAAAATGGTGAGCATGCTCAAGATGAAGGTCAAGGCGGGGACCAAAATGGTGGTGATGACCAAGGGGTTTCTCAAGAGACTTTTGAAGAAGCCTAAGCTCGTCGTGCAAGGAAAGTAGAAGAATCTCTCCGCAAAGGGAGGGATACCATGGATAGTGTGATTGGAAGTGTGAGGAGAGGGGTGTCCACAAGGAGACAATTGGCCAACGTTAGTAGCCATCATGCATATATCTCTTATGTGGAACCCCAAAAGGTCTTTGAAGTGCTTGAAGACTCGGATTGGGTGGAAGACATGCACAAAGAACTCAATAACTTCGAGCACAACAAAGTTTGGTCATTAGTGGAGAAGCCCAAAGATTGCCGCAACGTCATTGGAACCAAGTGGGTGTTCAAGAACAAGCAAGATGCGAATGGAATTGTTGTGAGGAACAAGGCTCGCTTGGTTTCTCAAGGATACTCTCAAGTTGAAGGCATTTATTATGGAGAGACTTATGCACCCGTGGCTCGCCTAGAGTCCATCTGTATCCACCTTGCTTATGCTTCACACCATAATTTTAAGTTGCAAGAAATGGATGTGAAGAGTGCATTTCTTATGGTCCTTTGCATGAGTTGGTATATGTGAAGCAACCCCCAGGCTTTGAGGATCCTAACTTTCCTAACCATGTCTACAAGATCGATAAGGCGCTCTATGGCCTTAAACAAGCCCTACGTGCGCGGTATGAGCACCTTAGAGAGCTACTTGTAGACCATGGGTTTGAGATAGGCCTAATTGACCCCACTCTTTTTACTAAGAAAGTTAATGGGGAGCTTTTCATATGCCAACTTTATGTAGATGACATCATTTTTGGCTCTTCTAACAAATCTTTCAATGATGAATTTGCGAAGCTAATGACCGACAAATTCGAGATGTCGATGATGGGGGAGTTGAAATTCTTTATTGGCTTTGAAGTAAGGCAATTGAGAGGAGGGACCTTCATCAACCAAGCCAAGTACACCCAATACATGCTCAAGAGATTCAAGATGGACTCCAGAGTTAAAGGAGCCGAAAACCCCATGCCTACCAGGGTTACTCTTGAACTCGATCCCAATAGTAAGGAAGTGGATCAAAAACTTTACCGCTCCATGATTGGATTGTTGCTTTATCTTTGTGCATCTAGACCCGATATCATGCTTAGTGTGGGAATATGTGCACGATATCAAGCCGCCCCAAAGGAAAGCCATCTCATGGATGTCAAAAGAGTGTTCCAATATTTGATTTATACCCCAACTTTTGGCCTTTGGTACCCAAAGGGATCAAGCTTTGAGCTTGTTGGGTACTCGGGTTCCGATTGGGCGGGAGACAAAGTGGTTAGGAAGTCAACATCCGGGGCATGCCAATTTCTTGGTAAGCCTTTGGTTAGTTGGTCTTCCAAGAAGCAAAATTGTGTGTCTCTCTCCACCATCGAAGCCGAGTATGTGGCGGCCGCGAGTTGTTGTGCTCAACTTCTTTGGATGCGGCAAACCTTGGAGAATTATGGTGTTCATTTTGACAAGGTGCCACTCTTGTGTGACAATGAGAGTGCCATCAAGATAGCTTATAATCCCGTGCAACACAACAAGACAGGGCACATAGAGATCCGCCACCACTTCATCCGGGATCATGTCAACCGAGTTGATATTAACCTATCTTATGTAGGTACACAAGACCAACTCGCCAATATATTCACGAAGCACCTTGATGAAGCAAGATTCCAAGAGTTGAGGCATGAGTTGAATATCATTGACTCTTGCAATGTGGATTGATCATGTGCACTCATTCCCATACTGTAGTGTGTGTTCTAATCTAGATGCGGGCATGGAGATAGGGGAGTGTGGTCCTAATAAATTGGGCTATCCCTTCCCCCATAATGCCGATAGTAGTAAAATCATTCTCTTATTATCATTTTGTGATATGCGAGCTTCAATGATGAGTATTGGTTATGGACCCAAGATATATCTTCACAGTCTCATGCCAACCACTCATACATGGTGGCTTCGGCCACTGACCTCTTCCTTATGAAGAGTTGATTCATTGCAAATCTTTTTTGAGTTCTCTTTTGTCTATTTTTTTGGTATGGGAAGGCACTAGCATTGGTCTTTTTTGAATTTGTTTCTTGCAATGCCTAGTGCTAAGAACCACTCGGTGTGTTTCCTCTACCCTAAGCCTATCTCCTCCCAAGACATTCCATCTTTGCGCACAAGCTCTTTTGTTCAATATGAAATCTTGAGGCTGGGAAGCTCCAGGCCGGATTATCCGGTCCTTTTTGGGCTGGATTATCTGGTCCCTTTTAGGCCAGCATATTTGGTGGGCCAGATAATCCGCCCTCATGGTGTATCCAAAAAGGCAGGGCATCGGGGTGGGCTGCTCACTCGAGCGGTTCATCCACCCCCAACCCCTCTCTCTCTCTCTCCCAATGCCATCGTAGTCGCATGCTACTTCGCTTCCTTGCCGATGCCGCCTTAGCCGTCGGATCCTCCTGGTCTCCTCAGATCGGGATCCCCTCCCTACCAGGAGGCCTCTCCTCCAAGAACTTTCCTCAATGGAAGATGGTAAGCTTCATACTCCCTAACCCTAGGTGGTGGTCTTGTATGAAGTTATTTTTTGCTTTTTTGCTTGGAGTTTGGTTCGTCCTAGGCCTTTCCCTGTTCTCTAGTATTGTTAGACTAGCCTCTACTCGCCCCGATCTACTACGAGACATGTTCTTTGCATAGGTAAAAAAATTCCCTAGTGGGGGGGATTATCCGCCCCTGTCCTGGCCAGATAATATGGCCTAGGAAGTTGCACTTTTTATGTGCAAAGTTTTGTCTCGAGTACATTGGTTCAGTGTTGCTCCTCTAACAGTTCTGTAGCTTATCTTCAGTAACTTCTGCGCAATTCCTCATCACCATGCTATCCCCCGTTGTTCTATTCACAGGTGGTGGTAGCCGGTTTTCAGAGCCTCCGAAGCACAAGCGTTGGCTCATTCGCAATGCGGAAGGGGTGCTTGTTGGTGAGGTTGTGATCCGTCATCGCAAGAGAGAAGCTGCAAGGGAGGCCGAGAAGGCTAAGCAAGCAAGAGCGGGTGCATGCCACAAAGGGAAAGCGACAAGGCCGAACTACAAGGACATGGCTCAGGCTGACTACATTGTTGTGCGACGCAATGATTGGTACACAGCTGCACCCCGTGATGAAGGGATTGAGGACCGTGGTTTTTGGTGCCAGGAGCAGTGGTCCATTTACTGTGATGTCTATGAGTCGTTGAAGAAGCCAACTCGCCCTATGCATGCTATTGATCTTCCTCACCTTCGGATCAAGACTTACTTTGATGATGTTGTGACCGTGCTTGAGAAGTTTGGTTTGAATGAGCTGGACGTTCTGAGGTGCAACTATAATCCTCAGCTGATCATGCAGTTCTTTACCACTCTTGTGATCATGCCCAATGAGCAGAAGACCATAAAATGGATGTATGGACAAAAGTACTGTGAGTCGGATTTCCTGTTTGCCACTCTCCTAGGTTATGCTTTTGATGGGAACAATCCAGTGGGTCGCCGTGTTCATTCTCCAGGAACGAAGCCTGACAAAGACAAGCTTATTGATCTCTATGACTCCACCGGTGAAGTGGGGTTCATCAGCGGGTTGCTTCCTCTCGATCAGCTTGTGCGCATCTTCCGAGAGAACATTGCCCCAAGTGGAGTTAGCAATGATGCCATCCGTACTTCGCTTGTTGATCTTCTCTATCTTGCTCATGAGTGTGCTACTTCTAGCGACCCGGCCGAGGATTTCACTTTGGATGCCATGAGATACAAGATGCCATAATTCAGAGGAACACGCTTCCATATGCTCCATACATTATGCTCCTTATCAAGCATTGCCTTCAAGATTTTGATCTCAGTGATGATTGTGAGGTGCACCCCATCAGGAGGCACTATATCAAGAGGAAGAAGAAGTCTGCCCCTTCCGCTGCTTATCCTAGCACTTTTATGGCTGATGCTAGGATGAGTGCTCCTTCTCGTGCTCAGAGGGCTGCTGCCACTGCTATGAAGAGAGAGGTCAAGAAGTTGAGCTCGTTTGAACGGAATTTCCTTTGCATGAAAGTAGAAATCTACCATGAGAACTATCAAGCCTACGTTGAGCGCAAGGTGATTCAGGATACTCAGCAGCTGATTCTGCACAGGATTAGTGGAGCACAGACTATCGAGCCCACTCCTACTCCTGCCACTTCCTATGCATCATGGAACACTGATCACTACAACTGGTGCGACATGGATCAACACCTCTTTGCACCACTAGATGCCCCTGCTAGAGATGAGGATGAGGAGATTGAGGAGGTTGAGGAGGAAGAGGACGATGACCCTTCTACGGATGGCTCCAACGATTGGGAGTGATCTTTCGGGGCGTGTGGCATCGCTCTTCTCCCCTTTTTGGTGTCTCGATGCCAAAGGGGGGGAAGTAGTTCTATTTAGGTTTCTATCGGGATTTGCATGGGTTGGGCACAAGCTTGGGTGTTTATCATTCTTTTTGCTTGTGCTGCTATGGTTGTACTATGTATGGTTGTACTATCTTTTCATCTATCTTGCCTTTGGAACATTATTTATGCTATTTGTGCCACTATGGTTGTACTATGTATGCTACTATGTTCTATTTGTGCTATGTGGAACTATACTTGTGCTATGCTATGAGATCCTTGTGTGTTGGATTGCTATGGAATTTGGTATTCACGGTATTCTTATTTCTCGGGATTTCATTATGATTGAGTCTACTATCATTAGTGGTATGATCCTTCCAGGCTCTAGCCTCAATCTATTCCATGTTATAGTCTATATTGTTCCTTGCAAAATTGTGGCTTCTTATATATATGTGTGGGAGTCCTTTGAACCTAGTTGTGGTACATTTGTATTTCAATACTTCTTTTCTAGATTCACACCTTTAGGGGGAGCTTTCCTCCTTCTTGTTCTAGAAACTTTTTGCTTGGTATAGTTTGATTTTCTTGCAAATCCTAGTGTTGTCATCTAACACCAAAAAGGGGGAGATTGAAAGAGCATTTTCGTCCCTAATATTTTGTGTGTTAGATAACAACATTAGGGATTTAATCGTGTGTTGAAGTGTTGCATGTATTTCAGTTCAAAGCAAATGCAATATCACCACCAAAAAGCATTTCGAAGATCATCCCCAAGGTGGCATCACCCAGATAAGGGGGCGTATATTTGGCCGGATTATTTGCATTCAGGCCGGATTATCCCCCCTCCCCCCCCCAAGAAATTGGCTAAGGACCTCACGCGGTGTCACCTAGATAAGTGGTGGATATTTGACCGGATTATTTGCATCTGGGTCGGATTATCCACCCCCAAGAAATTGGGTAAGGACCTGGCGTGGTGTCACCCGGAGAAGGGGGTGGATATTTGGCCAGATTATTTGCATCCGGGCCGGATTCACCACCCCCCAAGAAATTGGCTAAGTACCAGCACGGCGTCACCTAGATGGGGGCCCGGATATTTGTCTGGACTTTTCAGTCCAGCGCCGAATAATCCGCACCACAGAAAATTGACTAAGGACTCAGCTCGGCGTCACCCAGAAGCCAGGCCGGATTATTAGCCAGAGATTTCCTCCCAGGGCCAGATAATCCGGCCCCCCCAACGCACCAACGGCTACATCTCGGGAGGGGCTATAAATACCCCTCCCCTTCTTCTACCTCAAGCTGCTCGTTCTACTCAAGAACAAGACACTATTTGGAGCCACCCAAATTGCTAGATCTCTACCTCCAACCATCCAAAGCTCTTGATCTTTGGAGGATTGAAGGAGAAGATCCCGATCTACATCTTCACTGAAGAAATTTCATTTTCCTCTCCATTAGCTTGGGGAATTTGTGCCTAGTGGTTCCTTGGAAATACTAGGTGTTGTTGTTTGATAAACTTTTCTTTGTGGTGTTTTAGCCTCTGTGGCATTCTTGGGAGCGTCCAATTCAAAGGTGGATGTGTGCCCCAACCTCCGTGTAAGGGTTTTAGTTGGTTCCCCCAATACCACTGCTTAGTGGAAACGAGCTAGCCTCCGTGGCTCACCAGAGAACAAGGTGAGCCTCCGTGGCGTTGGTTGACTCCGTGTCACCACACCTCTCCAACATAGACGTACTTCCCCTCAAAAGGAAGGAACTGCGAGAATACATCCTTATGTCTTCGTCTCCACTCCTTGGTTATTTCGTTCCCTTACTTGTATCTTGTTTACTAGCTTGCTTGTCACTTGTAGGAAATTCACCTAGTTGCATGATGTCTCAAACGTATCTATAATTTTTTATGCTCTATGCTTGTTTTACACCATTTGCTTTGTGTTTCGTTTACACATCATGGCATTTTTATGCATTTTCTAGAACTAACCTATTAACGAGATGCCACAGTGCCAGTTCTCTATTTTCTGCTGTTTTTGTGTTTTAGAAAAGTTACACGGGAAATATTCTCGGAATTGGACGAAACAAAACGTGAAGTTCCTATTTTTTCCGAAACGACATGGAGTCCAAAGGGGAGATGGAGGGGGGCCAGGAGGCCGGCACACCATTGGGTGGCGCCCCCCTCTGGCCGCGCCACCAGGTTGTGTGGCCCCCTGGTCCACCCCCTGACATCGCTCTTCCGCCTATATAATCCCTCCGACGCAAAAACCATATATCAATCGGCATTTTCCCAGATAAAGTTCCGCGGCACCACCGCCGTCGAAGACCAATTTTGGGGGATAGAAGTCTCTGTTCCGGCACCCTGCCGGGATGGGGAATCGCCCCGGAGCTATCTCCATCGACTCCACCGCCATCTCCATCGTCGTAGTTGTCTCCCATGATGAGGAGGGAGTAGTTCTCCCCCGGGGCTGAGGGCTCTACCTGTAGCTATATGGTTCACCTCTCTCTCCCATGATGTGATCTATATGTGATCATGAGCTTTGTATCTAGTTGAATTAGTAGATGTTGTTCTTCATATATTATGCTACTTAAGTGCTTTATTATTGTAATCTCCGGAGACACCTTGTACCATGATGTGAAGGTGACAGTGTGCGCATTATGTGTGTCTCTTTGGCTAGTGTCTCTATGAATTGTTGGTGTTTGTTGGAACCATCTAGTGCGCTCAAGGTGATAGTGTGGGGCAATCTAGTTTGGGGAAATACGAACTTTGAGGAGTGCTTCGTAGCCCTACACATGATTAGTGTTCGTTATCCATCTGAGAATAGTTTAGAATAGCATAGTGAAGAAAGATATTTATGTGTTTAGTTATGTTATCTTTGTTGAGAGTGTCCACTAGTGAAAGTATGATCCTGATACGTCTCAAACATATCTATAATTTTTGATGCTCCATGCTTGTTTATACACCATTTGCTTTGTGTTTTGTTACACTTCATGGCGTTTTTATGCATTTTATAGAACTAACCTATTAATGAGATGCCACAGTGCCAGTTCCCTATTTCTGCTATTTTTGTGTTTCAGAAAAGCTACACAGGAAATATTCTCAAAATTGGACGAAACAAAAGCCAGAATTCCTATTTTTCCCGATATGAGACGAAGTCCGAAGATGAGACGGGGGGCACCAGAGGGCGGCCGCACCACACCATGACGCGGGCCCACCCCTAGCCGCGCCATGGCATGGTGTGGGCCCCTGGCCCACCTCCTGACGCCGCCCTTCCGCCTATATAATCCCCTCGACGGGAAAACCTAAAGGAACCGGTCACTTTTCCACGAAACCTACTGTAAGCCACCGCTGTCATCGACGCGAGATCGGGAGGGTCCAGAAGCTCTTCCCGGCACCCTGCTGGAGAGGGGAATCACCACCGGAGGCCTTCTTCATCACCATGGTCGCCTCCAGCGTGACGTGTGAGTAGTCTACCTTAGACTACGGGTCCATAGCAGTAGCTAGATCGTTGTCATCTCCACCTTGTGCTTCATGTTTAGATCTTGTGAGCTGCCTATCATGATCAAGATCATCGTTGTGTAATTCTACATGTTATGTTTGTTGGGATCCGATGAATATTGGTACCATGTCAAGTTGAATTGTTGATTTATGATCTTTATGTTATCTCTATGTTGTTTATGATCTTGCATGCTCTCCGTTGCTAGTAGATATCTTGGCCGAGTAGATGCTAGTGACTCCAAGAGGGGGTATTTATGCTCGATAGTGGGTTCATGCATCTAGTAATCTGGGGGAGTGACACAAACCTCTAAGGTTGTAGATGTGCTGTTGCTACTAGGGACAAAACAACAATCTTGCGTTCAAGGACATTCGTATTGTTTACATTACACACTTTGCTTAAGGCGATAATCTGTTGCTTGCAACTTAATACCCAATGGTTGCTCGGACGACATCCGGAGGGTGGATTATTAGTCATAGATGCAGTTAGATTACGGTCTATGTATTATGTTGTAATTCCCAAGTGAATCTCATAGTGATCCTCATGACATTTGTACGTTTGCTTTATTCTATCAGTTGCCCAACTGTAATTTGTTTACCCAGCATGTTGTTATTTATCTTATGGAGAGACACCACTAGTGAACTGTGGACCCCGGTCCATTCTTTTACATTGCTATTACCGTTTACCTTTTATTTGCTTTATTTACATTCTTGCAAACTATTATCTTTTACCACTCGATACGCTTAATCCTTTGTTTACAACAAACCAGTGAGATTGACAACCTCATCGTAAGTTGGGACAAAGTACTTGGTTGTCTTGTGTACAGGTTCCACGTTGCTGCTGGTGTAAAGCTACACCTTGGATAACTTTCCTGGCGCCATTGTCCGGGGCTGTTGCAAAGCTAGCGGGCATCGACCTTCTGAAGTTTGGTTCTTTCTCCTACTGGTTCGATAAACTTTGGTTTCACAACTGAGGGAAGACTTGTTGCTGTGCTCATCATAACCTTCTCTTGGGGTTTCCAACTGGGCGGTTATATATAAAACTCCTACATCAACACCGCACCACCAACAAGTTTTCTGGCGCCGTTGCCGGGGAGAAAGAAGATTTCTGCAAGGGGAGTCTCTCGCTTCCAACCTTTTACTTTATTATTGTTTTGCTTTATTTTATTTTTGCTTGCATTTTTTTATCAAAAATACAAAAAATTTAGTTCCTTTATAGTTGTTATTTTTACTTGCAACAAGGGGGAGAGAGTTTGAAAGATGCTTAGTACCGCATTAGTAACTCTCATCATAGGTGTACGAAGAAGCATTCTACCATGATCCTCCTTAGGAATTTTATGTTTGTATATCTAGTTGGAACAGGTACGTTCTTGATACTCTTGCAGGAGGTAATTTTCTATGTACTCCTGCTTTGGAAGCATGCACTTTAATTGAGAGTTTAGTGGGAGTACCACCTATTAATGTTGTTAAAACTGAAATCACTTTGGAGGAAGTTTTGGAGACACTAAGCTCTTTAGAAAAAAGTTTGCCAAATATCCTTAATAGCGCTAGCCAGGTTAACAAATTGATAGAAAGTATCAGTAAGAGAATCACTGTTTTAGAGGCTAGTACTACTCATGATAGTCAAAACCTTAGGATTGGTAAACTAGAGGAGTCCATGGAAACTTTAAGTTCAATTTTCACTTCTCTTAAGTTTAAGAAGGAGAAAGCTTTTGTTGGAAAAGAGCAAAAATTTATGTATGTTCCCAAGGTATCTGTGCCAAAACTGCAACATGTTTTTAAGATTGGTAAGACTTTTAGTTTAACTAAGAGTGACTTGCATGTTGAATCATCTTCAAAGGCTTCTAAAGTGCCTAGTATGGTAAGTGGCGCTCTTGAGGAAACAATTGATCTTAATGCTTCATTTGAAAACACTTGATTTGTACATTCTGCGCCTAGCTCAAAGACGCTAAAGAAAAGCACTATTGGGAGATAACCCAATGTTTTCTTTTTAGTACTTTTTATTTTATTTGAGTCTTGGAAGTTATTACTACTGTAATGACCTCTCCTTATCATTTTTATTTTGTTTTTATGCCAAGAAGAACCTCTAATTTGAGGGAGGTAAGATTTGGGGAAGTTGCCGTCCTAAAACAGATTTCTGCGCTGCACCGTAAAAATTTGTGAAAATTCTCAGAATATCTATTTGATCTGAAATTTCTTGTGCGCATGACCCAGGTTATTTCCAAACTTTTATTAGTTTTGCACTTTTCGATTTGAGCAACAGAAGGTCCTCGAAAAAATCGATCTTTGTCAGCTGTTCTGTTTTGACAGATTCTGCCACTATTTGCATTTGCCTCTTGATCTCTTTCTTTTTTAGTTCTTTTGATCACGGAACTTTTGAGGAAGTTGCTACAGTACCTTATGCTTTAATGGATCATACATTTGAGTTTGAAACTAACCAAAAAGAGTAGATTTACTATCATGCTTATACTAATGTTGCTAATAGAATTGTGTAAAGTTTTGTATGAAGGAAGTTTTCAAGTGTAGGGAAAGGAGAGTGATGAGATGAGATAAAGTATGGACAAAAGCACAAGCTTGGGGATGCCCATGTCACCCCAAGAAATATCCAAGAGGTACAAGCGTGAAAGCTTGGGGATGCCCCCGAGGCACCCCTTCTTCATCGGCAAAAATCAGGTCACCTTTCAAGACACTATATTTTTATTGCTTCATGTACTATGTGTTTTTCTTGGAGCGTCTTTACTTTCGCTTTCAGTTTTCTTTTGTTTTTTTTTCTGCAATAAATGGTCGGACCCCAACAAATTTCTTTTGGAAAAGACACACTTCTTTTTCATTGCCAAGAACACTCCAGTTTTCACTCTTATCATTCAACGAGTGTTCTCTTTTTATAGAATTGCGTTTAGCTTTTATTTTTCGCCTTGATTTTTGTTCAGATCTTGTTATATCTTTGTATCAAGGTGCTTTTAGACCTCTGGTCTATGTTGGTTTTCATCTCAAAGAGTGGTTTCAAAAAGATTGAATGGTGTTGGAAAGGAGAAAAAGTTTCATGCCTATAGTGGTACAAATGAGAGTTTGTTTAGACTATGGCTTAGACTTTTGCATGTCATGCTTAATGTTATTTTGATAGTATTCTTAGTAGTTTTTGCTGTAGCATGACTTATCTCAAATGACTGAGATTGCTTAATGTGTCTTTGAAAGAATCATGCGTTGTTTTTTGTTATATGGGAGCATATTATTGTGGTTTTCTCCTTTGATGCTTTATTTGGGTTGACTTGGCGCATGCTTACAACATGTTTGACTCTAACAAGTCACCATAAGCCTCTATGATCATTTGGTTTTTGACTTGTGATACCACTTTATGCTTCGGTTAATGATGTTTTGTCGCTATGCATGATTATGGCCGTTATTGCTCTCTTACTTGGTCGCTCCCAGTCTTTTGCTAGCCTTCATTTTGTACTGAGAGGGAATACTTCTCGTGCATCCAACTCCCAAAAACCAAGTTTTCCAATGTGTCCACCATACATACCTATTAGCAATTTGCTATTCCAAGCACATTCGTCTTGCTTTTATATATCCTTCAAATTAAACTTTTTGTGTTATGTGAAACTAGCACGGTGGCCCTCGCATTTGCGAGCGAAACATCTGAATAATATCTTAAAAATATATTTTTTTTCCATAGATACAATTATAATGAATTATGATTATGTCTGCAAGAAAATTTCACAAAATAAGACTCGTACGGCATGTGATGTACCTCCAAGGTACTTACAAAATGATTGCTTAATTCTTTTTAAAAATTAACACTTGTGTATATGAGAATATATGAGAGAGGAGCATGCATGGTGTAACAACACATGGATTCTTAAATTGACATACGTGCATATACCTAGGGTCATGTGATATAACTTTTATGTGCACTCAATATTGTTTTGAATAGTTGAGTCCACGTGCTGCTATATGTGTTTATGTCTTTCAGTGGCGGAGCTAGGGGGGACCAGCAGGTGCCCTGGCCCCCCCTATGGCATGGTTTAGCTGCAAGAAATTATGGTTTAAGGATAATTTTGATAGAGATGAATAGAAAAAATAGCTTTGTTGGCCCCCCTAATGAAGAATAGCCATGTTGGGCCCCCTTCAAGTTGCAATCCTGCATCCGCCCTTGATGTCTTTACTTGAGAGTCCAGTCTACCCAAGTTTTCTTTCATTTTAAGCACTTAGTCATCCTTATATCTCCTCGTATGAGGCTATGCGAGTTGAATTATTTTAGATGATATATATGGCTCAACCTGAAGCCCTCTGTTAGACCCCGCATATTCATTAAAGTATATTTTAGATTTATTCTTGTCATAGGTTTTTTGTTTTTCTCTATCTCATTTTGTTCCATTGACCTATATTTTTATCAATCAATATCCATTTTGTAATTATATTAAGTTAACGAATGGAAACAGATTGCTCATTTCATCTAAATCATAATTTTTTATTTTGCTCATTTTCATATCGTTTTGCATTGATGTTAGTTTTTACTAAATGAAAATCAGATTGTTGATTTTTATTTTTTCAGTTTTAATTTTTTAAAACAACATTGCTAGAATTGTTTCAATTTCAATGATTTGTATAAACCTGGTTTACACATTCTCTACTTGTGTTAATGTTTTCCCAATAATATTGATACAAAATAGTAGAATTATTTATGTATATATATGATAGCCATAAGTATTAGAACATGATATTACACACAGATTCAAAACACAAAGGATAGCTGGCTAAGATTTTTTTTACACGTATGGTGGCCGGGTCTGATTAAGATTTTTTTTTTGCACATAGTATATCACGTACACGGCCAGGACAACTATCACGTGTCAGCTCTGGTCGTTTGTACACGAATAAGTTGTACGTAACATTTTTATCTTTAAATCTCAATCATTAATTACAGATCTAACCGTCTAAATAATTTAGATGATGTGGATTAACGTGGTGTCTTTATTTTAGACCCCCCGTATTGTGCTTTTAGTATATAGTAGAATTAGTCAGTAAAGCTCTCATGAACCTGACGGCACACTTTACTTTTCTTGCTTTTAATAAATTTGACATTGTGGCTCTCTTATGTTGATGTTATGCTTGCAAGTTGTAAGTTGGAGATTAGCCCAGCCATGCCATCATGGGGCAAGCTTTCAACATTGCACTTTCTCTCATTTAGTTGATATCGTGATCTTTTGTTTATGGATACCTGCGATGTGAAATAAGTTGGGATCTTGTGAGCTCATGGAGTTTGTATATGTGTTAGAGAAACGCCTGGGCGGCTAATCTAAGCCATGCATCATTCATGGTGGAAATTTACAACATGCCCATAGTGGACATTCGACGACGCATCTCACAATAAAAAGGTATACAAATGGTAAATAAAAGAGATGCCGAGGTGTTCATTGTCTGTTTGTCTTGTCATTTTGATGTGGGCTTGTTCCATGTCATCAGGCAAGAGGTACCCCATTGGCAGTTCTCGATGATACATGTATGTTTACAATGACAAGAAATTGCTTAGGACCTAAGTCGAGTAGCATGAGGTTTGGGTATTCGTACTTCACGGGACACGAGATTTTCAACTTATGATTTGTTAAGCATATGCTTCGTAATTGTACTCGCATTAACCTTAACCATTCAAGATGCCTATGATGGGGGCAATGAGAGCTAAAAGCTAGTAAGTATCATAATTTTTGGAGGTTTATAAAACTTGCAATCACTCTTCCCTCTGCGAAGGGCCTTTCTTTTACTTTTATGTTGAGTCTCCACCTTCTACCTTTATGCACCGTCTAAGAGAGCATAGTTGTCATTCTGAGTTTAATGTGCATAGTCCCAAAATTTATTATTCATTGATTCATGATTATGGTTTTGCTTGTTCTTAAATTATTTGTATCTAGTCGCCCTCTTAAACTTGAAGGTGTCCTATGCATTTATGTTTTGCTACTCCATGAGGGACAAGCTGAAAACCACTTTGCTATGTTTCTCTATATGGTTGAAACACACACTTGACTTTCAATGTTTCATTACTCATGATCTTTTGTTTGTGTTACTTTTCATGTTATAACATGGTTTCTAAGTTTTATTGTCAAGATTATGTCTTTTATGCCCACGTTTAGAGTACTTTGATCTCAGCACTCAATGCTTTACATCGTTGATCAAGATTGTGATGGTCCATGTCACCTCAAAAATTATTGTTTTGTTATCACTTACCTACTCGAGGACGAGCGGGAGTTAAGCTTGGGGATGCTTGATACGTCTCAAACGTATCTATAATTTTTTATGCTCCATGCTTGTTTATACACCATTTGCTTTGTGTTTTGTTACACTTTGTGGCGTTTTTATGCATTTTTTAGAACTAACCTATTAACGAGATGCCATAGTGTCAGTTCCCTATTTCTGCTGTTTTTGTGTTTCAGAAAAGCTACACAGGAAATATTCTCGGAATTGGACGAAACAAAATCCAGAATTCCTATTTTTCCCGACACGAGACGAAGTCCGAAGATGAGATGGAGGGGCACCAGAGGGTGGCCGCACCACACCATGGTGCGGGCCCACACCTGGCCGCGCCATGGCATGGTGTGGGCCCCTGGCCCACCTTCTGACGCTGCCCTTCCGCCTATATAATCCCCTTGATGGGAAAACCTAAATGAACCGATCACTTTTCCACGAAACCTACTGTAAGCCGTCGCCACCGTCGACGCAAGATCAGGATGGTCCAGAAGCTCTTCCTGGCACCCTGCCGGAGAGGGTAATCACCGCCGGAGGCCTTCTTCATCACCATGGTCGCCTCCGGAGTGATGTGTGAGTAGTCTACCTTGGACTACAGGTCCATATCAGTAGCTAGATGGTTGTCATCTACACCTTGTGCTTCATGTTTAGATCTTCCGAGCTGCCTATCATAATCAAGATCATCGTTGTGTAATTCTACATGTTGTGTTTGTTGGGATCCGATGAATATTGGTACTATATCAAGTTGAATTGTTGCTTGCAACTTAATACCCAATGGTTGCTCGGACGACATCCGGAGGGTGGATTATTAGTCATAGATGCAGTTGGATTACGGTCTATGACAAGGGTATAGATAATAGAGCCCGTTAGTTGAGTACCCCTGAGGCCCGTTAAGCTAGGCCCAAGTGTAATACTAGTCAAGATACGTGTTCATGTCGTATATCGGTATTGTAATCTGTGTCGGACCCCTCCCGTACCTTGAGACCTGGCCACCTATATATAGGGGCCAGGAGAGGATGGTGAGGGACAGATTGAGAGTAAGCCAAAGTTTACCCTACGTTTACTTTCATCACGCACCTTGTTTGACTGAGTTTACCTTCAAGTTCATCCGACGCCCTATTCCCCCGATCCTAAGTCCTTCATATTGGACATTTGTCGAGTCAACCCTCGTCAATTGGCGCCGACCGTGGGGACTCTAGGCGTTGGAATCATGAATTCGACGGCTTTTTCACTTTTAGCCAACAGCAATTCAGAAGTCAACGAAAACCAGATATCGTTCAGAACCGTCGATTTTCAGCCTCACCTGCCAAATTTCACTCCAATATTTGAGAGCATGGATCAAGACATGGACTTTACAATCGGAAGCCTAAACTTTCGCGTCGGATCTTTAGGCTCGATTCGCCTTTCAGATCCGGTCTTGTCGGATCTGTCGGCAAGCAAAGTCAAGACAGTTGCAATGTCAGAATCATCAGTGGGCTCTTCCAGTAAAGAAAATTCGCCGGTCAGTTTTGTAGCAACAGAAGTCGCAGAAGGAAAAATCACAGAAGTCGATGAAAAGATGGAAAATTTTGACTTAGGAGATCAACTCAAAGACCCCATGATCTGCCATGATGATACTTTAGGCAAATCAACAGACACCTGGGAAACAAAACTAGAGCTTCATGAGGATGACGATTTAATCTTCTCAAGCTTCAACAACAAGTTTGACAATCGATATCAAGTACTCGCTATTGTAGGAGATAACTCAGAAGAACTCGACAAAAACAACAACCCAGTGCTCAACCCAGCAAATATAAATAGAGGAGAAAATCACTTAGCAAAAGGAGAAACTGCAGACTCCCTGGCAAGCAGAGAGAAAATTCGACTATCGGTCCAAGAGTGGGGGATAATCAAAACAGCCGTGGAACACGGCACGCCAATACCAGGAGATGCAAGCAAAAACATGCTGTTACGGTATCATTATGCCTTAAGACAGCAGTCAAAGCAATTAGCAAAAGAGAAAATTGAAATACATAAGAGGAAAGAGTCAGCCATCACAGCAAGCATAGCTTACCATAAAGCACGCAGTGATGCATCATATACAAATAGCAAAAAACATCGTCGACATGGATCAAGGTTTGAAAACCTCAAACACTCCGAAAGGCAAAGCCTCTCCAAAAATCTTGACTCATCCTTCCTATCGGTCGACGAGCAAGGTAACATCATACCAAAGACACCAGAAGCAGTGCTCGTAGTAGCACAAACATATCTATACACAACGCGGCCAAGTCTAGGAGACCCAAGAGAACACATGCATCGAGCCGCACTGCAAGGCCTAAGGATGGTAGGCAATAAACTAACAGCAAAAGAAGAGGAAGCACATCGCAACAAAGAAGCGCATAAATCAAGGTCACCACGCCGTCACAACAGTCCTCGGCACAGAAGCAACAACTGACGATCTAGGACACCATCACCTAGGCGACACAAAAGCCCGAAGCATGGAGGAACCCGAAGATCCAGGACCCCCACCAAAGCATATGACTATGAAGACGACGAAAAAGAGATGGGGGCGTCATGCTTTACTCACAGGGTTCGCACCACGCCAGTACCCAAGGGTTTTAAGTTACCTCATGATCAACAAAAGTACGATGGATCTCAGGAACCCCAATCATGGCTCTTGGACTACTTACAAGCAGTGAAAATATTAGGAGGAACAAAGGAAATAGCAATGCAAAGTTTGCAACTACACCTCATCGGCGCAGCAAGGTCATGGTTGAGCAAATTAGAAAAAGGAACAATTGGAAGCTAGGAGGAACTTACAAAACAGTTCACGAGCAACTTCAAGTCGACATACAAGCGGCCAGCATCGATAGAAGAAGTCAAGGCCTGCGTACAGCAGTGTAACGAGACACTAAGGTCGTATATCCAAAGGTGGAGTATTATAAAAAATTCTGTAGTCAAAGTTTCGGAAGAAAGAGCAATATACGCTTTCATGCTCGGGTTACGGCGAGGAGACTTAGTCGAAGAAATGGGCAGAATCAAGCCAAAGACAGTATCCGATCTAACGGACATAGCAAATAGATTTGCAGATGGCGAAGATGCGTGCAACAACAAATGAACATGATCACCAGAAGACGACAGAGGAAACAGATATGGTGGCCAAAGGAGGAGATCCCGCAAGTACGACAACTACGGCTCCCACAGCCAAGTAGCCATAGGGTACAAAGACAATGGTTATCAAGGAAATGACCGCAGAAGCTTGGGATACCGCAGTTATGGAAAAGAAGACTACGAGAGCAGTAAAAAATTCTAGACAAAAGAACCCAGAGAGTACAACCCATCACCAGAGGATATGCTAAACGGACCGTGCCACATACACTCCTCGTTCGTTGATGGGAAATGAGTGTCCAGGCACGCGATGAAAGATTGCATGATGTTCTTGAAACACCAAGAGGCAGCAATGAGTAAACAAGCCAAAGCGAAGAGACAAGGATACGAAGGGAACACAAACAACGCGCCTACAAGTCAACAAGGAAACAGTGGAGCTCCTCAGGATCAAGAACAGCCAAACCAGGGACACGATAACGACGGAGGATATGTTCCATCCAAAGGGCACATCACAGCAATGATACAGCCAGTGCCAAAGTCGAACAAATAAAAAAAGAACATAACTCGACAAGTCAACCTAGCAGTAACATCACCTCCAGCAACAACGGAGTATCTGCACTGGTCGGAACAACCCATAGAATTTAATAGGGATGATCACCCCATAACAGTACCTTGGCCGGGAAACGCGCCTCTGGTACTCAAAGCCCAAATTGGGACATATAACGTCGACAGAGTATTTATGGATGCAGGAAGTGGAATAAATCTCATATATGCAAAAACTCTCCGAGCAATGCACATATCGCTAGAGTTCTTGAAACCAACAGACTGTTCCTTCCACGGAATCGTCCCAGGAAGTGCCAACTATCCACTAGGTCGAATAGCACTCAATGTTTGCTTTGGGAATCGCCAAAACTATAGAAGAGAAAAGCTCGACTTCGAAGTCATGGACTGGCCATCACAATACCACGCGATCCTCGGGCGACCGGCGTTTTCGCGATTCATGGCAGTTCCTCACTATACATATCTGGTACTCAGAATGCTAGGACCCAACGGAATCATCACGGTGAAAGGAAGCTTCGAGTTATCGGACCTATGCGACAAGGAATTCCACAAGATGGCCCAAAACTTTGGCATGATGGCCAACTATGGAGAACCCAAAGACAAAGCAAAAAGCGCGACTACAGGAGCCACGCAACAACTCGAAAGACATCCAACAGAGCCAGAAGTGAAAAAACTGCGGGTGCAGACGTTAGGTCTAGGAGAAGCAGCAGAAGACGAGGGAAAATCTTTGGCAACATAGGCGGCAAGCGCACAAAAGTAGAGTAGAAAAATAAGGCTATTAAAAGCCATAAGTTATCCGAGGGCAGTGCCCTCTAGATCCAGAACACGGGTCACTGGCCGGATCTCTTGGGACACCCCATGTATCTTACATTATAAGTATAAATAAAGACAAAGTTTCTCCTATTCGAGTTTACGTGTCTTCAAGTAAAACTACGGCAAACGCACCAAACACAAAACGTAAACGCTTAGAACAAAACAAAATTTCTGACAAAAGAATTCAGAAACAGAAAATCTCGCGTTTTGCCTACAAAGTATATATATATAGTAAAAGCATCACAACATAGGCTGATCAAAATCATCTACTCCTAGGGGATTTAAGTAATGGTGCTCACGAAAAAATGCGGCATCCTCTCGAAGCAATCTAGCTATGATCCTCCTAGCTGGTTGAAGTGTAGCATCCATATGGACTTGCAGCCTAACTCCCCCTTGAGGAAAACCCAGTGACATGGAGCTGTAATTGAGCTTTGGATGCCACTTACGTATCCATCCAAGAGCAAAATTGGCACCAGCCACCAGATTGAGTTCTATCAGCCGATGAATTCGCTGACTAGATTTAAAAACTTTGAGTAGCTACGTAAAGCTTCCTGGCAGAGGGTTGCGCAGAAGCATGACGGAGTGCATGGTCGTTAAGGCTTTCCACAGCCTCACCAATGTGTTGAGCGTGATCCTGCAGGAGTACAACAGCACTGCGGCGCCTTGGGTCAGCCCACAAAGAAGACGCATCTTTTGATACCTTCTCTAAAGCCGCGATTCGCTCGGCAACTCGACGATTTTCATCAGCAGGATATAAGCAGGTGCCTGGAAAGTACAAATTCATCAAAAACACAACGACTAGAGAGGCAGCAAAAATTTCAAGGATGTCTACGGGAAACTTACACTTCAATTGTTCACAAGCTGATTCAATGAACTCAATAAGGAAAGAGTCGCACTCCTTCAGATGCATAACTTCGGCAACCGAACCTGACAATTTATCTTCAAGAACAGACACCTGCTTCATCAGGCCATAAGATTTACTGGCCTGGGCCATAGCCGTCTTTGCCTGACGCTTCATCAAAGATAGACGACCTTCAAGGTTCGCAATCATCGACAAGTACTCAGCGCAGTGACAACAAGAACGAGGAACAGAAGAAGTCGCAGTACGAGGCACATCAACAGGAGGCGACCTACAACCACGATCCTTCGATCCACCAATACATTCACACTGGAGGGAAAGAAAAGACAAAAAGAAACAATTCAGAAACCAATCAAGCACGACATTTCATAAAGACAATGTATTTACAAAGAGCGCAAGTTCCTTGACTGGACTTCGGGCAAAAAGTGAACGAGTTCATTACAAAAGGAAGAAAAAGACTACAGGGGAAGTCTAAAGTCTACGCCACCTCAGCAGCAGGCTCCGCGGCGGAAGAAGGCGCGGGAGAAGTAGCACCAGCGCTTGGCGGGGGCATCGACACACTTGTCATCAGAGTCGACAAAACCATAGTGGAAGTCGAAGAAGCCACCGAACGAGTGATAATCGACACGATGCCTGGCGCGTACTTCTTCACCTTCTCAAAGAAACCTCGCAGCTCTGAAAGAGGTCGACCATGGGAAGAGCTAACCTTCTCCTAGTCAACCTCCTCGCCATGTGCATAAGTAAGCGCAATGGCCCCCTCAGCGCCTCGCTTCACCGAACGGCTCTTCATCAGAAGGATACGATATTCGGCTGTGTCAAAAGCCGCGGCAAGTTCCTTCAGATCGGCAGTTGGCACATCCGCCTTTTTCTTGGGCCACAACCCAACGAAAATCCGCGTTAGCACGCGACTAGCCAGCTTGAGGATTTCCTGGATAGATATCCAATTCGACTCGAGCAAGTTCACCGCGGCCATCAGAGGATCATCGTCCGGCTGCAAAGGCGCCAAAGACACCCTAGTATTTTCTACAGAAACAAAAAGACAGAGACAGAAGAAAAGTGAGCACACATCAGTAAGTATAAGAATGAGCAAGTCAGCCAAGAAGGGAAAAGCATGGTACTTACCTCCAGCAAGAGCCGAAATTTGAATAAGGCGTTTAGTTATGGCCTGCTCCCTTTGAACACCCTCCCGATCAGCATCGGCAAGCGCCTTTTCCGCTTTCTTCGCCTTAGCCACTGCTGATTTAGTAGACTTCTCAGCAGCGGTCTTGGCAGCGGCGGCAACATCCCAGGCTTTTCTGGAAGCTTCGAGTTCAGCTTCCAGGGATGATATGCAAGGATTGGCCACCGACAAAGCATCTGCAGCACAAAAAGGGATAGAAAGCTGGATAAAGAACCATGGAGACGCAAATTAGACAGATAAAAGACACAGCATAGCAAAAAGCTTACCCTGAGAAGCCCGAGCAGCTTTCAAAAACTCAACACACTCAGTGCCCAAAGAGACGAACTTTTTCATTAAAGTCTATCAAAAGTAAGACATAAGAAGAATAGTTCAAAAAGAGTAAGCCACAAGAAGAAAAGTAGTACTTACATCATCAGCGGAGCTCATTGGTCGAAGGGCGTCGAGGGAAGTACTCGCCACTGACACTTTCTTCAGGCGTTTGGAAGCACGAGAAGCGGCCTTTTTGATAGCAGCCTCTGGCGACTTAGGTACCACAGCTGCCTCTTGAGAGGGCGGCTCGTCGATAGCAGGAGCATCGACAATGGGAGTAGTGGCAGCATCCTTTTTCGGGTTCTCGTTATCACTAAAAAAGGAACAAAAGAGTAGACACCTTGCATAGGTCGAAAGAAAGAAAAATAGATAAGTACTCAAGTCAGCAAAGACTCATGAGTTCAAGAGGTCGAAAAGTTCCTCTTCATCTTCCACAGAAGAGGCCTCCCTGGCCACATTCTTGGGAGCAGAGGTACTCGAAGAAATGAGCTCCTTGACACGCTTCCTCTTCCTATGGAGACCAAGATCTTCTAAATGTGCAAGAGGAGGCGACATAGTCGAGCTAGTTCCCTTCAGTGAATCTTTGGCATCATCTCCGTCCTGGTTGTCCTCAGCCTCGGGGGCTTCGGACGCAGCAGAAACAGGAATAGCCTGAATAGGTCCTCCCTCTAGAAGAGGAGGACGAGAAACAATGGATTGGTGATCCTGCAGAAGAGTAAGTCGAAAAGCTGTAAGCAAAATAGTGATAAAATAAAAGAAGGCAGATAAATGAGAAGGTGGTGCATGAAAAAGCACATACCGCAGGCAAGGGATGCTCGAAGTCAAAAAAATCAGCGGCTAAAGCGGGAATTTCATGATCCTTCGTAAGAGTAGTCAGAGCTCTCACTCGTTTTTCGAGATCCTTCTTACCTATGTCTTCTTTAGATACTCGAGAAGAATCTTCCAAGCCAGAGTATGACCAAAGTTTGGAAATACGATGCTGAAGAGGCTGAACTCGCCGTTGCAGAAAGAACGACATAAGCTGAGTCCCTGACAACGAACCTCTGCTAGCACTCTTTAGAGCCTGGATGCGGGTTAGCAGTGGCTTGATATCTTCCATCTCAGCTTTCGTGGGAGGCAAATCCCACGATGATAACTTCTTCAGATCTTTATTGGCATCAAAAGGGGCAATGCCGTATTGGTCAGAGGAAGAGTTTTTCTGGTCTTTGATGTAAAACCACTTCTTCTTCCAACCTTGCACTGAGGCAGCAATGGTAAATTCCAAGTAATGAACCTCAGCACAGACAGAAACAATAGCCCCGCCCAGCTCAGGTTTCTTCGACAAAGCAACACTAGGACGGAGGCAGAAGAGAAATTTCCAGAGAATCCAATGGGGTTCGATCCCCAGAAAAGACTCGCAAAGAGTGATAAAGCAAGCAATGTGTAAAATCGAGTTTGGCGTGAGCTGGTGAAGCTGCACGCCGTAAGAAAAGAGAAGTCCGCGAAGAAATTCATGGGCAGGAAAGGATAAGCCGCGCAAGAGGAAGGCGAGAAACATCACCCGATAGCCGCTCGGGGGCTTGGGGATGCGCTCGGTGCTGGGGAAGACGACATGATCCCCTTCGGCGATGAGACCCTCCTTCCGGGCCTTGGTGAGGTTGGTTTGCCCAAATTCAGAGGGCACCCAGCTGGTCGATGCATTGCCGATTTTGCTCTTCCCCATCTGGTTCTTGTGGGCAAGGGTCTTTACGCGCATCTAAAGCAGCGGTGGTTAGGGGGCTGTGAAGGAGCTCAGAAGCGCAAAGAAGATGCGGCAATGGTGGCGGCGGCAGGGCAATGAACTGGTAAACAGTAACAGCCCCACTATCCCCCTTATAAAGCGTCCTGGTGAAGGAACATGGGCTGCGACATGGCGCAAGAAGAGGAAGCGGTAGCCCACTAACGGGCAGGAAAAATTGTGAAATTACCACGTTACCCACGAGTAACGGTCAGCATTAAGTCCAATCAAAATAGAGTAATTCTACTAATGACATCACAAGCGATCGAATAATGGGAAATAACAACATTATAGTACAATATGACAGTTACGGATACTCGGTGAAGATTCAATAAAACATCTAGCATTACGATATGCGTATTGGTGCTGATCAAGGAACCTGACAAAATCTGCTATGGGAGATGCAGAGGAATCAGTGAAGAAAACTCATTTTTGAGTCTATACCCAAAAGTATTTGACTATAGCCTCGGGGGCTACTACCATCGGGAGCGCTCGGCGCGCACCCGACGATATTATCAAAAAAAAACTATTATCTGATGATTAAAGGAGCGACAATTTATTTGAGCCTATACTCGAAAACACGCTTTTTCGACTATAGCCTCGGGGGCTAGTCCCATCGGGAGCGCTGGTCACGCACCCGACAAAATTTCTAAACGCATGAAAGAGTAAAGAAGGCGAAAGAAGATTTGGAAAGTGTAATTACTCCCATCGGGAGGGAATATATATTAAATCAAGGTGGGACAACCCAAAGATTTTCAGAACTGAAACAGTCAAACAAGGCTGCGACGTATGATTCTCGAGTTGTGTCATCGCGACACAATTCAAATGCCATGATTGAAACATATTGTGAAGGTAAGACCACAGGATCCGTCCTGTGTGGCCTGGTATACGTACATAGATGCGCTCTGCTAGTAATTATCCATGTCTATGCCGCAAAGAAAATCCTGGTGGATGCACTGGGTACCCTGAGAACCACTGGGACTCGTTCTTTGTAAGTCCTAAATACGGCAAAAGAATGGGTTTGACCGGTTTCCCGGATTCAAGTCCAAGGGGATTGAATTTGAAGTAGGTGACAAGTATCTGTTCCAGCCGTTAACTGACCTCTCGATCCGTCAGAGTTGTCAGGCTTGTTCATCAAAACCCCTTGCGAGATGATATAATAAAAGTTTTTTATTTTTTAGTACAGGAAGAATAAGAAGTCGAAAAGATTGATCAAGTCGAAGATTTGAAGATTTGAGATTCAACCCGAGTCTGCAATTCTGGTAGAATCTCGGGGGCTACTGACAAGGGTATAGATAATAGAGTCCATTAGTTGAGTACCCCTGAGGCCCGTTAAGCTAGGACCAAGTGTAATACTAGTCGAGATACGAGTTCATGTCATATATCGGTATTGTAATCTGTATCGGACCCCTCTCGTACCTTGACACCTGGCCACCTATATATAGGGGCTAGGAGAGGACGGTGAGGGACAGATTGAGAGTAAGCCAAAGTTCACCCTACGTTTACTTTCGTCACGCACCTTGTTTGACTGAGTTTACCTTCGAGTTCATCTGACGCCCTATTCCCCAGATCCTAAGTCCTTCATATTGGACATTTGTTGAGTCAACCCTCGTCAGTCTATGTATTATGTTGTAATGCCCATGTGAATCTCATAGTGATCCTAATGACATTTCTACATTTGCTTTATTCTATCAATTGCCCAACTATAATTTGTTTACCCAGCATGTTGTTATTTATCTTATGGAGAGACAACACTACTGAACTGTGGACCCCGGTCCATTCTTTTACATTGCTATTACCGTTTACCTTTTATTTGCTTTATTTACATTCTTGCAAACTATTATCTTTTACCACTTGATACACTTAATCCTTTGTTTACAGCAAACCAGTGAGATTGACAACCTCATCGTAAGTTGGGACAAAGTACTTGGTTGTGTTGTGTGCAGGTTCCTGAAGGGAATATGCCCGAGAGGCAATAATAAAAGTGGTTATTATCATATTCCATGTTTATGATAAATGTTTATTTCTCATGCTAGAATTGTATTAATCGGAAACATTAATACTTGTGTGATTAATAAACCAAAAGGTTCCTAGTAAAGCCTCTCTTTTATACTAGCTTGTTGATTAACTGATGATCAAGGTTTCCAGATCATGAACATTGGATATTGTTAATAATGGGGTCATATCATTAGAAGAATGATGTGATGAACACTCGCACCCATAGTAAGAATAGCAATACGATTAAGTCATCAAGTTTCATTGCTATATCAAACTCATACAAAGTAGTTCTAATCCTTAGACCATGAGATCATGTTAATCACTAATACCAGAAGGGTACTTTGATGATATCAAACGTCACACCGTAACAGGGTGATTATAAAGGTTGATTTGGGTATTCTGAAAGTGTTAGTTGAGGCTCATGGATCAAGAGTGGAATTTGTCCATCCCGATGACGGGAAGATATTCTCTGGGCCCTTCTCGGTGATATTGTATTGACATCGCTTGCAAGCATGTGACTAGGTCACGGGAATGCATTATCACGGAACGAGTAAAGAGACTTGTCAGGAACGAGGTCGAACTAGGTATGGTTGATACCAAATTATCGGATCTCGGACAAGTAATAATATCGCGAGACAAAAGGAATTAACTATGTTTGTTATTGGTTCACACGATCACTAGTTCATCATCGAGTAAGTGGGAGTCGTCATGGATTTCCAGATCCTGCTGATGATTATTGATCGGAGAGGAGTCTCGATCATGTCCACAATATTCACGAACCGTAGGGTGACACACTTAAGGTTCGTCGTCGTTTTTGAGTGGATACGATACTCCGATCGAATTATAGGACAACATGAGGGTTATTTCAGAAAAGTGCTGAAACTGTTTTGGCATATCGAAATAACTCAAGGGGTTTTTTGTTAATGTTTGTTAATTGATTTAATTAACAAATATTAAAGAAATATATTTTTTATTAATTCAATTAGTGTGAGTTTTAATTAGCATGAATGTCATGCAAAATTAAAATGGGGGTTACCACCATGAAGAGGGGGTTACCATCATGAAGAGGGGGCGCCACCTCCTCTCCTATAAAAGGAGCCTTCTTCTCCCTCTTCTCACATTTCTTGATCCCTTCCTTCCTCCCATAGTTGCTACTCCACCGTCGACATTGCTTAGCGAAGCTCTGCCGAAATTATAGTTCAATTTCATACACTTAGTTGAAGTGGTGTTGGAGTGTCCGGCGGATCCCTTCTTCCGCTGCCCCGCTGGACCAAGGGCGTGGAGGAGACGACGACAAGTCGTACATGTGACCGAGTATGGAGGCGCCGCCGGTTGTGGCGCCTTGTACACGATCTTTGAATTATCGAGTGAACGACCATGTCGACTACAACAAGTGAACGACTACGTCGACTACGTCAAGTGAACGACTACGTCGACTACGTCGACTACGTGTGTCTTCGTCAAGTCTCCATCGGCAACGTTTGTGCGGGAACGTAATCCCCGCTTCCGGTCTTTGAGGGTTAGTTCTCCGTTGCTACCTGAAGGGTTTCGCAGCATAGTAAATCAAAAAATTTCCTACGGATGCGAACAAGAAAGCCAAGATCTAATCTAGGAGATGTAATCAACGAGAGAGGTAGATGAGATCTTCATACCCTTGAAGATTCGCACAGCGGAAACGTTCAATAGAACGTGGTTGACGTAGTCGTACTCGCCGTCTCCTCCTCGCGATCCGATCCGATCCTACGCCGCAAGTGGCGGCGCCTCCGAGAGTTGCACACGTGAGGTGCAGCGACGTCTCCTCCTTCCTTGGTCCAGCAAGTATGGTGGAGAGATAGATTGGATCAGCAGCACGACGGCGTGGTGCTTATGGTGGAGAGTTTCTGCAGCAGGGCTTCGCCTACGTGCAGTCGCGAGAGAAAGAGAGGGAGGGCAGCAGTTGGCGGCTAGGGTTTGGGTTAGGGGTAGAGAGGGCTGCGCCCTTGCCCCCCTGTATATAGAGGGGTGACCGGCCAGCTTGGCCTCTCCCCAAACCCTAGGGCGCCGACTTGGAGTAGGAAGAGTGGGGGGCAAGTTTCCCCCCCTTCCTTCTTTGAAGACTCCCTTAGGGTTTCCCCTTGGGCTGGCCGGTTGGGCCTTAGGGGCCTTGTGCTCCTGGCCCAGGGTGGCCAGGGCACTTCCCCTTAGGCCCACGCAGGCCTCCGTCAAGTGGGCCCACGTTGGTCCCACTCTGGAACCTTCTAGAACCTTCCGGTACAATACCGATAAACTCCGAAACCTTTCCGGAATCCAAAAACTGCTTTCCTTTATATGAATCTTATTCTCCGGACCATTCCGGAACCTCTCGTGACGTCCTGGATCTCATCCGAGACTCCGAACTAAAACTCATAAACCAATTATCCATTCTATCCTAGCATCGATACACGTTAAGTGTGTGACCCTACGGGTTCGAGAATATGTAGACATGATCTTCTATCAATAATCAACAGCGGGATCTGGAAACCCATATTGACTCCCACATATTCATCGATGATCATATCGAATGAACCACGATGTCAGAATTCAATTAATCCCGTATATGTATTCCCTTCGTCACACGATATTTTACTCGCCCGAGATTTGATCGTCGGTATCGCCATACCTAGTTCAATCTCGTTCACAGCAAGTACTTTACTCGTTCCGTAATCCGATATCACTTTGTGATTAACTCCTTAACCACATGCTTGCAAGCGGTGTTGATATCGATTACCGAGTGGGCCCGAAGTATATCTCTCCGACTTGGGAGGGACAAATTCCATCTCGATACATACAACCCAACAAGTACTTTCCGATCACCTAAGAGACACCTTTATTATCACCCTCACATAGGATGACGTTTGATGACTTCAAAGCTTTCTTCCGATACTAGGGAGTTGTATTATCTCATGGTCTAAGGAATACAATACATGACATAGGAAAAGCTTCGCAAAGATGAACATGATGACACGATCTAATTGCTCTGCTTTATTTGGGTCTGTCCATCATATCATTCTCCTAATGATATGATCTCATTATTAATTGACAACACATGTCTATGGTTAGGAAACCTTAACCATCATTAATCAATGAGCTAGTCCATAGAGGCGTACTAGGGACACGGTGTTGTTCATAAACCACACAAGTATTAAAGTTTCCGCTTAATACAATTCTAGCATGGAATATAAACATTATCATGAACAAGAATTATAATAATAACATCTTTATTATTGCCTCTAGGGCATAATTCCAACAGTCTCCCACTTGCACTAGAGTCAATAATCTAGTTTACATCTGGCAACAATCTAACACCCATGGCATTAAGGTGCTGATCATGTTTTGCTCGTGGAAGAGGTTTAGTCAACGGATCTGCGACATTCAGATCCGTATGTACTTTGCTAATCTTCAGATCTCCATCTGATATATAATCTCGAATTATATGGAAACGGCGGTTGATGTGCTTGGTTTTTGGATGATATCTTGGTTCCTTAGCCAGTGCTATGGCGCCAGTGTTGTCGCACAATATCTCCAGTGGGTCCAAGGCATTTGGAACCACACCAAGCTCAGTGATGAAGTTTCTGATCCAAACTCCTTCACTTGATGCTTCTGAAGCAGCCATGTATTCCGCTTCTGTTGTAGATCCCACAATCACGCTTTGCTTGCAGCTTCTCCAGCTCACAGCTCCACCATTCAAAATATAAACGTATCCTGTCTGAGATTTAGAATCATCCGGGTCGGTGTCGAAGCTAGCGTCGACGTAACCTTTTACGACGAGCTCTTCATCACCTCCATAGACCAAGAACATTTCTTTAGTCCTATTTAAATACTTTAGGATGTTCTTTACGGCTGTCCAGTGTTCCACTCCTGGATCACTTTGGTATCTGCTCGTCAAACTAAGAGCATTGGACACATCCGGTCTAGTACAAAGCATGGCATACATGATAGAACCTATGGCCGAGGCATATGGCACTTTGCTCATAGTTTCTCTATCTTTTACCGTAGCTGGACACTGAGCCTTTCTCAATATCTTACCTGACAACATGGGCAATGAACCTTTCTTTGCTTTATCCATTCTGAACCTCTTCAGAACTTTGTCCAGGTATGTACTTTGGCTTAAAGCTATTAGGCGTCTTTCTCTATCTCTATAGATTTTGATGCCTAATATATAAGCAGCTTCCCCTAGGTCTTTCATTGAAAAACATTTATTCAAATAACTCTTCACATCGTTAAGCATACCGATGTCATTTCCAATAATCAATATGTCATCCACATATAGTACTAAAAATGTCACCGAGCTCCCACTCACTTTCTTGTAGATACAAGCTTCGTAGCAATTTGAAACAAATCCAAAACTCTTGATCACTTGATCAAAACGAAGGTTCCAACTCCGAGATGCTTGCTTCAGTCCATAAATGGAACGCTGAAGTTTGCACACCTTATTAGCATCCTTAGGATCGACAAAACCTTCGGGCTGCATCATATACAACTCTTCATCAATGTTGCCATTGAGGAACGCAGTCTTGACATCCATCTGCCATATTTCATAATCATGAAATGCAGCAATTGCTAATAAAATCCGAATGGACTTAAACATCGCTACGGGAGAGAAAGTCTCATCGTAGTCAACACCTTGAACTTGCCGAAAACCTTTTGCGACAAGCCGAGTAACATTACCATCCGCGTCCGTTTTCTTCTTGAAAATCCATTTGCATTCAACGGCCTTACGGTCGCTAGGAGGGTCCACCAAAGTCCACACTTGGTTTTCGCTCATGGATCCCAATTCGGATTTCATCGCCTCTAGCCATTTCTCAGAGTCTGGGCTCATCATCGCTTCCTCATAGTTCGCAGGTTCACTGTTGTCTAACAACAAGACGGTTAAGACAGGGTTGCCGTACCATTCAGGAGTGGCACGTGACCTTGTCGACCTACGAAGTTCAGTAGTAGCATCGTTCGAAGTTTCATGATCTTTATCATTAGCTTCCTCTCTTGTTGGTGCAGGCGGCGCCGGAACAATTTCGGGTGCTGCGCTACTCTCCAACTCGAGAGAAGGTTCAATAACCTCGTCTAGCTCTACCTTCCTCCCACTCACTTCTTTCGAGAGAAACTCCTTCTCAAGAAATGATCCGTTCTTAGCAACAAACACTTTGCCTTCGGATCTGTGGTAGAAGGTATACCCAATCGTTTCCTTAGGGTATCCTATGAAGACGCATTTCTCCGCTTTGGGTTCGAGCTTGTCCGGCATCAATTTCTTGACGTAAGCTTCGCATCCCCAAACTTTAAGAAACGACAACTTAGGTTTAGCACCAAACCATAGTTCATACGGTGTCGTCTCAACGGATTTAGATGGTGCCCTATTTAAAGTGAATGCAGCGGTTTCTAATGCATAACCCCAAAATGATAACGGCAAATCTGTAAGAGACATCATTGATCGCACCATATCTAATAGAGTTCGATTCTGGCGTTCAGACACACCATTGCGCTGTGGTGTTCCGGGTGGCGTGAGTTGCGAAACGATTCCGCTTGCTTTAAGATGTGTGAGAAAATCATAACTCAAATACTCACCTCCACGATCGGATCGCAGAAATTTAATTTTCCTGTTACGATGGTTTTCCACTTCGTTCTGAAATTCTTTGAACTTTTCAAACGTTTCAGATTTATGTTTCATTAAATAGATATACCCATATCTACTTAAGTCATCAGTAAAAGTGAGAAAATAGCGATATCCACCGCGCGTCGAAATACTCATTGGTCCGCACACATCAGTATGTATGATTTCCAATAAGTCCGTTGCTCGCTCCATTATTCCGGAGAACGGGGTTTTGATCATCTTGCCCATGAGGCATGGTTCGCACGTGTCAAATGATTCAAAATCAAGAGACTCTAAAAGTCCATCAGAATGGAGTTTCTTCATGCGTTTTACACCAATATGACCTAGACGGCAGTGCCACAAATAAGTTGGATTATCACTATCTACTTTGCATCTTTTAGCCTCAATGTTATGGATGTGTGTTTCATTGTTTTCGAGATTCAGAAGAAATAAACCATTCACAACAGGTGCATGACCATAAAAGATGTTATTCATATAAATAGAACAACCATTATTCTCAGATTTAAATGAATAACCGTCTTGCAATAAACACGATCCAGATATAATGTTCATGCTCAACGCAGGCACATAATAACACTTATTAAGGTTTAAAACTAATCCCGAAGGTAAAACTAAGGAGAGCGTGCCGACGGCCATCACATCAACTTTTGATCCATTGCCAACGCGCATCGTCACCTCATCCCTTGCTAGCCGCCGTCTATTCCGTAGCTCCTGTTTCGAGTTACAAATATTAGCAACTGAACCAGTATCATATACCCAGGCACTACAACGAGCGCTAGTAAGGTAGACATCAATAACATGTATATCAAATATACCTTTGATGGTGCCAGCCTTCTTGTCCGCTAAGTACTTCGGACAGTTTCGCTTCCAGTGACCCTTGACCTTGCAATAGAAGCACTCAGTGTCCGGCTTAGGTCCAGACTTGAGCTTCTTCTCAACAGGAGCAACGCGCTTGCCGCTGCCTTTCTTGAAGGATTTCTTTGCACCCTTAGCTTTCTTAAAGCTAGTGGTCTTGTTGACCATCAACACATGATTGTCTTTCTTGATATCCACCTCCGCAGCTTTCAGCTTTGCGAAGAGCTCAGTGATCGTATCAGTGGAACCAATTTGATTATGAGTAACTACAAAACCTTTGTAGCTAGGAGGGAGTGATTGCAGAACTCTGTCAATCTTGAGCTCCTCTGGAATCTTGCTGTCCAGTTGCTCAAGGCGTTGAGTGTAGCCCGACATCTTAATGGCGTGCTCACTAACGGAACTCCCTTCCTCCATCTTGCAGTTAAAGAACTTCTCAGAGATCTCATATCTCTCAGAACGGGCTTGAGTCTGAAACATGGTTTTCAGTTCCTCAAGTATCTCATAAGGCCCGCGGTACTTCTCAAAACGATTTTGAAGTTCCGGTTCCATAGAAAACAGCATGGTACTCATAATCGCATCACAATCATCTCTGCAAGCATTGAAGTCAGCAAGTTCTTCAGTTTTTGCAGTTGCAGCAGGGGTGTCACCTAGCGCTTTGTCAAGTACATAGGCTTTTTGTCCGCCAGCGAGAATGATTCTCAGATTGCGGAACCAGTTGGTGAAGTTAGACCCATTGTTCTTAAGCTTTTCTTTCTCAGCAAACACGTTGAAGTTGAAGTTGGACTTAGCCATTTGATCTACAACATTGCAAGTACAATTTAGACTATGTTCATGATAACTAGTTCAACTTAATCAAATTACTAGATGAACTCCCACTAAATTCAACATCCCTCAAGTTGTTTAGTGAACACGATCCAAATTCACCACACCTAATCCGATCTTCACGAGAAGAGATGTGGTTTCAATGGTGGACAACTCAGTGTCGATCATATCATTCATATGACTCATGATTAACCTTTCGGTTCATGTGTTCCGAGGCCATGTCTGTACATGCTAGGCTCGTCAAGTCAAACCCAAGTATTTTCCGCGTGTGCAAAACTGGCTTGCACCCGTTGTATGTGAACGTAGAGTTTATAGCACCCGATCATCACGAGGTGCTTGAAAACGACGATCTTTCGCAACGGCGCATACGAGGGGAGAACACAATTTTATCTTGATCTTTAAGTGAGGAATCATCTTATAATGCTACCGTCGCGATCTAAGCATAATAAGATACATAAAAGGATAAACATCACATGCATATAATTTTATGTGACATGGTATAGCCAATCTCCGCGCCATGATCTCCATCTTGTGCACGCCGGCATGATCTCCATCACTCCACCATGATTGCCTCCACCACGAATAGCAACTACAACTATTGCTAACTACTTAGCGATAAAGTAAAGCTATTACATGGCATATAAGAAGTTGACACGCAGGTCATACATAATTATAAAGACAACCATATGGCTCCTGCCGGTTGTGAACTCATCGACATGCAAGTCGTGAAGGATTACAAAACATGATCATTGCATACAACTCAATTCATACTCATCATGTCTTGGGCCATACCATATCACAAAACACTCCCTGCAAAAACAAGTTAGACGCCTCTACTTTGTTGTTGCATGTTTTACGTGGCTTATGGGAGTAGCAAGCTAAGAACGATTCTTACCTACGAAAAGCCACAACGGTGATATTATGGTTGCTAACATCCGATGTAAGTCCCATGACTACTATAGTGAGAGAAACTGGCATCCACCAGCCGCATGTGTGGAACAAGCCACACGTCAAGTGCGGAGCCGGTCTCGCGAACGCGGTCGCGTAAAGTTGGCCTGGACCGCTTCAATCTCACTATACCGCGCCATAAGAAATACACAACAAGAGGTTTGCAACAGAAAACATCAATGCCCGCAACAAGCATGTTGCGTTCTACTCGTGAAACACATCTACGCATAGATCTAGCTCTGATACCACTGAAGGGTTTCGCAGCATAGTAAATCAAAAAATTTCCTACGGATGCGAACAAGAAAGCCAAGATCTAATCTAGGAGATGTAATCAACGAGAGAGGTAGATGAGATCTTCATACCCTTGAAGATTCGCACAGCGGAAACGTTCAATAGAACGTGGTTGACGTAGTCGTACTCGTCGTCTCCTCCTCGCGATCCGATCCGATCCTACGCCGCAAGTGGCGGCGCCTCCGAGAGTTGCACACGTGCGGTGCAGCGACGTCTCCTCCTTCCTTGGTCCAACAAGTATGGTGGAGAGATAGATTGGATCAGCAGCACGACGGCGTGGTGCTTATGGTGGAGAGTTTCTGCAGCAGGGCTTCGCCTACGTGTAGTCGCGAGAGAGAGAGAGGGAGGGTAGCAGTTGGCGGCTAGGGTTTGGGTTAGGGGTAGAGAGGGCTGCGCCCTTGCCCCCCTATATATAGAGGGGTGGCCGGCCAGCTTGGCCTCTCCCCAAACCCTAGGGCGCCGACTTGGAGTAGGAAGAGTGGGGGGCAAGTTTCCCCCCCGTCCTTCTTTGAAGACTCCCTTAGGGTTTCCCCTTGGGCTGGCCGGCTGGGCCTTAGGGGCCTTGTGCGCCTGGCCCAGGGCGGCCAGGGCACTTCCCCTTAGGCCCACGCAGGCCTCCGTCAAGTGGGCCAACGTTGGTCCCACTCCGGAACCTTCTAGAACCTTCCGGTACAATACCGATAAACTCCGAAACCTTTCCGGAATCCAAAAACTGCTTTCCTTTATATGAATCTTATTCTCCGGACCATTCCGGAACCTCTCGTGACGTCCTGGATCTCATCCGAGACTCCGAACTAAAACTCATAAACCAATTATCCATTCTATCCTAGCATCGATACATGTTAAGTGTGTGACCCTACGGGTTCGAGAATATGTAGACATGATCTTCTATCAATAATCAATAGCGGGATCTGGAAACCCATATTGACTCCCACATATTCATCGATGATCATATCGAATGAACCACGATGTCAGGATTCAATTAATCCCGTATATGTATTCCCTTCGTCACACGATATTTTACTCGCCCGAGATTTGATCGTCGGTATCGCCATACCTAGTTCAATCTCGTTCACAGCAAGTACTTTACTCGTTCCGTAATCCGATATCACTTTGTGATTAACTCCTTAACCACATGCTTGCAAGCGGTGTTGATATCGATTACCGAGTGGGCCCGAAGTATATCTCTCCGACTTGGGAGGGACAAATTCCATCTCGATACATACAACCCAACAAGTACTTTCCGATCACCTAAGAGACACCTTTATTATCACCCTCACATAGGATGACGTTTGATGACTTCAAAGCTTTCTTCCGATACTAGGGAGTTGTATTATCTCATGGTCTAAGGAATACAATACATGACATAGGAAAAGCTTTGCAAAGATGAACATGATGACACGATCTAATTGCTCTGCTTTATTTGGGTCTGTCCATCATATCATTCTCCTAATGATATGATCTCATTATTAATTGACAACACATGTCTATGGTTAGGAAACCTTAACCATCATTAATCAATGAGCTAGTCCATAGAGGCGTACTAGGGACACGGTGTTGTTCATAAACCACACAAGTATTAAAGTTTCCGCTTAATACAATTCTAGCATGGAATATAAACATTATCATGAACAAGAATTATAATAATAACATCTTTATTATTGCCTCTAGGGCATAATTCCAACACTACCAGCTTGTAGAGTTTTCTTGGCTAGTTTGTGTTCACGCGTAGGAAATTTTTTGTTTTCCATGCTACGAACCCATCAGTGGTATCAGAGCCATCTCTATGCGTAGTTGGTATGCACGATTAGAACACATGGAGATGTGGGCGTTGATGATCATGTTATTGCTATTTTTTGTATTTTGGATCATAGTGGCATAGTGGGATTGAAGCTGCCCGAGACTAACATTACGTGACCGCGTTCACGAGACTTGTCCCACACTTGACATGCTTCGGCATATGTGGCTTTGCGGGTGCACGTTTCTCCCACTATAGTTATGATCTATTTTACAAAGAGTTGTTAATAATATTTTTATCACCGTTGTGGTTACATGTTCGTAGGTAAGAACGGTTCTTCCTAGAAAGCCCCTGACAAGGGAATAGATAATAGAGCCCGTTGGTTAGCTACCCCTGAGGCCCGTTTAGCTAGGCCCAATTGTAATACTAGTCGAAATACGAGTTCGTGTCGTATGTCGATATCTTAATCTGTGTCGGATCCCTCCCGATCCCTGAGATCTGGCCACCTATATATAGGGGCCAGAAGGGGACGGTAAGGGACAGATCGAAAGCAAGCCAGGTTTACGCTCACGTTTACTTTCGATAGCCACCTTGTTTGACTGATTTTACCTTCGAGTTCATCCGACGCCCTATCTCCCTGATCCTAAGTCCTTCATCTAGGACATTTCTCGAGTTAACCCTTGTCAATTGGCGCCGACCATGGGGACTCTGGGCGTTGAAATCATGAATTCGACGGCTTTTCCACTCGTAGCCAACAGCAATCCAGAAGTCGACGAAATCCAGAGACCCTTCAAAACCGTCGATTTTCAACCTCACCAATCAAGTTTCACGCAAGTATTCGAGAGCATGGATCAAGATATGGATTTGACGATCGGAAGCCTAAACTTTCGCGTCGGATCACTAGGTTCAATTCGCCTCTCAGATCCGGTGAAATCGGGTCCGTCGGCAACCAAGTCCAAAACAGAAACAATGTCAGAATCATCAGAAGGCTCTTCCAGCGAAGTAAATTCGCCGGTCAGCTCCATGGAAATAGAAGCAGAAAAAAAGAGAATTCGCAGAGGGCGATGAAACCACTGGAAACTTCAACTTAGAAGTACAACTCGAAGATCTTATGATTAGCTGTGACGACACTTCAGATAAATCAACGGACACCTGGAAGACAGGGTTAGAGCTTCATGAGGATGAAAACTCAATCTTCTCAAGCTTCGATAGTAAGTTCGACAATCGGTACCAAGTACTCACTATTACAGAGGACAACTCAGAAGAGTTTGACGGAAACAACAATCCAGTACTCAACCCAGCAAACATAAACAGGGGAGCAAACCACCTGGTAGAAGGAGAAACTGCGGATTCCCTGGTAAACCGGGAAAAAATTCAACTATCATTTGATGAATGGAAGATAATCAAAATAGCTATGGAGCACTGCACGCCGATACCAAACAATGCCAACAAGAATATGCTTTTTGGGTATCACTACGCCCTAAGACAGCAGTCAAAGCTACTAGCGAAAGAGAGAATTGAAGTACAAAAGAGAAAAGACTCAGCCATTGCAGCAAGCGACGCTGCTTGCAGAGCACGTAGCGACGCATCATATACGAACGCCAAAAGACATCGTCGGCACGGTTCAAGGTACGAAAACCTCGAATACTTAGATAGGCAAAGTCTTTCTAAAAACCTCGACTCGTCTTTCTTATCAGTCGACGAGCAAGGGAACATTATACCAAAGACACCCGAAGCAGCACTAGTGGCAGCTCAAGCATACCTGCATACAATGCGACCAAGTCCAGGAGACCCAAGGGAACACATGCATCGAGCCGCACTGCAGGGACTAAAGATGGTAGGCAACAAATTATCAGCAAAAGAGGAGGAGGCATACCGCAACAAAGGAACTCACAAACCAAGATCAACACGCCGTCACAATAGTCCTCGGCATAGAAGTGGAAGTCGACGATCTAGGACGCCATCACTAGGACGATACAACAGTCCAAAGAACAAAGGAACCCGACGATCTAGAACTCCCAACAGAACATATGACTACGAAGACGATGAAAAGGAGATGGGGGCGCCATGCTTTACCCATAGGGTTCGCATCACGCCAGTACCTAAAGGTTTCAAACTACCCCATGACCAACAAAAGTACGACGGATCTCAGGAGCCACGGTCATGGCTTTCAGACTACCTACAAGCAGTAAAACTATTAGGAGGAACCAGGGAAACAACAATGCAAAGTTTGCAACTACACCTCACCGGTGCAGCAAGGACATGGTTAAGCAAACTAGGAAAGAAAACAATTGGAAGCTGGGAGGAGCTCACAAAACAATTTATGAGTAACTTCAAGTTGACATACAAGCGGCCAGCATCCATAGAAGAAGTCAAAGCCTGCCTGCAGCAACGCGGGGAGACATTAAGAGCATATATCCAAAGGTGGAGCATAATCAAAAATTTGGCAGTCGAAGTCTCAGATGAAAGAGCAATAAACGCATCCATATTCGGGCTAAGGTGAGGAGACCTAGTCGAAGAGATGGGCAGAATCAAGCTGAAAACAGTATCAGATCTAATGGATATAGCAAATCGATTTGTAGATGGAGAAGATGCGTGTAACAACAAACGGACATGATCGCCACAAGATGACAGAGGAAACAGATATGGAGGCCAAAGAAGGAGATCCCGCAATCATGATAACTATGGTTCTCATAGTCAAGTAGCCGCAGGGTATAAGGACAACAGTTACCAAGGTAACGACCGTAAAAGTTCGGGATACCGTAGCTACGGCAAAGAAGACTGCAAAAAGTTTCAGCCAAGGGAATCCAGAGAGTACAACCCATCACCAGAAGATATGCTCAATGGACCATGTCATATTCACTCTGCGTTTGTCGATGGGAAACGAGTATCCAGACACGCAATGAAAAATTGCACTACGTTCTTGAAATTACAGGAAGCAGCACTCAACAAGCAAGCCGAAGCAAAACGGCAGGGATACGAAGGAAACACAAGCAACGCACCTGCAACCCAACAAGGAAATAGTGGAGCTCCCAAGGGCCAAGATCAATCAAACCAAGGACGCGACGACGACGAAGGATATGTTCCATCTAAAGGGCACATTACAGCAATGATACAACCAGTGCCCAAGTCGAACAAAGAGGAGAAAAGTATAACTCGACAAGTTAACCTCGCAATAACTTCACCTCTAGCAACAACGGAATATCTACACTGGTCAGAGCAACCCATAGAATTCAGCAGAGACGACCACCCAATAGCAGTACCTCGGCCAGGAAACGCGCCTTTGGTACTTAAAGCTCAAATAGGGACTTACGATGTCGATAGAGTATTCATGTATGCAGGAAGTGGAATAAATCTAATCTACGCAAAGACTCTACGGGCAATGCACATTTCATTAGAGTTCTTGAAAACAACTGACTGCTCCTTCCATGGAATAGTCCTAGGAAGTGCAAACTATCCGCTAGGTCGAATAGCACTCAACGTTTGCTTCGGAAATCGGCAAAACTACAAATGGGAGAAACTCGACTTCGAAGTCATGGACTGGCCATCACAATATCATGCGATCCTCGGGCGACCCGCGTTTTCACGATTTATGGCAGTACCTCATTACACTTACCCGGTACTAAAAATGCTAGGACCCAAAGGAATTATTGCAGTCAAAGGAAGCTTCGAGTTATTAGATCTATGCGACAAGGAATTTCACAAGATGGCCCAAAACTTTGGCATGATGGCAAGCTACAGGGAACCTAACTATAAAATAAAAAAGCACGACTACAGGAGTCACACAGCAACTCGAAGGAAACCCCGAGGAACCAGAAGTAGAGAAACCATGGGTACAGCTACTAGAACAAGAGAAGCCTACAGGAGAAGAAGAGAAGACTCAAGCGACATAGGCGACGAGAGGAACAAATAAGTACAGTAGGAAAATAAGGCTGTAAAAGCCATGAGTTATTCCAGGGCAATGCCCTCTAGATCCAGAACACAGGTCATTGGCCGGATCTCTTGGGTCATCCCATATATCTTACATTATATGCATAAATAAAAGACAAAAGTTCCTCTTATTTGAGTTTACGTGTCTTTAAAAAATTGTGGCAAACGCACCAATATACACAAGAAGTAAAATGCTCTGAGGATACAATTTCTAACACAAAAGTTAGAAAACAAAAAACTCTTGCATTATACACACAAAAATACATACAAATATCACAGCAGTGGCTGATCAGAATCATCTACGCCCAAAGGATCTAAATAGTGATGCTCGCGGAAAAACGCGGCATCCTCCTGAAGCAACCTAGCTATGAGCCTCCTCGTTGGTTGAAGGGTAGCATCCATATGAACTCGCAGCAGAGCTCCCCCTGGAGGCAAACCCAGTGACATGGAAATAAAATTAAGCCTTGGGTGCCACTTATGTGTCCAACCAAGTATAAAATTGGCACCAGCCACTAGATTAAGCTCTATCAGTCGATGAATTTGCTGAGTAGATCTAAAAGCAGCGAGTAGCTGCGGAAAGGTTCCAGGAAGAGGGTTACGAGAAAGCATCACGGAGTGCATGGTAGTCAGAGATCTTCGACAACCATCGACGGCTTCCCCAATGTGCTGAGCATGGTCCTGAAGAAGCACAATAGCGTGGCGGCGCCGGGAATCAGACCAAAAACTCTCGACCCCTTTTGATGATCTCTCAAGAGCCGCGATCCGTTCAGAAATCCGGCGAGTTTCACCAACGAAGTCTAAGCAAGTGCCTGCAACAATAAGAAGTTATTGACCAGTAGTAACAGAGTAAATAGGGAAAAAGAGGAAGGTTGCAAGGAACCTTACATCACAACAGCTCACAAGCAGATTCAACTATACCAACGAGGAAGGAGTCGCACTCTTCTAGATGTACAACCCTAGCCGTCAGACACGACACCTTATCCTCAAGTATGGATACCTGTTTCATAAAACCGCAAGATTTGCTGGCTTTATCCATAGCCATTTGCGCTTGGCGTTTCGCCAAAGACAAGCGGCTCTCAAGGTCTGAAATCCTTGAGGAATACTCAGCACATCGACAAGAAGGGCGAGGAGGCGACGAAGCTCCGGAGTCGAAAACGTTGACAGGAGACGTAGCCCGATCGCAACCCGATGACCCACCAGCATGGACAGGCTGGAAGCCAAAAGAAAGGGAAAAAGAAGCATCTCAGAAACTAAATCAAACAGGACATTTCACAAAAGAAGAATATTTACAAAAGCACAAGCCCTCTGACCAGTTCTCGGGCTACATGCGACTAAAAGTTCATTACATTAGAATAAACTACAATTACAAAGGAAGTCTAAGTCTACGCCACCTCAGCCTCAGGATCCGCAGCAGAAGAAGGCGTGGCAGAGGTAGCACCAGCATTGGGAGGAGGCGCGGATCCACTTGTCGCCGGAGTCAAAGAAACCGGTGTAGCAGAGGTCGCAGAAGCCGTCGAAGGAGAAATCATTGACACGATGCCTGGCGCATACCTTTTCGCCTTCTTGAAGAAAGCCTACAGCTCCAAAAGGGGTCGGCCGCGGGAAGAGCTTACCTTCTCCCAGTTAATCTCCTCACCATGCGCATATGAAAGCGCAATGGCCCCCTCGGCACCCCGCTTCAAGGAGCGGCCCTTCATAAGAAGGATGGGGTCGTCAGGGGTGTCGAAGGCCTTGGCAAGTTTCTTCAAATCTGGCACCTCCGCTTTCTGCTTGGGCCACAACCCGACAAAAATCCGCGTAAGCACGCGGTTAACCAACTCAAAGATCTCCTGGACAGATATCCAGTTCGCTTCCAGCAAGCTAATTGCGGCCATGAGAGGATCATCGTCTGGTTGCAAAGATGACGCAGACACCCCAGTATGTTCTGCAAAACCAAGGAACAAAAAACAGCAGAAAAGGAACACATCAGCAAGCATAGAGAGTGAGCAACTCAACAAAAGAAAAGAAAGGCATAGTATGTACCTCCAGCAACAGCAGACATCTTATTTAGCCGCTCAGCCACGACCTGTTCCCGCTGGAGGTGCTCCTTGTTAGCATCAGAAAGGGCCTTTTCTGCTTTCTTCGCCTTAGCCAGTGCTGATTTAGTAGACTTCTCAGCATTGACCTTGGCAGCAGTGGCGGCATCAAAAGCTTTTCTGGAAGCTTCGAGTTTAGCTTCCTACGATGAAATGCGAGCATTGGCTGTCGCCAGAGCATCTATAGTTCACTAAAGAGGAAAGAAAAGTCAAGCAAAGAAGCAAAGAAAGGCATACAAGACAAGCAAATATAGGAAAGAAAATTACCCTCGGAAGCCTTAGCAGCCTTCAGGTACTCGACACATTCATTGCCCAAGGCGACAAACTTCTTCATCAAAATCTGTCCAGAAATAGTATGTGAGTATTGATGACCCACAAGTATAGGGGATCGCAATAGTCTTCGAGGGAAGTATTACCCAAATTTATTGATTTGACACAAGGGGAGCCAAAGAATATATGTAAGCCTTAACAGATGAGTTGTCAATTCAGCTGCACCTGGAAATAGTCTTGCTCGCAGTGGTTTATCAGTAGCAACAGTTTCATAGTAGTGACAGTAGTGAAACAGTAATAGCAGTAGTAAAATAGCAGCGGTAATAGTAACAGTTGTAAACAGTAGGAACAAATACTGTAGGCATAGGGATGGATTACGGGCGTTGCATGGATAAGATAATTCATGAAATCAATGAGACACGGGCATTGCAGATAAATAATGATAAAGCATCCTAGTACAAACAATCATAGGCATGTGTTCCGTATATAGTCGTACGTGCTCACAAGGAGAAACTTGCACGACATCTTTTGTCCTACCAGCCTGTTGCAGGAGGGCCTCAAGGGAAACTACTGGTAATTAAGGTACTCCTTTTAATAGAGTACCGGAGCAAAGCATTAGCACTCGGTGAACACATGTGATCCTCACATCATAGCCATCCCCTCCGGTTATCCCAATTTCTGTCACTTTGGGGCCTTGGGTTCCGGACAACAATGTGTGTATACAACTTGTAGGTAAGACCATAAATAACAAGTATCATCATAGAAATAATAACATGTTCAGATCTGAAATCATGGCACTCGGGCCCAAAGTGACAAGCATTAAGTACAACAAGTTGCAACAATGTCATAGGCACTAAATAAAGATACTGGGCACTATGCCCTATCAATCTCATATCAAATTACATGAATGATCTCATCCAATCCCTACCATCCCCTCACCTACAGCGGGGGAATTACTCACACATGGATGGGGGAATCATGGATGGTCGATGGAGGAGCGTCGGTGATGATGGTGATGAAGATCTCCTCCGAATCCCTGTCCCGGCAGGGTGCCAGAACGGAGTTTCTGGTTCCGAATCGCGGTTTCTGATGGCAGCGGCGCAGCGGAAGTCTATCTCGGAAAAACGCCGTCTCCCCGATATTATGTCATCCGAGGGTATATGTATGCGAGACGGGAGGCCGAGAGGACGGCTGGGTCCTCCTCACGCCAGGGTGGCGCGGCCAAGGCAGGGCCGCGCCACCACTGTGTGAGGGCCCCTCGAGCCTCCTCTTCGTCCCGTCTTCTGGCTCCGTGGGTCTTCTGGTGAAATAGGATTTTTAATGATTTTTCCCAAATTTTTACTAGAAGTTGGATTTCTGCACAAAAATGAGACACCAGAGCAATTCTGCTGAAAACAGCGTCAGTCTGTGTTAGTTGTATTCAAAACACACAAATTAGAGGAGAAACAATAGCAAAAGTGTTCGGGAAAGTAGATACGTTTTGGATGTATCAACTCCCCCCAAGCTTAGCTATTTGCTTGTCCTCAAGCAATTCAGTTAACAACTGAGAGCGATAAAAGAAACTTTCACGAACACATTTGCTCATATGATGTATATATACTAACTATGTGATCAAGTACTCAGGCAATTCATAATAAGAAATATGCAACTAATGTCACCTCATAGTCAAGCAAGCTATGAAAGAGTGCCAATGCACTAATAACAAGTAACATGTACATAAGAAGCTACAAGATTGTAATATGCATAAATGATATGAAAGAGTGGTATCCAGCTTGCCTTTATTTGTAGAGCAAAACATAAATGCTGAGGCACCTCTGAAGTCCAAGGGAAGACTAGAAGTAGAAATATCAAAGATACAAGCATCAAAGTTATACCACAATTAACCGTGTTCTGGGACAAGCACATTACACTAAGAATAACAGCTATGCTCTCAAGAAGTGCTTAAAGTTAGAAGATGATGACTCAACATAAAAGTAAACGAATGGCCCTTCGCAGAGGGAAGCATGGATTTAACATGTGCTAGAGCTTTTCATTTGTAAAACAGAGAGAAAAATTTCTTTTGAGAGGTGGTTGTTTTATGTCAACGACTAGCAATGGGGACTTGCTATCTTCCATAATAAACAAGTGAGAGCGGTTCCGAGTTCTTTGAAATTTTGGCACATTGGAGCTCTTTTATAAAGCTTTGGCACTCCTCCCCACCTTTTTTCCTTTCTCAAACCATGGCTAACCGATTCCATCGGGTGCCCACCAACTTTCACATTCCTTTGGAGGAGTGCCTTTTTTCGTTCTTTTTAGAATTAAGATTATAATGGTCTAACCAGCTCCCTTGCAAAATTAATGACGAGCAAATGAAGCTGCCTAGTCGAGGGGTACTTAATTTAATATGGAAGATAGAAATTCCGACCACTACGTCCCCATGAGCTAAAAACAGTGGCACAAAATGAGAAGTAGTTGAAAGTTTTGAAAGGTAGCACATGAAAAATTACTTGGAATGGCTTACAAATACCATGCATAGGAATTTATAGTGGACTCTTTGGAAGACTTGGTTTTTGGTAATTGGATGCACGAGTAGAGCTCATACTCAGTACAAGTGAAGGCTAGCAAAAGACTGGGAAGCGACAATCGAGAGAGCAATAACTGTCATAATCATGCTTGCGACAAAACAAAATTAATCATAGGCATAAAAATGATACAAGAACTCTGAGGCAATTTAGATCATCGAGGCTTAATTGACTTTTTGTTTAGTCATATGCATGCTTGAGCATGTGCCAAGTCGATTCAAATGAAGCTTTCAGAGGTGGATACCACAATAACATACCATATTATGAATAAAACAAAGCATGCAAGCGTCTAATGACATGCTACAAGCTAATAGTAAATTGAAACTAATCATATGAAAGCAAGAACTACAAAGCATCCATTAGATAACATATACCTTACATGAACCAACTAAGCATGTCCACATAAATGAGTATATGTACAAAAATGAAAACAAATAGGGTTCATACCAGCCTCTTACTACATCTCGGATTGTCGTATGTCGTCATTATTGCTCTTCACTTGTGTGGCTTGAATAATATAAAGTGAATACCAAGCTCCAACGGAGTAACGGGAGACTGAACTCTGCAACAAACTTTACAAAACCGAAGAAGAACAACAAATATTTTTGGGGTTTTCAATTTTTGAAACAAAAGCAGAAGAAAATAGCAAACAAAGCAAAATATTTTTGGATTTTTCAAATAGCAAACCGAAAATAGCAAGTAAAGCAAACCAAAGGTAGAAAACTAAAGAACCAAACAAAGAGAAACAACGGAAATATTTTTGGTCTTTTTGTGTTTTGGAAAAGTGAAAATAAGAACGAGAACACTAAAGAAGGCGAAACATGAATATACAAAGGTCCGACAAAATATGATATGTAGATGAGTGAATCATCGGCGTACCTCCCCCCAAGCTTAGGCTTTTGGCCTAAGTGGTGATCAATCCCAACTCGGCCAACTCGGCCATGAGGTGGCGCCTCCGTAGTGTGACGAAGAAGCACCATCGTCCTGATATGAGCTCGAGGATGCCCCGGAGTGGTACGTGGTGAAGTGATAGGTCGGCTCCTCCTCCTCCTCCTGAACCACCGCGCCGTGTTGGATATTGAAACCAAGCAACCTAAGCTGATCGTCCAACTCCTCCTTCATGCGCGACCATGGCCTCACGTGAATGTTGAACAAGTTAGGCTGAGGCAAGGGAACTTCCCTTTCCTCTCCATCAATAAATAACATCCTGTAAACTAATTTTCCTGTACATGAGTTAGCAGTAACAAAATGATGGAGTTTCATGGCAGCAAGATCAAGCCTCTGTGGAGCCAACAATACATCATTAGGAGCAATAGAAAGTCCTAGCTCAGCAACAATGCGCGTGGCAATAATACCTCCATAAATAGGTCCCCTAGCGGCTAGGCGACGAGCAATAACAGCACCAAGGTTATACTTCCTACCAACATCAAGAGCGGTAGCTAGGAAAGCCAAATGGTAGTTGGAGATATTGCTAGTGTTTTCTCTACCAAGTACACTAGTTGCAAGATAGTAAGCAAAATATCTAATAGTTGGGAGCTGAATGTTTCTTATCTTGCCACGCTGTGCGTTGCGGTCATCATCATTGGTCACCCCTCGGTAAAGCTCCAACAAATCAGCGGGGTGATTTTGTATCCTCTTGGCCGTTCCAAACATGGGAATACCTAAAATAGAACAAAACCTCCCCAAAGGCATGGTGAAAGACTTATCATAAATCTTAAATGCAACGGAAGGATTGAAATGAGCGTTAGTAAATTTAAAACTTTCAACAAAAATCTTTGTAAGCATAGCATATTGGTCACTTTCATCCGTCATGTAAGCAGTCAACCCAACCCTGTTAATAAGGAGCAAGAAATCATCAAGAATCCCTGCATCACTCAAAAAGTTAATACAAGGGAAGGTGGATGGATGTCCATCTCCATCGTCCCCTTCAAGGTTTGGTGACATGAGATCCTCATTATAAGACATCCTATATTGAGCAGTGGATATTGAGGGCCTTGATGACCTTGGTGCATCACTTTCAAACACTTCTCCATATGTGAAGTTGTCCATCTCCCTTCTCTAAATTTTTTCAACAAACTCATAAAAAGTGATTTAAAGACAAGCAAGTGTAGGAAACTACTATAGTGGGTTACTAGAGAGCTAACATGCATCAAAATAACAATTCCAAGCAATAGAACAAGCATGCATACTCATTTATCCTGTCACCTACAATGCTAAAATACTCAAGAAATACTTCACCAAAAGAAATTCTACTTAGACAAGAGGAGGAGTCACATACCGGAGAACAAATGCTCCAAATTTCAGCAGAAATGTTGGCCTGAGCAAAGAGATCGAAAAATTCAGGTGAAGAACAGCAAGAACTCGGGTTTGAGATGAGTGTGTCGTTGTTTTCGGGAGAGAGAAAGAGCAGGGGAGGAAGAGATGTGTGAGGGGCCAGGTGGGGCCCTCTCACACCTGGGTGGCGCGGCCAGGGCTGGGTCGCGCCACCTATGTGTGAGGTGGCGTGGCAGCTCCTCCTGGTGCCTCCCAGGTGTCTCTTTGCCCCATTTTTGACATAAAAATTTATAAAGAATTTTCTGAAATTTTTTGAGAAACTTTATTTTCGAGGATTTTTTAGAAATTGGCATATCGATAAAAATTCAGAAAAACGAAGATGAAAAGATTTCAAGCAAATCAAAACCAAGCATGCAGCAGCTCTGAGATACTCTTAATCATGCAATTAAACTGAAGGAATAAAATTGATGAAAGTAAATGCAAATGAGGTGGAGTGGATGCGGTGAAAACGAAGTTTCGTTCATACAAAATCACTTTGTTAACAAGGTTGATCAAGTCTTGTTACCAAACTCACTTTATATGAGGCAAAACTTTGCACTTCACTTAATGCTTATGTTACCTCAACTTTGATAGGTATAGCCCCAACCATGACAATTTGATATTCTTCCTTGGGCTTTCGCTCTGAACAAATAATTTGACCAACTTTGATGGTTTCAACATGCTTAATTGAATTTAGAGCATTCTTCCTATCAATCTTCTTGGGAAAATAAACCGTATACTCTTTGTCATTGACATTAAAAGTGACTTTTCCTTGATTGCAATTAATAACAGCACCTGCGGTATTTAGAAAAGGTCTCCCAAGAATAATAGACATATTATCATCTTCAGGCATTTCCAACACAACAAAATCAGTTAATATTAAGCAACTGTTAGCAACTTGAACAGGAACATTCTCACATATACCAATAGGAATAGTAGTAGACTTATCAGCCATCTGGAAAGATATATCAGTTGATACTAATTTTTATAAATCAAGTCTCTTATAAAGAGAAAAATGCATGACACTAACTCCAGCTCCCAAATCACATAAAGCAGTTCTAACATAGTTATTTTTAATGGAGCAAGGAATAGTAGGTATACCTGGATCTACAAGCTTCTCTGGAACTTTACCATCAAAAGAATAATTAGCAAGTAGTGTGGAAATTTCCTCATTAGGAATTTTCCTTTTGTTAGTGACAATATCTTTCATATACTTTGCATAAGGAGGCATTCTAATAGCATCAGTCAAAGGAATTTGCAAAAATAAAGGTCTCATCCATTCACAAAACCTGTTGTAGTGTTCTTCTTCCTTGGACTTGTGTTTCTTACTAGGAAAAGGCATTGGTTTCTGTACCCAAGGTTCTCTCTCTTTACCATGCTTGTTGGCAATGAAGTCTTCCTTGGTGTACTTTGCATTTTTACCAATCTTTTCTCGTTCTTCTTCAACTTCTTCTTTATCTTCTTCTTTATCAGAAGCATCTCCTGGTTCAGTTTCAGCATCAGAAATAGAAACATTGTTAGGATCTTTACCTACATTAGAGGATTCTGCGGTTGTTTTACGCTTCTTCTTCTTCTTCTTAGAAGGAATATCATCACTTGAAGTGCGTTGAGAATCTTGCTCGGCTCTCTTAGGATGTCCTTCAGGATATAATGGGTCTTGAGTAGCAGCGCCACTTCTTGTGCGTATTTCACATGCTTGCTTCTCTCTTGCGGCATTAACTAGCAAATCTTTTTGCACCTTGGTAAGCTGATCAATTTGTGTTTGAACCATTTGAAAATGTTTAACAAGTATCTTCACATCATTGGCAGTTCTCTCCACAATATCCTGCAACTTGTTAATAGCTCTAGAATTTTCCAACAAATGATTATGCACCATTCTATTAAAATTTTCTTGCTTAATAATAAAATTATCAAATTCATCTAAGCATTGATCAGGAGGTTTAGTATAAGGAATATCTCTTTCATCAAAGCATTGGAGAGAGTGTACCTCAATGGTAGATGAGTGAGGGATTGGCTTACATAATTCTTCTATAGGAGGTAACTTCTTCACATCTTCGGCCTTAATACCTTTCTCCTTAAGAGATTTCTTAGCTTCCCTCATAACTTCATCATTTAATTCAATTATCCCTCTCTTCTTTGGCATAGGCTCTGTAGATGGCGCAGGGGTTGGTGCTGGTGTTGGCTCAACTAAAGTCCAATCATCATGATTCCGGCTTATTTTAGCCATTAATTCTTCAGCATCAGCCGGAGTTCTTTCCCTGAAAACACAACCAGCACAACTATCCAAATCTGACTTAGATTCATCCGTTAGTCCATTATAAAATATATCAAGGAGTTCATTTTTAGGCAATGGTTCTTTAGGCAAAGCTCTAATTAAAGAACAAAACCTTGTCCAAGATTCAGGCAATATCTCTCCTTTTCCCTGTTCAAAATCAAAGATTTTCTGTACAGCAGCATGTTGAGCACTAGCAGGAAAATATTTCTGAAAGAAAGCATTAACCAAAGCAATAGGACTAGTAAGAGATCCAGGAGACAAGCTATTAAACCAAGTTTTAGCAGCATCTTTCAATGAGAAAGGAAAAATCTTGGCAACAAAGTAAGTGCGGAGCTTAATATCATCAGAAAACAAGTTACTCAAAGTAGAAAGCTCATTCATGTGCCCCATAGCACTCTCATCTTTAGTACCACAAAAAGGAGTTTTCTCAACAATAGATATATAAGATAAATCCAAAGAGAAATCATAATCTTTGTCTCTAATATTTATGGGAGAAGCAGCAAACTTAGGATCAGGAGACAAATTATATCTAACAGAACGTCTTGCAAGAAGTTCTTTAACATTACCAGCATTACGAGCAGCACGTGCTTCAGCAATAAAATCATCATTAAGCTCAATGTAAGCATGATCATCATAATCATCACTAGGACATTCCCTAGACTCAGGTGAACTAACAGGTGTAACAGTGGTGTTTCCCAACTTAGCTCTAGCAATAGTAGCGTCTAAAAAGGAACCTAGTGAACCACTATCATCAAGCACAGTAGAAGCATCATCTAAATTATCAATGGCATTTTCAATCTCAGCTGAAGTAGTAGCAGTAGCATGTGGGTGTGGCGGTGTAAGCAACTTACTCATAACAGATGGCGAATCAAGAGCAACAGAGGCGTTGAGAGTCGTACCTCTTCTTGTAGTGGATGGCAATATAGGAACTTTTCCATCACGAGGTTTACCCATGATGAAAGGATTGCAGCGAACAATAGGAATACCAAGTGAACTTACAAATAAAGCTATGCTCCCTGGCAACGGCGCCAGAAAATAGTCTTGATGACCCACAAGTATAGGGGATCGCAACAGTCTTCGAGGGAAGTATTACCCAAATTTATTGATTCGACACAAGGGGAGCCAAAGAATATATGTAAGCCTTAACAGATGAGTTGTCAATTCAGTTGCACCTGGAAACAGTCTTGCTCGCAGTGGTTTATCAGTAGCAACAGTTTTATAGTAGTGACAGTAGTGAAACAGTAACAGCAGTAGTAAAATAGCAGCGGTAATAGTAACAGTTGTAAATAGTAGGAACAAATACTGTAGGCATAGGGATGGATTACGGGCGTTGCATGGATAAGATAATTCATGAAATCAATGAGACACGGGCATTGCAGATAAATAATGATAAAGCATCCTAGTACAAACAATCATAGGCATGTGTTCCGTATATAGTCGTACATGCTCACAAGGAGAAACTTGCACAACATCTTTTGTCCTACCAGCCTGTTGCAGCAGGGCCTCAAGGGAAACTACTGGTAATTAAGGTACTCCTTTTAATAGAGTACCGGAGCAAAGCATTAGCACTCGGTGAACACATGTGATCCTCACATCATAGCCATCCCCTCCGGTTATCCCAATTTCTGTCACTTTGGGGCCTCGGGTTCCGGACAACAATGTGTGTATACAACTTGTAGGTAAGACCATAAACAACAAGTATCATCATAGAAATAATAACATGTTCAGATCTGAAATCATGGCACTCGGGCCCAAAGTGACAAGCATTAAGCACAACAAGTTGCAACAATGTCATAGGCACTAAATAAAGATACTAGGCACTATGCCCTATCAATCTCATATCAAATTACATGAATGATCTCATCCAATCCCTACCATCCCCTCACCTACAGCGGGGGAATTACTCACACATGGATGGGGGAATCATGGATGGTCGATGGAGGAGCGTCGGTGATGATGGTGATGAAGATCTCCTCCAAATTCCCGTCCCGGCAGGGTGCCAGAACGGAGTTTTTGGTTCCGAATCACGGTTTCTGATGGCGGCGGCGCAGCGGAAGTCTATCTGGGAAAAACGCCATCTCCCCGATATTATGTCGTCCGAGGGTATATGTATGCGAGACGGGAGGCCGAGAGGACGGCTGGGTCCTCCTCACGCCAGGGTGGCGCGGCCAGGGCTGGGCCGTGCCACCACTATGTGAGGGCCCCTCGAGCCTCCTCTCTGTCCCGTCTTCTGGCTCCGTGGGTCTTCTGGTGAAATAGGATTTTTAATGATTTTTCCCGAATTTTTACTAGAAGTTGGATTTCTGCACAAAAACGAGACACCAGAGCAATTCTGCTGAAAACAGCGTCAGTCCGTGTTAGTTGTATTCAAAACACACAAATTAGAGGAGAAACAATAGCAAAAGTGTTCGGGAAAGTAGATACGTTTTGGACGTATCAAGTATCAATACGCAAAAATAGAAGCAAATATACCAGTATCAACACGCACATCGTCGGAGGAGCTCGTGGACCGATGGGCCTCAAGAGAAGCACCGGCGTCTGATGATTTCTTCATGCGCTTAGAACTACGAACAGCGACTATCTTCTTAACAGGAACCCTCAGAGCTTTTGGAGATTTCACTACTGGATCCACCTCTTGTGAAGGTGGCTCGTCGATAGCAGGAGTATCAGTGGCAGGGGCGGTAGCAGCAAATCTCTTCGGGTTCTCCTCGTCACTGAGAAAAGAAGCAAAAGATAAAGCCATTTGTCAAAGTTGACAGGAAAAAGATAGTATATAAAAACAAGCAGCAGAACACTCACGAGTCCATGAGGTCGAAGAGCTCTACATCGTCCTCTGGTGCAGAGGTCTCCCCGATCATAGTTTTGTGCGCCGAAGTACTCGAAGAAAGAAGATCTGTCACACGCTTCCTTTTCTTGTCAACGCCACAATCTTCAGAAAGCGCAGGGGGAGGCGACGTCGTCGAGCTGGTATCTTCCAGCGAATCTTCGCCTTCATCTCCATCTTGGCTATCCTCAACCTTGGGGGCTTCGGAGGTAGCAGAAACAGGAACATTTTGAATGTCTCCTCCCTCTGGGAGAGGAGGGCGAGACACAAGAAATCGATGATCCTGAAAGAAAAACAAGCTGAGAGTTACAAGACAAACAATAATCAGAGAAAGCTAAGGCGAATAAAGACAGTAAAACATACCGCATGCAAGGGATGCTCGGAATCGAAGTAACTAGCAGCTAGCTCCACGACTTCATGATCCTTGGTGAGAGTGGTAAGAGCTCTCACTCGCTTGTCGAGATCCTTCTTCTCCATATGATCTTCAGATACTCAAGAAGAATCTCCCAAGCTGGAGAATGTCCATAGTTTGGAAAGGCGATGTTGCAGAGGTTGAACTCGATGTTGCAGAAAGAACGCCATAAGTTGTGTACCCGACAGCACGCCTCCTCTACTGCTCTTCAGCTCTTGGATGCGGGCTAGAAGTGGCTTGATTTCCTCCATCTTAGCTTCCGTGGGAGGCGAATCCCACGAGGTCAATTTCTTCAATTCCTTGGAGGCATCGAAAGGGGCAATGCCGTACTGATCAGAGGAAGAAACTTTCTGGTCTTTGATATAAAACCATTTCTTCCTCCAACCTTGTACTGAGGCTGCCATAGAAAACTCCAAATATTGCAATTCAGCATGAATAGAGATAATAGCTCCGCCTAGTTCAGATTTCTTTGATAAAGCAACACTGGGACGGAGCCAAAAGAGGAATTTCCAGAGGAGAAAGTGGGGTTCGATCCCCAGAAACGATTCACAAAAAGTGATAAAGCAGGCGATGTGGAGAAGAGAGTTTGGTGTGAGCTGATGAAGCTGCACACCGTAGACGAAAAAAAGCCCGTGAAGGAACTCATGGGCAGGCAGGGATAGACCGCGCAAGAGGAAATCAAAAAACATCACCCGAAAGCCGCTCGGGGGCTTGGGGATGCGCTCAGTGCTAGGAAAAATGACCTGATCGTCGGCAGAGATGAGGCCATTGGCTTGGGCTTTCTCTAGATGCTTCTGTTTGAAAACAGATGGTACCCAGCTGGTCATGGGGTTTGCAGCGACGTTCTTGCCCATCTTGTTCTTCTGCGCAAGATGCTTTACGCGCATCTAAGGCTTGCGCACGGGGGCTGTGCAGGAGCTCAAAGGTGCGCAGGGTGTGCAACAATGGTGGCGGAGACGGAAGCAAGGAACTGGTAAACAGTAAAAATTCCCACTATCCCCCTTATATAGCTTCCTATGGAAGGAACGTGGGCTAAGACGTGGCGCAAGGAGCGGAAACGGCAGCCCACTAACGGGCAGGGATATTGCGAAATTACCGCGTTGCCCATGGGTAACGGTCAGCATCCAGAGATAATTACAAACAGATTAATTGTATTAATGACATCACAAATGTGCGAGTAACGGGAAGTGAGGACTATGACAACAGTGGACACTAGTAAGGTGAACATTCTGAAGAAGGTTCGATATGATGTATCTGTATAAGAGATGATCAAGGAAGTCAACGAAAAATTGAGTCCAGTAGAGGAGAAATCATTCTTTGAGTCTATACCCGAAAATATTCGGCTATAGCCTCGGGGGCTACTACCATCGGGAGCGCTGAGCGCGCACTCGGCGATATTATTGAGTCAAGTTATGATCTCATGACATGAAAGAAGGCACAATGTCTTTGAGCCTATACTCGAAATAAGTTTTTTCGACTATAGCCTCGGGGGCTACTCCATCGGGAGCGCTGGGCGCGCACCCGACGATGATTTATAATGAATAATGAAGGAAAAGACGCAAAGGAGACTTTGAAACTATCACTACTACCATTGGGAGGGAGTTTTATCAATTAAGGTGGAATAACCCGATTATTTGACACATTAGAACAGTGAAACAAGGCTGCGACATATGATTCTCGAGTTGCGTCATCGCGACGGAACTCGAATGTCGTGATTGAAATATATCGCGAAGGTAAGACCCCGGGATCCGTCCTGTGTGGCCCGGTATACGCACATGGATGCGCTCTGCTGGTATATATCCATGTATACGATGCGAAGAAAATCCTGGTGGACGCACTGGGTACCTTGAGAACCACTGGGATTCATTTTTTGTAAGTCCTAAATGCGGCAAAAGAATGAGTTTGACCGGTTTCCCGAATTCAAGTCCAAGGAGATTGAATTTGAAGTAGGTGACAAGTATCTATTCCGGCAGTTAACTGGCCTCTTGATCCGTCAGAGTTGTCAGGCTTGTTCATCAAAACCCCTTGCAAAATATCATGGCAAAAAGATAAGTCGAAAGACCAAGTCGAAGATTTGAAAGATAAGCAGAAGTCAACAAAGTTGATCAAGTCAAAGATTTGGAGATTTGAGATTCAACCCGAATCTGTAATTCTGGTAGAATCTCGGGGGCTATTGACAAGGGAATAGATAATAGAGCCCATTGGTTAGCTACCCCTGAGGCCCGTTTAGCTAGGCCCAATTGTAATACTAGTCGAAATACGAGTTTGTGACGTATGTCGATATTGTAATCTGTGTCGGATCCCTCCCGATCCCTGAGACCTGGCCACCTATATATAGGGGCCAGGAGGGGACGGTAAGGGACAGATTAAAAGCAAGCCAGGTTTACACCCACGTTTACTTTTGATAGCCACCTTGTTTGACTGATTTTACCTTCGAGTTCATCCGACGCCCTATCTCCCTGATCCTAAGTCCTTCATCTAGGACATTTATCGAGTTAACCCTCGTCAGCCCCAAACCACGTAAAATATGCAAGACAAATTAGAAGTGTCTAACTTGTTTTTGCAGGGCATAAATTGTTTATGTTACAAATTGTATGCAATGATCCTTTTTATAAGTTATAAATAACCGGCAGGAGCCATATGGTTGTCTTTTTCATTTTATGGCCTGCGTGCCAAATATATATATCCAAGCGATATATAGTAATGGAGGAAGACAATCAAGGTGGCGCGCCATGGACCTTGGTGCTACGCCGGTGGAATGATGGAGATCATGCCATGACGCACAAGATGGAGATCGAATGCATGAAGGACCATATCATATCACATTATATATGCATGTGATGTTTATCCTTTTATGCATCTTATTTTGCTTAGATTTGATCGCGCTTATAAGATGATCCCTCTTACATAAATATCAAGATAAAAATGTGTTCTTCCATAGCATGCACCGTCAAGAAAGTTCGTCGTTTCGAGACACCACATGATGATCGGGTGTGACAGACTCTACGTTCACATACGACGGGTGTAAGACAGTTTTACACACGCGAGTTCTATAGTTCTACTTGGCGAGCCTAGCATGTACAGACATGGCCTCGGAACACGAACCGAAAGGTTAAGCATGAGTCATATGGTTGATATGATGAACATGGTGATGTTCGCCTTTGAAACTATGCCATTGCACGTGATGATCGGTTGCGGTATAGTGAATTTGGTTCGTGTAATCACTTATGAAAACTAAGAGGGATGTTGTTTTTAAGTGGGAGTTCACTTAGTAATTTTGAATTATAGAACTCAATTTATCATGAACTAAATCAAAGTGAATTTGCATAGTTTGTTGTAGGCATTGGCATTCGTTTACTACCTTGCGATTAGCTATAATTGAGATAATAGAACTATAGAATTCTGGATGTTAACTTTACGAATTGGTATCGTATTGTTTGAATGTCAATCTAAAGTTTAAAGTCCTATTGCAAACTTTTAGCAAACCTTGGTTACTCGATAAAATTTAATATGTAGTATTAAATCAAGAGTAACAATTCCAGTGTTAGTATCTAAGTATCACACTTGCCTCCATGATCCTTGATATTCAAAAGTTGTTTTTAGTATCAAGGTTATCTAGGAGCTAAAAGAATTGTTTCATAAACTATCATATGTGGAAGATATTTTGATATCTAAAACAATGTTTGGTTGCAATGTGATAGAGTATAATTTAGTAAGACATATGTTCTCGTATTGTATGAGAATTTATGAAGATTGGAGACGCTAGGCATCCAGATCTCCTAAAAAGGTTTTGGGAGCTAACATTATACTCATAGTTCGAACTATGAGCTATAGTAGCTTGATCATGAAATTTGTCATGATAGGATGAATAGAAGATGTAGGTAAAATGTTTACTACATTAAAAGATTTACTAAAGAATGGAATTTGGAAGAACGCCAAATATTTGATAATGGTCATCTACTTCAAAGTGTGAGTCCAAGGGTATTAGTGTTTGACTAATCATGCCTTGAACTATGTGTCATGTGTATGGCGCCACTATTGATGTTGATAAGATTCTTCTAGACGAAAAAGAATTGCTAAAAGAGAATCCGAAATTTATTCTGGCGGAAAAGAAAAGATTGGAAATGTCCAGCTCAGGTATATAGAAGATATACATGTTATGGGTGCATTCATTGCTTGTTAAAACAATGTGGTTCTTGGGTATTTGATACTAAATTGGTTGGTATGAACTGTCATACAGAACAACGCAATACAAGAACTGCAATGGCCTAATTAACTAGCAAATGAATATGAGATGATTCTCATCGAAAACAAATAAAGTGTTATTGTGTTTCGTTGGAATTAAACCTAGCCTTCAAGATTTGTTTTAACAATTGTTATTTTGTTATGGTATTATGAGAACAATGGTTGTTCAAATTATTACATCCTTCATAAAAGATGAATGAACGCTTATCTTGTTGGAGAAATCACATCCATAACACTGATGCTAAAAATGTCTCAAGACAAATGATTAGAAGATCACTTATGAGTGACACCACCATTTAAATCATATAGGAAAGTAAACATGAAGGAACTCCATGTTGATGGAATTTTGGAGTCATTTTGATTTTGAATCAATTGACACTTGTGAAAATTTCCTAGAGATGATTAAAACTCCGTTTGTAGGCCAAAGAAGAACGGACGACTAACTTATTGGACGTTCTACATGTTGATGTATATTGTCCATTATGCGTAGCCGAGTGTGGTGGATCTTTGAACTTCATTTACTTTAACCAAGGATTTGAGTAGATGTATGTGTATATTTACTTGATAAGGAAGAAGTATGAAATATTTGAAAAATGTTCAAAGTATTTCTAGATGAAGTGGAAAATCATTGTAACAAGAGAACAAAGAATTTATGATTTGATCATAAAGGAAGATATTTGAGTTACAAGTTTAGCAAACACCTAAAAGTTGAGGAATTGTTCCATAGACTTGTATTTTCCAAAACACCATAGGAGTATGGAGTGTTCGAGAGATGAAATCAAACTTTGTTTGACATCGTTGGATCAAAGGTGTCGTCTACAAAACTACCATTATATTTTAAGGATAAAGCTTTAGAGACTACCGCTTTTACACTGAAAAGAGCGCCATCATGATCTGTTGAAATGACACCATATGAGTTATGGCATGGGATAAAACCCAAGTTGTCTTTCCTGAAATTTTGGTATGCTAGGCATATGTAAAATGTTTACAACCAAAGTCAGATAAATGTGTCTTTGTAGGTTATCCCAAAGTAACTGTTGGGTATTCCTCCAGAACACCGAAGACAAAAGTGTTTGTCGTTGAAAAACGTCAAGTTTCTTGACAAGGATTTTTTCGCAAAAAGTTAAGTGGGAGGACAATAGAACTTCGATTGGGTTATTGAACCTAAGCTATATGTGCTGAGTAGCGCAGTGCCGGGAAGTGTCCCGGAGGCGGCCACAATGCGCATGGCTGTCGTACCTCAAAGGTTGTGGTCACATAGATCTAAGTTCCTATTGAACCGCGTGAGTCGGGTAACAATCAAATAGTTAGATTTGAGAACAGATCATTATTGTTTGACAATGATGAACCGACTACATGCAAAGAAGCGATGATGGGCCCTGACTCTGTCAAATGGCTAGAAGCCATAAAATTCGTGATAGTTCCATATACGAGAAACCAAGTTTCTGAACTTGGAAGATCCTCAAAAAGGCATGAAGCCTAATGAATGTATTTGGATCTATAAACAGACATGGATGTTTTCACATCTATGAAATAGTCGACATATCGTTAAACTATTTACGATTATGTTCAATGAGTTGACTATGACAAGATTTGATCTTTCATAGCGATATTTTGTTTGGACGGATTACTGTAGCAACCACTACATATGCCAATTTTGGTATATGTTAGTTTAACAAACAAGACAACATTCTTCTAATAGAATGGTTACCTAGGACATGTACATGATATGGTCCAATGGGTTTTGTAAATTCAAAGGATGCTAAAAAGGCATGCAAACTTCAATGGTTGAAGCAAGCATCGCGGAGTTGAAATATTCACCGTGATGAAATTGTTAAAAGTTTTAGTTTCATCAAAGACGATGAATATGCTTGCATTTGCAAGAAATTGAGTGGGAGCGCTGAGACATATTTCTAGTACATTATGTAGAAGACATATTGTTAATTGGAAATAATGTATCTTTTATTGACATAGGTTAAGAATTTCATTAAAATTAGATTACAATGAAAGACTTAGGCAAAACCAAAATATTGGGTCTCGATGTCTATGTAGATAGATCGAGGTGCCAATATCGTTGTGCCAAAGTACATAGATGAAATATTGAACGAAGTTCAATATGGAAATGACGAGAAAAGTTCTTGTCGCCTGGAAAAGGTTGAAACAAGATTCAGGTGTTTTTAACACTTGATGAGTGAAGCCACATGAATGATTTGATCGATCATGTATACCATGATATGTACATATCCAGACAAGTCCTATCCTCTAAATGTTATGAGTATATACCAGAGTGATAAATGTCATAAGATGATCACTGGACAATAGTAAGGATATCCTTATGTGCTTTGGAAGGACTAAGGATATATATAATGTATGACAAAGTGACACATAGTTCATTGTAAAGTGTTACATTGATACTAAGTTTGTCACAAGATACAAATTAAGTTTATCTCAATTTTAGCTATGTGTTTAGGTGGCACAATGTAATGGAAGGAAGTTCCATAATGGATTTGGATGAGTTCCAAAGTTAAGACATTGTGATGGATTCTACAACAAAGGTTGAGTATATGGCAGCTTTAGAAGTAGCAAAAGAGGGCATTTGTGTCAAGAAGTTTGTTATCAAACTAGGTGTAGTTCCAAGCGGGCTATTACTATGAAGATCTATTGTGTGACAATAGTGACAACATAATTTTAGCTAAAGGAACTAAGGTCCCACCTAAGGACCAAATTTATACCCAACTATCTCATTTGAGAATGAGTGATGCGTAGAGACGCAAAGACATGCAATTACACACAGAGCTGAAAGTGTCAGATCTGGAGATCAGGTTTACCACATACAACGCATACATATAACATGTGAATGCCATAAGTGTTATATACGCAAGTATCAACTAGATTATTGACTCTAGTGCAAGTGGGAGACTGAAGGGAATATGCCCGAGAGGCAATAATAAAGTGGTTATTATCATATTCCATGTTTATGATAAATGTTTATTTCTCATGCTAGAATTGTATTAATCGGAAACATTAATACTTGTGTGATTAATAAACCAAAAGGTTCCTAGTAAAGCCTCTCTTTTATACTAGCTCGTTGATTAACTGATGATCAAGGTTTCCAGATCATGAACATTGGATGTTGTTAATAACGGGGTCATATCATTAGAAGAATGATGTGATGAACACTCGCACCCATAGTAAGAATAGCAATACGATCAAGTCATCAAGTTTCATTGCTATATCAAACTCATATGAAGTAGTTCTAATCCCTAGACCATGAGATCATGTTAATCACTGATACCAGAAGGGTACGTTGATGATATCAAACATCACACCATAACAGGGTGATTATAAAGGTTGATTTGGGTATTCTGAAAGTGTTAGTTGAGGCTCATGGATCAAGAGTGGAATTTGTCCGACCCGATGACGGGAAGATATTCTCTGGGCCCTTCTCGATGATATTGCATTGACATCGCTTGCAAGCATGTGACTAGGTCACGGGAATGCATTATCACGAAATGAGTAAAGAGACTTGTCGGGAACGAGATCGAACTAGGTATGGTTGATACCAAATGATCGGATCTCAGACAAGTAATAATATCACGAGACAAAAGGAATTAACTATGTTCGTTATTGGTTCACACGATCACTAGTTCATCATCGAGTAAGTGGGAGTCGTCAGGGATTTCTAGATCCCGCTGATGATTATTGATCGGAGAGTAGTCTCGATCATGTCCACGTTATTCATGAACCGTATGGTGACACACTTAAGGTTCATCATCGTTTTTGAGTGGATACGATACTCCGATCGAATTATAGGATAGCATGAGGGTTGTTTCAGAAAAGTGTCGAAACTATTTTGGCATATCGAAATAACTCAAGGGGTTTTTTGTTAATGTTTGTTAATTGATTGAATTAACAAATATTAAAGAAATAAAAATATTTTATTAATTCAATTAGTGTGAGTTTTAATTAGCATGAATGTCATGCAAAATTAAAATGGGGGTTACCACCATGAAGAGGGGGTTACCACCATGAAGAGGGGGTTACCACCATGAAGAGGGGCTGCCACCTCCTCTCCTATAAAAGGAACCTTCTTCTCCCTCTTCTCACATTTCTTGATCCCTCCCTTCCTCCCATAGTTGCTGCTCCACCGTCGACATTGCTTAGCGAAGCTCTGCCGAAATTATAGTTCAATTTCATACACTTAGTTGAAGTGGTGTTGGAGTGTCCAGCGGATCCCTTCTTCCGCTGCCCCGCTGGACCGAGGGCATGGAGGAGACGACGACAAGCCGTACGTGTGACCGAGTATGGAGGCGCCGCCGGTTGTGGCACCTTGTACACGATCTTCGGATTGTCAAGTGAACGACTACGTTGACTACGTGTGTCTTCGTCAAGTCTCCATCGGCAACATTTATGCGGGAACATAATCCCCGCTTCCGGTCTTCGAGGGTTAGTTCTTCGTTGCTACCATCTTGTAGAGTTTTCTTGGCTAGTTTGTGTTCACACGTAGGATAATTTTTGTTTTCCATGCTATGAACCCATCAGTTCCTTGTTGCTGCTGGTGTAAAGCTACACCTTGGACAAGTTTCCTGGCGCCATTGTCCGGGGCTATTGCAGAGCTAGCGGGCATCGACCTTCTGAAGTTTGGTTCTTTCTCCTACTGGTTTGATAAACCTTGGTTTCACAACTGAGGGAAGACTTGCTGCTGTGCTCACCATAACCTTTTCTTGGGGTTTCCAACTGGGCGGTTATATATTAAACTCCTACATCAACACCGCACCACCAGATCCCTAGGCCTTGTTTCTAAGCATTGAAACACCATTTACATTCAGTTTTGTTACATATTTGCTCGCAGCGATATTTATTTCAGATTGCATTTATGATGACCCACAAGTATAGGGGATCGCAACAGTCTTCGAGGGAAGTAAAGCCCAAATTTATTGATTCGACACAAGGGGAGCCAAAGAATATATGTAAGCCTTAACAGATGAGTTGTCAATTCAGCTATACCTGGAAACAGTCTTGCTCGCAGTGGTTTATCAGTAGCAACAGTTTTATAGTGGTGATAATAGTGAAACAGTAACAGCAGTAGTAAAATAGCAGCGGTAATAGTAACAGTAGTAAATAGAAGGAACAAATACTGTAGGCATATGGATGGATTACGGGCGTTGCATGGATAAGATAATTCATGAAATCAATGAGACATGAGCATTGCAGATAAATAATGATAAAGCATCCTAGTACAAACAATCATAGGCATGTGTTCCATATATAGTCGTGCGTGCTCACAGGGAGAAACTTGCACGACATCTTTTGTCCTACCAGCCTATTGCAGCAGGGCCTCAAGGGAAACTACTGGTAATTAAGGTACTCCTTTTAATAAAGTACCGGAGCAAAGCATTAACACTCGGTAAACACATCTGATCCTCACATCATAGCCATCCCCTCCGGTTATCCCAATTTCTGTCACTTTGGGGCCTCGGGTTCCGGACAACAATATGTGTATACAACTTGTAGGTAAGACCATAAACAGCAAGTATCGTCATAGAAATAATAACATGTTCAGATCTGAAATCATGGCACTCGGGCCCAAAGTGACAAGCATTAAGCACAACAAGTTGCAACAATGTCATAGGCACTAAATAAAGATACTAGCCACTATGCCCTAACAATCTCATATCAAATTACATGAACAATCTCATCCAATCCCTACCATCCCCTCACCTACAGCGGGGGAATTACTCACACATGGATGGGGGAGTCATGGATGGTCGATGGAGGAGCGTCGGTGATGATGGTGATGAAGATCTCCTCCGAATCCCCGTCTCGGCAGGGTGCCAGAACGGAGTTTCTGGTTCCAATCGCGGTTTCTGATGGCGGTGGCGCAGCGGAAGTCTATTTGGGAAAAATGTCGTCTCCCCGATATAATCGAGTCAGGGGGTATATGTAGGCGAAAGGAGGGGTCGAGAGGACTGCCGAGGCGCCCTCACACCAGGTGGGCGCGGCCAAGGCTGGGCCACGCCCCTTGTGTGTGTGGGGCCCTTGAGCCTCCCCTCCGACTCGTCTTCTGGCTCCGTGGGTCTTCTGGTGAAATAGGATTTATGATGATTTTTCCCGAATTTTTACTGAAAGTTTGATTTCTGCACAAAAACGAGACACCAGAGCAATTCTGCTGAAAACAGCGGCAGTCCATGTTAGTTGTATTCAAAACACACAAATTAGAGGAGAAACAATAGCAAAAGTGTTCGGGAAAGTAGATACGTTTTGGACGTATCAACTCCCCCCAAGCTTAGCTATTTGCTTGTTCTCAAGCAATTCAGTTAACAACTGAGAGCGATAAAAGAAACTTTCACGAACACATTTGCTTCATATGATGTATATATACTAACTATGTGATCAAGTACTCAGGTAATTCACAATAAGAAATATGCAACTAATGTCACCTCATAGTCAAGCAAGCTATGAAAGAGTGCCAATGCACTAATAACAAGTAACATGTACATAAGAAGCTACAAGATTGTAATATGCATAAATGATATGAAAGAGTGGTATCCAGCTTGCCTTTATTTGTGGAGCAAAACATAAATGCTGAGGCACCTCTGAAGTCCAAGGGAAGACTAGAAGTTAAAGATATCAAAGATACAAGCATCAAAGTTATACCACAATTAACCGTGTTCTGGGACAAGCACATTACACTAAGAATAACAGCTATGCTCTCAAGAAGTGCTTTAAAGTTAGAAGATGATGACTCAACATAAAAGTAAACGAATGGCCCTTCGTAGAGGGAAGCAGGGATTTAACATGTGCTAGAGCTTTTCATTTGTAAAACAGAGATAAAAATTTATTTTGAGAGGTGGTTGTTTCATGTCAACGACTGGCAATGGGGACTTGCTATCTTCCATAATAAACAAGTGAGAGCAGTTCTGAGTTCTTTGAAATTTGGCACATTGGTGCTCTTTTTATAAAGCTTTGGCACTCCTCCCCACCTTTTTTCCTTTCTCAAACCATGGCTAACCGATTCCATCGGGTGCCCACCAACTTTCACATTCCATGGAGGAGTGCCTTTTTTTCTTTCTTTTTAGAATTAGATTATAATGGTCTGACCAGCTCTCATACAAAATTAATGACGAGCAGATGAAGCTGCCTATTCGAGGGGTACTTAATTTAATATGGAAGATAGCAATTCCGACCACTACGTCCCCATGAGCTAAAAACAGTGGCACAAAATGAGAAGTAGTTGAAAGTTTTGAAAGGTAGCACATGAAAATTTACTTGGAATGGCTTACAAATACCATGCATAGGAATTTATAGTGGACTCTTTGGAAGACTTGGTTTTCGGTAATTGGATGCACGAGTAGAGCTCATACTCAGTACAAGTGAAGGCTAGCAAAAGACTGGGAAGCGACAATCGAGAGAGCAATAACTGTCATAATCATGCTTGCGACAAAATAAAATTAATATAGGCATAAAAATGATACAAGAACTCTGAGGCAAAGTAAATCATCGAGGCTTAATTGACTTTTTGTTCAGTCATATGCATGCTTGAGCATGTGCCAAGTTGATTCAAATGAAACTTTCAGAGGAGGAGACCACAATAACATACCATATTATGAATAAAACAATGCATGCAAGCGTCTACATGACATGCTACAGACTATTAGTAAATTGAAACTGATCATATGAAAGCAAGAACTACAAAGCATCCATTAGATAACATATACCTTACATGAACCGACTAAGCATGTCCACATGGATGAGTATATGTACAAAAATGAAAACAAATAGAGTTCATACCAGCCTCTTACCACATCTCGGATTGTCATATGTCGTCATTATTGCTCTTCACTTGTGTGGCTTGAATAATATAAAGTGAATACCAAGCTCCAATGGAGTAACGGGAGACTGAACTCTGCAACAAACTTTACAAAACCGAAGAAGAACAACAAATATTTTTGGGTTTTCGATTTTTGAAATAAGAACAGAAGGAAATAGCAAACAAAGCAAAATATTTTTAGATTTTTCAAATAGCAAACCGAAAATAGCAAATAAAGCAAACCAAAGGTAGCAAACTAAAAAGACAAATAAAGAGAAACAACGGAAATATTTTTGGTCTTTTTGTGTTTTGGAAAGCAGAAATAAGAATAAGGGCGATAAATAGAGCGAAATATGGATATACAGAGGACCGACAAAATATGATATGTAGATGAGTGAATTGTCAGCGTACCTCCCCCCAAGCTTAGGCTTTTGGCCTAAGTGGAGATCAATCCCAACTCGGCCAACTCGGCCATGAGGTGGTGCCTCCATAGTGTGATGAAGAAGCACCATCGTCCTGATATGAGCTCGAGGACGCCCCGGAGTGGTACGTGGTGAAGTTATAGGCCGGCTCCTCCTCTTCCTCCTGGTGCACAATGCCATGCTGTACGTTGAAGCCGAGCACCCTAAGTCGCTCGTCCAACTCCTCCTTCGTGCGTGACCATGGACTGTTATCAATATTGAACAAACTGGGTTGTGGCAAAGGCACTTCCCTTTCCTCTCCATCAGTGAAGAGCATCCTGTAAACTAATTTCCCTGCACGTGAGTTAGCAGTGACAAAATGATGGAGCTTCATAGCAGCAAGATCAAGCCTTTGTGGAGTCAACAATATATCATGAGGAGCAATAGGAAGTTCAAAAGCAGCAACAATGCACGCAGCAATAATACCTCCATAAATAGGTCCCCTAGCAGCTAGGCGACGAGCAATAATAGCACCAAGATTATACTCTCTACTCACATCAAGAGCGGTAGCTAGAAAAGCTAAATGATAATTGGAGATATTGCTAGTGTTTCCTCTACCAAGTACACTAGTGGCAAGATAGTAAGTAAAATATCTAATAGCTGGGAGTTGAATGTTTCTTATCTTGCCACGCTGTGTGGTGCGGTCATCATCGTTAGTTATTCCTCGGTAAAGCTCTACTAAATCAGCGGGCTATTGTAGCATCTTCCTTGCTGTCCCAAACATGGGTATACCTAGAATGTTACAAAATCTTTCCAAAGACATGGTGATAGGTCTATCATAAATCTTGAATGCAATGGAAGGATTGTACTGAGCATTAGCGAATTTAAAACTTTCAACGAAAATCTTTGTGAGAATAGCATATTGATTACTCTCATCCATCATGTAAGCAGTCAATCCAACCCTGTTAACGAGCAGCAAGAAATCATCAAGAATCCCTGCATCACTCAAAAAATTAGTACAAGGGAAGGTCGATTTGGTGACATGAGATCTTCATTATAGGACATCCTATATCGAGTAGTGGATCTTGAAGGCCTTGATGACCTTGGTGCATCACTTTCAAACACTTCTCTAAATGTGAAGTTGTCCATTTCCTTCTCTGAATTTTTTTTAACAAAACTCATAAAAAGTGATTTTGAGACAAGCAAATGTAGGGAACTACTATAGTGAGCTACTAAAGAGCTATCATGCATCAAAATATCAATTCTAAGCAATAGAACAAGCATGCATACTCATTTATCCTGCCACCTACAATGCTAAAATACTCAAGAAATACTTCACCAAAAGAAATTCTACTTGGACAAGTGGAGGAGTCACATACCGGAGAACAAATGCTCCAAATTTCAGCAGAAACGTTGGGCTGAGCAAGGAGATCGAAAAATCAAGGTGAAGCACAGCAAGAACTCGGGTTTGAGCTGGGTGTGTCGTTGTTTTCGGGAGAGAGAAAGAGCAGGGGAGGAAGAGATAAGTGAGGGGCCAGGCGGGGCCCTCTCACACCAGGGTGGCGCGGCCAGGGCTGGGCCATGCCACCTATGTGTGAGGTAGCGTGGCAGCCCCTCCTGGTGCCTCGCAGGTGTCTCTCTGCCCCATTTTTGACATAAAAATTTATAAAGAATTTTCTGGAATTTTTCGAGAAACTTTATTTTCGAGGATTTTTCAGAAATTGGCATATCGATAAAAACTCAGAAAAACGAAGATAAAATGATTTCAAGCAAATCAAAACCAAGCATGCAGCAGCTCTGAGATACTCTTAATCATGTAACTAAACTGAAGGAATAAAATTGATGAAAGTAAATACAAGTGAGGTGGAGTGGATGCAGTGAAAACGAAGTTTCGTTCATATAAAATCACTTTGTTAACAAGGTTGATCAAGTCTTGTTCCCAAACTAACTTTATATGAGGCAAAACTTTGCACTTCACTAAATGCTTATGTTACCTCAACTCTGATAGGCATAGTCCCAATCATAACAATTTTATATTCTTCCTTGGGCTTTTTCTCTGAACAAATAATTTGACCAACTTTGATGGTCTCAACATTCTTGACAGAATTTAGAGCATTCTTTCTATCAATCTTCTTGGGAAAATAAACTGTGTACTCTTTATCATTGACATTGAAAGTCACTTTTCCTTGATTGCAATTAATAACAGCACCTGCAGTGTTTAGAAAAGGTCTTCCAAGAATAATAGACATATTATCATCTTCAGGCATTTCCAACACAACAAAATCAGTTAAAATCAAATAACTGTTAGCAACTTGAACAGGAACATTTTCACATATACCAATAGGAATAGTAGTAGACTTATCAGCCATCTGCAAAGATATATCAGTTGATACTAATTTTTCTAAATCAAGTCTCTTATAAAGAGAAAAAGGCATGACACTAACTCCAGCTCCCAAATCACATAAAGCAGTTCTAACATAGTTATTTTTAATGGAGCAAGGAATAGTTGGTATACCTGGATCTCCAAGCTTCTCCGGTACTTTACCATCAAAAGAATAATTAGCAAGCAAAGTGGAAATTTCCTCATTAGGAATCTTCCTTTTGTTAGTAACAATATCTTTCATATACTTTGCATAAGGAGGCATTCTAATAGCATCGGTCAAAGGAATTTGCAAAAATAAAGGTCTCATCCATTCACAAAACCTGTTGTAGTGTTCTTCTTCCTTGGACTTGTGTTTCTTACCGGGAAAAGGCATTGGTTTCTGTACCCAAGGTTCTCTCTCTTTACCGTGCTTGTTGGCAATGAAGTCTTCTTTGGTGTACTTTGCATTCTTATCAATCTTTTCTGGTTCCTCTTCAACTTCTTCTTTATCGGAAGCATCTCCTGGTTCAGTTTCAGCATCAGAAATAGAAACACTATTAGGATCTTTACCTGCATCAGATGATTCTGTAGTTGTTTTATGCTTCTTCTTCTTCTTGGAAGGAATATCATCATTTGAAGTGCGTTGAGAATCTTGCTCAACCCTCTTAGGATGTCCTTCAGGATATAATAGATCTTGAGTAGCAGCGCCACTTCTTGTGCGTATTTCACATGCTTGCTTCTCTCTTGCAGCATTAACTAGCAAGTCTTTTTGCACCTTGGTAAGCTGGTCAATTTGTGTTTGAACCATTTGAAAATGTTTAACAAGTATCTTCACATCATTGGCGGTTCTCTCCACAATATCCTGCAACTTGTTAATAGCTCTAGAATTTTCCAACAAATGATTATGCACCATTCTATTAATTTTTTTTGCCTAACAATAAAATTATCAAATTCATCTAAGCATTGATCAAGAGGTTTAGTATAAGGAACTAGCAGGGTGGCCCGCGCAATAGCGTGGCTAGCTTATTGATTGCTATTCAAATATTTTATATATAGTTCTAAATGTGCTTCCATGTTATGTGAAATGATTTAAATGGAAAGTAGGTAGTACAAACCAAAATAGAGTAAATTGAACTGGTAATTAGTAATTGAATGGAAATGATGATGTATTTTTTAGAGGGGCTACAATATTTTTAAATAGTTTAGTCTAAGGTATTGATATATTTATGGCTGCGGCGAGACGGTAATTATGAAAAAATTATGGCAGAAGCATGATTAAGAAATTTAGCATTTTGAATAAAATAGACAAATGCTCCATTTCAACAAAAGATATAACAACTATAGTAAGCTAATTACACCCGCTAAGTTCTATAAATTTGTAGACTCTACTTTGTTAGTAAATATGGATGCCATTTTCAGGGATTAAACAGACCCATCATTGATCCTTTACATTACTATATGAACTTCTATGAGATGTTGCTGCACAAAAAAAAGACTCATTGAGTTGTCTTGGAGAAAATTTGGACCCAAACTAACTTTATATGAGGCAAAACTTTGCACTTCACTAAATGCTTATGTTACCTCAACTCTGATAGGCATAGTCCCAATCATAACAATTTTATATTCTTCCTTGGGCTTTTTCTCTGAACAAATAATTTGACCAACTTTGATGGTCTCAACATTCTTGACAGAATTTAGAGCATTCTTTCTATCAATCTTCTTGGGAAAATAAACTGTGTACTCTTTATCATTGACATTGAAAGTCACTTTTCCTTGATTGCAATTAATAACAGCACCTGCAGTGTTTAGAAAAGGTCTTCCAAGAATAATAGACATATTATCATCTTCAGGCATTTCCAACACAACAAAATCAGTTAAAATCAAATAACTGTTAGCAACTTGAACAGGAACATTTTCACATATACCAATAGGAATAGTAGTAGACTTATCAGCCATCTGCAAAGATATATCAGTTGATACTAATTTTTCTAAATCAAGTCTCTTATAAAGAGAAAAAGGCATGACACTAACTCCAGCTCCCAAATCACATAAAGCAGTTCTAACATAGTTATTTTTAATGGAGCAAGGAATAGTTGGTATACCTGGATCTCCAAGCTTCTCCGGTACTTTACCATCAAAAGAATAATTAGCAAGCAAAGTGGAAATTTCCTCATTAGGAATCTTCCTTTTGTTAGTAACAATATCTTTCATATACTTTGCATAAGGAGGCATTCTAATAGCATCGGTCAAAGGAATTTGCAAAAATAAAGGTCTCATCCATTCACAAAACCTGTTGTAGTGTTCTTCTTCCTTGGACTTGTGTTTCTTACCGGGAAAAGGCATTGGTTTCTGTACCCAAGGTTCTCTCTCTTTACCGTGCTTGTTGGCAATGAAGTCTTCTTTGGTGTACTTTGCATTCTTATCAATCTTTTCTGGTTCCTCTTCAACTTCTTCTTTATCGGAAGCATCTCCTGGTTCAGTTTCAGCATCAGAAATAGAAACACTATTAGGATCTTTACCTGCATCAGATGATTCTGTAGTTGTTTTATGCTTCTTCTTCTTCTTGGAAGGAATATCATCATTTGAAGTGCGTTGAGAATCTTGCTCAACCCTCTTAGGATGTCCTTCAGGATATAATAGATCTTGAGTAGCAGCGCCACTTCTTGTGCGTATTTCACATGCTTGCTTCTCTCTTGCAGCATTAACTAGCAAGTCTTTTTGCACCTTGGTAAGCTGATCAATTTGTGTTTGAACCATTTGAAAATGTTTAACAAGTATCTTCACATCATTGGCGGTTCTCTCCACAATATCCTGCAACTTGTTAATAGCTCTAGAATTTTCCAACAAATGATTATGCACCATTCTATTAATTTTTTTTGCCTAACAATAAAATTATCAAATTCATCTAAGCATTGATCAAGAGGTTTAGTATAAGGAACTAGCAGGGTGGCCCGCGCAATAGCGTGGCTAGCTTATTGATTGCTATTCAAATATTTTATATATAGTTCTAAATGTGCTTCCATGTTATGTGAAATGATTTAAATGGAAAGTAGGTAGTACAAACCAAAATAGAGTAAATTGAACTGGTAATTAGTAATTGAATGGAAATGATGATGTATTTTTTAGAGGGGCTACAATATTTTTAAATAGTTTAGTCTAAGGTATTGATATATTTATGGCTGCGGCGAGACGGTAATTATGAAAAAATTATGGCAGAAGCATGATTAAGAAATTTAGCATTTTGAATAAAATAGACAAATGCTCCATTTCAACAAAAGATATAACAACTATAGTAAGCTAATTACACCCGCTAAGTTCTATAAATTTGTAGACTCTACTTTGTTAGTAAATATGGATGCCATTTTCAGGGATTAAACAGACCCATCATTGATCCTTTACATTACTATATGAACTTCTATGAGATGTTGCTGCACAAAAAAAAGACTCATTGAGTTGTCTTGGAGAAAATTTGGAGGAACATCCACAATGTGAATGTCCAATCCTAGGTATCTAACTGAGTAAGATGAGAGATCTGGTTAATCCTATAAATGTATTAACAGAAAACACATTAATGTAGGCAACTGTGTTATACCATGAACAAAACAGAAAAAAATACACCTTTGTAAGTACAAACATGTGGCTGCCGCCGCCATGGTGCACAATCCGAACAGCGCTGAGAGGTTCCAACGGGAAATATGACCACTGCTGCCATTGAGATTGCAACACGTATTTTTCCTTTCTTGTTCAATGGAATTGAGGGAAGTTCATTGAGAAGACACCTGCAAAGGAAAGAGGTGGAGGCACACGACATCATATTTTTATCCACCAGAATACTACGCAAATCCGATGGATAGTCTAAGTAGACTATCAGAACTAAGTGGAGGTAATTGAGATCAAATTAGTAAATATAATAGCAGTATAAACAATGTACTGCAGGGAATGGATCGGTCCTAATTCTAACCTAACTTTATGAAAGAAATGAAGAGATGAAGAAAAATGAAAGAACATAGTGTTGAAGTGTATAAGTGAATTGTCTAGCCCGCCCTTTCCATCAGTTCGGACTTTTGGTTGCGTTGACTAGTGCATGAAGCTTAACAAGGTATCAGAGTCCAGGGTCTCGAGTTCGAGTCCTGGTTTTCGCAATTTATTGTAAAATTGTTGTTGCCCCCCTTTGTGTCCATGTGTTGACTTTCTCTTCTCCCGTTTGTGTCCACGTGTTGATTTTCTCTTCTCCTGTGTGTGTCCACGTGTTGACTTTCTCTTCTCCCGTCACACGTGAGTGGGGGTGTTGAAGTGTATAAGTGAATTGTCTAGCCCTTTCCATCAGTTCGGACTTTTGGTTGTGTTGGCTAGTGCATGAAGCTTAACACATAGAAGGCCAAAGACGCATAATATATACATTTCGATTCCAGCTTGATGAACCCCATATAAATGGAATAGTACTATAGGAATAGAGCATGACCGAGTTGATAATCATAAATTCTTAATAATAACTACAATTATTTCGAATGATACACATCATATGGAAAATGCAAGAAATAACATATAAGTAGTTATTGAGGAAATGACCATAGGTTGACCTACAATGGTAACAACTGTTCTGCAAGAGTGAATAAATAAAACAATGATATTTATTATTTCTTCATTGACATCATGAATATCTCCTGGGTAGTTAGATATGAGGGGCAAACAACTTCAGAGAATGGTCAACTGACTAAGAAGAATGCAATATAATCTTCAAACATCTTTGCTATTGCAACCTCACAAAGTAAACTGAAAGAATTTCAGTAAAATTCAGTCTTTCATGTCTAACAGGAGGAGAGACTAAATTATTTGCACATGGAACAGAAGGTACAAAAGGTTAATTAGAAGTTCTTGAGAAAAAAGGGTTACGCCTTTGACAAACATTATGCTATGGGAGAACCGAAAGTGATATGTACAGTGATTTAGTAGCAAAAATGATAAAGATAAATTCTTTGGAGCAATTGATCAACCTCTAAATATTACTGGAATTCTATGCTGAAAAGATCCACCCACTGTCCAGTCTAAATAGCCAGAGTCGCTGGATGTACTCCATGTAACCGCTTTTTAGTGAGTCTAACATGGAATCGACCAGCCACGCATGCGACATGGAGCGCCGCCGTCCGCCCCATCCTCTACTCTGAATTTCTCATGCAGTTCCTGGGCATCGTTTTTTTTTTACGAAATTCACTGGGGAAGTTAATGCCCAGCTGAATATCAAAGTTATTCACGGGAAAATACTGAAATCAACCACAGATGTATTCACTATCTTAAACACATCTTAGAAAATAAAATTCAGTTAGCGCTAGCCATTAATTAACAATACCAAACACAAAATAATTTACGTTGCTGCACCCAGTAATCTTGTATGTGCAATTCAAATGAAGAGACGGAGATTAAAAGAAGCGTACTGGTACCCTTTTCTTTAATGCCCAGATTTGTTGTGAGCACTCCACAAATTCCTGCAATGTGGTCTAGAGATTAGTCTCAATATCTGTCATAGACATCACGTAATGAATCGACCTGTTTGTAATATAAATCAAAGTCATCTCATATGACGCAAATCAAGAGAAAATAGTTAAACAACCCAACCTAGAACGTGTAAGACAAATATGTAGAGTTTCAAAACATCACCAAACAAACGAATCTAAACCTCTTTGGGGAGTGACCACCATCTGTGAATACAGCCCATGCCTTTGTGCTCCAAGCCGACGGCCTCCTCTCCGGTCCCTGCCGCCAGCGTATGACGGGAGATTGCCGATCTCCATATCGTTGCCGTGACGGCGTTGCTGTCGTCCACTCAAGCCGCCGGGTGATCTGTTTGTAAAATTAATCAAAATCATCTCATATGACACAAATCAAGAGAAAATAGTTGAACAACCCAACCTAGAACGTGTAAGACAAATATGTAGAGTTTCAAAACATCACCAAAACAACGAATCTAAACCTCTTTGGGGAGTGACCACCATCTGTGAATACAGCCCATGCCGGCCTCCTCTCCGCTCCCTACCCCCAGCGTATGACGGGAGATTGCCGATCTCCATATCTTTGCCGTGACGGCTTTGCTGTCGTCCACTCAAGCCACCGGTCCATACTGACTGCGTCGATATCGACCCATGAGTATCGATGGGCTTCTATCGGATTGCATCTGCTGCTTTTGTGCTTCTCAATTAGCTGCGAGCCATTGCTTCGTCCATTGTGTTCGATCTCTCTCAGTTGATGTGTCTTTTCGAACCATGCAAATCCACCAGGCAATGTGGTCTTCTATTCTTGTATATGCGCATAACTGACCGTACTTGCTTAAATCAATTGGAGTCCAACTTGTATGCGTCTAGGAGACTGCAAACGTGCGTGCCGTGGAGTCTAGCTTGTATACGTAGTCTTGAAATTGCAAACGTGCTTGTCATGGATGACGGTAAATCAAAGCCATTGAAATATCATAACTTTAAGGCGATTAATCTCTGCCGTTGATTGTTTGTTGTTTTAATAATATAATAGATATCTCTTTCATCAAAGCGTTGGAGAGAGTGTACCTCAATAGTAGATGAGTGAGGGATTGGCTTACATAATTCTTCTATAGGAGGTAGATTCTTCACATCTTCGGCCTTAATACCTTTCTCCTTAAGAGATTTCTTAGCTTCCTTCATAACTTTATCATTTAATTCAATCATCCCTCTCTTCTTCGGTGTAGGCTCTATAGATGGCGCAGGGGTTGGTGCTGGTGTTGGCTCAACTAAAGTCCAATCATCATGATTCCGGCTTATTTTAGCCATTAATTCTTCAGCATCAGCCGGAGTTCTTTCCTTGAAAACACAACCAGCACAACTATCCAAATATGACTTAGATTCATCTGTTAGTCCATTATAAAATATATCAAGGAGTTCATTTTTAGGCAATGGTTCTTTAGGCAAAGCTCTAATTAAAGAACAAAACCTTGTCCAAGATTCAGGCAATATCTCTCCTTTTCCCTGTTCAAAATCAAAGATTTTCTGTACAGCAGCATGTTGAGCACTAGCAGGAAAATATTTCTGAAAGAAAGCATTAACCAAAGCAATAGGACTAGTAAGAGATCCAGGAGACAAGCTATTAAACCAAGTCTTAGCAGCATCTTTCAACGAGAAAGGAAAAATCTTAGCAACAAAGTAAGTGCGGAGCTTAATATCATCAGAAAACAAATTACTCAAAGTAGAAAGCTCATTCATGTGCCCCATAGCACTCTCATCTTTAGTACCACAAAAAGGAGTTTTCTCAACAATAGATATGTAAGATAAATCCAAAGAGAAATCATAATCCTTGTCCCTAATATTTATGGGAGAAGCAGCAAACTTAGGATCAGGAAACAAATTATATCTAACAGAACGTCTTGCAAAAAGTTCTTTAACATTACCAGCATTACGAGCAGCACGTGCTTTAGCAATAAAATCATCATTAAGCTCAATATAAGCATCATCATCATAATCATCACTAGGACATTCCCTAGACTCAGGTGAACTAACAGGTGTAACAGCGGTGTTTCCCAACTTAGCTATAACAATAGTAGCATCTAAAAAGGAACCTAGTGAACCACTCTCATCAAGCACAGTAGAAGCATCATCTAAATTATCAGTGGCATTTTCAAACTCAGCAGAAGTAGTAGCAGTAGCGTGTGGGTGTGGTGGTGTAAGCAACTTACTCATAACAGATGGCGAATCAAGAGCAACAGAGGTGTTGAGAGTCGTACCTCTTCTTGTAGTGGATGGCAATATAGGAACTTTTCCATCACGAGGTTTACCCATGATGAAAGGATTGCAGCGAACAATATGAATACCAAGTGAACTTACAAATAAAGCTATGGTCCCCAGCAATGGCGCCAGAAAATAGTCTTGATGACCCACAAGTATAGGGGATCGCAACAGTCTTCGAGGGAAGTAAAGCCCAAATTTATTGATTCGACACAAGGGGAGCCAAAGAATATATGTAAGCCTTAATAGATGAGTTGTCAATTCAGCTGCACCTGGAAACAGTCTTGCTCGCAGTGGTTTATCAGTAGCAACAGTTTTATAGTGGTGATAGTAGTGAAACAGTAACAGCAGTAGTAAACTAGCAGTGGTAATAGTAACAGTAGTAAACAGTAGGAACAAATACTGTAGGCATAGGGATGGATTACGGGCGTTGCATGGATAAGATAATTCATGGAATCAATGAGACATGGGCATTGCAGATAAATAATGATAAAGCATCCTAGTACAAACAATCATAGGCATGTGTTCCATATATAGTCGTACGTGCTCACAGGGCGAAACTTGCATGACATCTTTTGTCCTACCAGCCTGTTGCAGCAGGGCCTCAAGGGAAACTACTGGTAATTAAGGTACTCCTTTTAATAAAGTACCGGAGCAAAGCATTAACACTCGGTGAACACATGTGATCCTCACATCATAGCCATCCCCTCCGGTTATCCCAATTTCTGTCACTCTGGGGCCTCGGGTTCCGGACAACAATATGTGTATACAACTTGTAGGTAAGACCATAAACAACAAGTATCATCATAGAAACAATAACATGTTCAGATCTGAAATCATGGCACTCGGGCCCAAAGTGACAAGCATTAAGCACAACAAGTTGCAACAATGTCATAGGCACTAAATAAAGATACTAGGCACTATGCCCTAACAATCTCATATCAAATTACATGAACAATCTCATCCAATCCCTACCATCCCCTCACCTGCAGCGGGGGAATTACTCACACATGGATGGGGGAGTCATGGATGGTCGATGGAGGAGCGTCGGTGATGATGGTGATGAAGATCTCCTCCGAATCCCCGTCTCGGCAGGGTGCCAGAACGGAGTTTCTGGTTCCGAATCGCGGTTTCTGATGGCGGCGGTGCAGCGGAAGTCTATCTGGGAAAAACGCCGTCTCCCCGATATAATCGAGTCAGGGGGTATATGTAGGCGAAATGAGGGGTCGAGAGGACTGCCGAGGCGCCCTCACACCAGGTGGGCGCGGCCAGGGCTGGGCCGCGCCCCCTGTGTGTGTGGGGCCCTCGAGCCTCCCCTCCGACTCGTCTTCTGGTTCCGTGGGTCTTCTGGTGAAATAGGATTTATGATGATTTTTCCTGAATTTTTACTGAAAGTTGGATTTCTGCACAAAAACGAGACACCAGAGCAATTCTGCTGAAAATAGCGTTAGTCCGTGTTAGTTGTATTCAAAACACACAAATTAGAGGAGAAACAATAGAAAAAGTGTTCGAGAAAGTAGATACGTTTTGGACGTATCAATTTACTACTTATAATCATCCATATTACTTGTATTTCACTATCTCTTCGCCGAACTAGTGCACCTATACATCTGACAAGTGTATTAGGTGTGTTGGGGACACAAGAGACTTCTTGTATCTTAATTGCAGGGTTGCTTGAGAGGGATACCTTTGACCTCTTCCTCCCTGAGTTCGATAAACCTTGGGTGATCCACTTAAGGGAAACTTGCTGCTGTTCTACAAATCTCTGCACTTGGAGGCCCAACGCTGTCTACAAGAATAGACGCGTGCGTAGACATCAAGCTCTTTTCTGGCACCGTTGCCCGGGAGGTAAGGTAAAAGGTACTCACATCCATCTTCTAGTACTGTTGCTGGTGTGTGGGTGCTCGAAGTTATTTCCTTTAGATTCTGCAATTATATCTTTTTGTTTCTTGTTTTTATTTTCACTAGTTAGGCTTAATGGAAAACAAAGAGCTTTATAGTATTTTTCCTGAGTTAGGACATGAAGTGTTTGAAGAGAAAATTGAAAAACCTATGGAACTTTATTTGCAAGCTAATAGTAATGTTGTTAGTATGAATTCTTTGAACACCTTTATTGCTAATGCTATAGAAAAGTGTAAGCTTGGGAAACCTGGTTTTGATGGACATGATATTTTTAGTTCCCCAGCTTTAGAGGAGAAAATTCGCTCTGATGATACTTTATCTCCCATATGTGATAATTCTAATGATGCTTGTGATCCTGATACTGAAAGTATCTCTTTTAAAATACCTATGAAAATTGTTCAACGTGCTATGAATAACTGCTATTTAGGAGATGGAACTGTCCATCCTGGTGATCATTTGCTCTTTATGCATGAATTATGCGAGTTGTTCAAGTGTGCAGGTATTTCAATAAGCCAGGTTAAGAGGAAGCTATTCTCTTTATCACTAGAGGGCAGAGCCGCGGAATAGTATAAGATGTTGAAAAATGGCCGACCTATTGGCTGGGAGGAAATTGTACCTCTCTTTTATTCTAATTTCTATCCTTCTAGTGAATTTTCATCCTCATGATGGAGAAAGCATTGCCCAAGCGTGGGGAAGATTGAAGTCACTAATGCTCAAATGTCCCATTCATGAGCTCCCCCGTAATATTGTTATTAATAATTTTTATGCAAGGCTTTCAGGACATTACAAGGACTATCTAGATGCCTGTTGACAAGGGTTGACTCGACAAATGTCCAATATGAAGGACTTAGGATCGGGGGAATAGGGCGTCGGATGAACTCGAAGGTAAACTCAGTCAAACAAAGGTGCGTGATGAAAGTAAACGTAGGGTGAACTTTGGCTTACTCTCAATCTGTCCCTCATCGTCCTCTCCTGGCCCCTATATATAGGTGGCCAGGTCTCAAGGTACGGGAGGGGTCCGACATAGATTACAATACCGACATACGACATGAACTCGTATCTCGACTAGTATTACACTTGGGCCTAGCTTAACGGGCCTTAGGGGTACTCAACTAACGGGCTCTATTATCTATACCCTTGTCAGTAGCCCCCGAGATTCTACCAGAATTGCAGATTCGGGTTGAATCTCAAATCTTCAAATCTTCGACTTGATCAATCTTTTCGACTTCTTATTCTTCCTGTACTAAAAAATAAACAACTTTCATTATATTATCTCGCAAGGGGTTTTGATGAACAAGCCTGACAACTCTGATGGATCAAGAGGTCAGTTAACTGCCGGAATAGATACTTGTCACCTACTTCAAATTCAATCCCCTTAGACTTGAATCCGGGAAACTGGTCAAACCCATTCTTTTGCCGCATTTAGGACTTACAAAGAACGAGTCCCAGTGGTTATCAGGGTACCCAGTGCGTCCACCAGGATTTTCTTCGGGTCGTAGACACGGATAATTACTAGCAGAGCGCATCCATGTGCGTATACTAGGCCACACAGGACGGATCCTAGGGTCTTACCTTCACAATATATTTCAATCATGGCATTCGAATTTTGTCGCGATGACACAACTCGAGAATCATACGTCGCAGCCTTGTTTGACTGTTTTAGTTCTGAAAATCTTCGGGTTGTCCCACCTTGATTTAATATATATTCCCTCCCGATGGGAGTAATTGCACTTTCCAAATCTTCTTTCGCCTTCTTTACTCTTTCATGCGTTTAGAAATTTCGTCGGGTGCGCGATCAGCGCTCCCCGAGGCTATAGTCGAAAAGCGTGTTTTCGAGTATAGGCTCAAATAAATTGTTGCTCCTTTAATCATCAGATAATAGCTTTTTTTTGATAATATCGTTGGGTGCGCGCCCAGCGCTCCCGATGATAGTAGCCCCCGAGGCTATAGTCGAATATTTTTGGGTATAGACTCAAAAAATGAGTTTTCTTCACTGACTCCTCTGCATCTCCCATAGCAGATTTCGTCGGGTTCCTTGATCAGCACCAATACGCATATCGTAATGCTAGATGTTTTGCTGAATCTTCGCCGAGTATCTGTAACTGTCATATTGTACTATAATGTTGTTATTTCCCGTTACTCGATCGCTCGTGATGTCATTAGTAGAATCACTCTGTATGTGATTGGACTTAACGCTGATCGTTACTCGTGGGTAGTGCGGTAATTTCACAATTTTTCCTGCCCGTTAGTGGGCTACCGCTTCCGCTTCTTGCGCCACATCGCAACCCACGTTCCTTCACCAGGACGCTTTATAAGGGGGATAGTGGGGCTGTTACTGTTTACCAGTGCATTGCCCTGCCGCCGCCACCATTTCCGCATCTTCTTTGCGCTTCTGAGCTCCTTCACAGCCCCCTGACCGCCACTGCTATAGATGCGCGTAAAGACCCTTGCCCACAAGAACCAGATGGGGAAGAGCAAAATCGGCAATGCGTCGACCAGCTGGGTGCCCTCTGAATTTGGGCAAACCGACCTCACCAAGGCCCGGAAGGAGGGTCACATCGCCAAAGCGGCTATCGGGTGATGTTTCTCGCCTTCCTCTTGCGCGGCTTATCCTTTCCTGCCCATGAATTTCTCTGCGGACTTCTCTTTGCTTACGGCATGCAGCTTCACCAGCTCACGCCAAACTCGATTTTACACATTGCTTGCTTTATCACTCTTTGTGAGTCTTTTCTGGGGATCGAACCCCATTGGATTCTCTAGAAATTTCTCTTCCGCCTCCGTCCTAGTGTTGCTTTGTCGAAGAAACCTGAGCTGGGCGGGGCTGTTGTTTCTGTCTATGCTGAGTTTCATTACTTGGAATTTACCATGGCTGCCTCAGTGCAAGGTTGGAAGAAGAAGTGGTTTTGCATCAAAGACCAGAAAAACTCTTCCTCTGACCAATACGGCATTGCCCCTTTTGATGCCAATAAAGATCTGAAGAAGTTATCATCGTGGGATTCGCCTCCCACGGAAGCTGAGATGGAAGATATCAAGCCACTGCTAACCCGCATCCAGGCTCTGAAGAGTGCTAGCGGAGGTGCGCTGGCAGGGACTCAGCTTATGTCATTCTTTCTACAACGGCGAGTTCAGCCTCTTCAGCATCGTATTTCCAAACTTTGGTCATACTCTGGCTTGGAAGATTCTTCTCGAGTGTCTAAAGAAGACATAAGTAAGAAGGATCTCGACAAACGAGTGAGAGCTCTGACTACTCTTATGAAGGATCATGAAATTCCCGCTTTAGCCACTGATTTCTTTGACTTTGAGCATCCCTTGCCTACGGTATGTGCTTTTTCATGCACCACCTTCTCATTTATTCGCCTTCTTGTATTTTATCACTATTTTGCTTACAGCTTTTCGACTTACTCTTCTGCAGGATCACCAATCCATTGTTTCTCGTCCTCCTCTTCCAGAGGGAGGACCTATTTAGGTTATTCCTGTTTCTGCTGTGTCCGAAGCCCCCGAGGCTGAGGACAGCCAGGACGGAGATGATATCGAAGATTCACTGGAGGGAACGAGCTCGACTACGTCGCCTCCTCCTACACATTCAGAAGATCTTGGTCTCGGTAGGAAGAGGAAGCGTGTCGAGGAGCTCCTTTCTTCGAGTACCTCTGCTCCCAAGAATGTGGCCGCGGAGGCCTCTGCTATGGAAGATGAAGAGGAACTTTTCGACCTCTTGGACTCGTGAGTCTTTGCTGACTTGAGTACTTATCTATTTTTCTTTGTTTCGACTTATGCAAGGTGTCTACTCTTTTGTTCCTTTTTTAGTGATAACGAGAACCCGAAAAAGGATGCTGCCACTACTCCCATTGTCGATGCTCCTGCTATCGATGAGCCGCCCTCTCAAGAGGCAGCTGTGGTACCTAAGTCGCCAGAGGCCGCTGTAAAAAAGGCCGATTCTCGTGCTTCCAAATTCCTGAAGAAAGCGTCAGTGGCGAGTACTTCCCTCGACGCCCATCGACCAATGAGCTCCACTGATGATGTAAGTACTACTTTTCTTCTTGTGGCTTACTCTTTTTGAACTGTTCTTCTTATGTCTTACTTTTGACAGACTTTGATGAAAAAGTTCGTCTCTTTGGGCACTGAGTGTGTCGAGTTTTTGGAAGCTGCTCGGGCTTCTCAGGGTAAGCTTTTTGCTATGCTGTGTCTTTTATCTATCTAATTTGCGTCTCCATGGATCTTTATCCAGCTTTCTTTCCCCTTTTTGTGCTGCAGATGCTTTGTCGGCGGCCAATGCTCGTATATCGTCCCTGGAAGCTGAACTCAAAGCTTCCAGAAAAGCCTGGGATGTTATCGCCGCTGCCAAGACCGCTGCTGAGAAGTCTACTAAATCTACAGTGGCTAAGGCGAAGAAAGCGGAAAAGGCATTTGCCGATGCTGATCGGGAGTGTTCAAAGGGAGCAGGCCATAACTAAACGCCTTAATCAAATTTCGGCTCTTGCTGGAGGTAAGTACCATGTTTTTCCCTTCTTGGCTGACTTTCTCATTCTTATGCTTACTGATGTGTGCTCACTTATCTTCTATCTCTGTCTTTTTGTTTCTGTAGAAAATACTGGGGTGTCTTTGGTGCCTTTGCAGCCGGACGATGATCCTCTGATGGCCGCGGTGAACTTGCTGGAGTCAAATTGGATATCTATCCAGGAAATCCTTGAGCTGGCTAGTCGCGTGCTAACGCGGATTTTCGTCGGGTTGTGGCCTAAGAAAATGGCGGATGTGCCAACTGCCGATCTGAAGAAACTTGCTACGGCTTTCGACACCGCCGAAGATCCTATCCTTCTGATGAAGACCGTTCGGTGAAGCGAGGCGTTGAGGGGGGCATTGCGCTTACTTATGCATATGGCGAGGAGGTTGACTGGGAGAAGGTTAGCTCTTCCCGTGGTCGACCTCTTTCAGAGCTGCGAGGTTTCTTTGAGAAGGCAAAGAAGTACGCGCCAGACATCGCGTCGATTATCACTCCTTCGGCGGCTTCTTCGACTTCCACTATGGTTTCTTCGACTCCGACGACAAGTGCGTCGATGCCCCCGCCATGCGCTGGTGCTACTTCTCCCGCACCTTCTTCCGTCGCAGAGCCTGCTGCTGAGGTGGCGTAGACTTTAGACTTCCCCTGTAGTATTTTTCTTCCTTTCGTAATGAACTCGTTCACTTTTTGCTCGAAGTCCAGTCAAGGAACATGCGCTCTTTGTAAATACTTTGTCTTTATGAAATGTCGTGCTTGATTGGGTTTCTGAATTGTTTCTTTTTGTCTTTTCTTTCCCTCCAGCGTGAATGTATTGGTGGATCGACGAATCGTGGTCATAGGTCGCCTCCTGTTGATGTGCCTCGTACTGCGACTTCTTCTGTTCCTCATTCTTGTTGTCACTGTGCTAAGTACTTGTCGAGGATTGCGGACCTTGAAGGTCGTCTATCTTTGATGAAGCATCAGGCAAAGACTGCTATGGCCCAGGCCCGTAAATCTTATGGCCTGATGAAGCAGGTGTCTGTTCTTGAAGATAAATTGTCGGGTTCGGTTGCAGAAGTTATGCATCTGAAGGAGTGTGACTCTTTCCTTGTTGAGTTCATTGAATCAGCTTGTGAACAATTGAAGTGTAAGTTTCCTGTAGACTTCCTTGAAATTTTTGCTGCCTCTCTAGTCGTTGTGTTTTTGATGAATTTGTACTTTCCAGGTACCTGCTTACATCCTGCTGATGAAAATTGTCGAGTTGCCGAGCGAATCGCAGCTTTGGAGAAGGTATCAACAGATGTGTCTTCTTTGTGGGCTGACCCAAGGCGCCGTAGTGCTGTTGTACTCCTGCAGGATCGCGCTCAACACATTGGTGAGGCTGTGGATGGTTGTCGAAAAGCCTTAACGACCATGCACTCCGTCATGCTTCCGCGCAACCCTCTGCTAGGAAGCTTTACGTAGCTGCTCAAAGTTTTTAAATCTAGTCAGCAAATTCATCGGCTGATAGAACTCAATTTGGTGGCTGGTGCCAATTTTGCTCTTGGATGGATACATAAGTGGCATCCAAAGCTCAATTACAGCTCCTTGTCACTGGGTTTTCCTCAAGGGGAAGTTAGGCTGCAAGTCCATATGGATGCTACATGATGTCTACGCACGCGTCTGTTCTTGTAGACAGTGTTGGGCCTCCAAGTGCAGAGGTTTGTAGAGCAGCAGCAAGTTTCCCTTAAGTGGATCACCCAAGGTTTATCGAACTCAGGGAGGAAGAGGTCAAAGCTATCCCTCTCAAGCAACCCTGCAATTACGATACAGAAAGTCTCTTGTGTCCCCAACACACCCAATACACTTGTCAGATGTATAGGTGCACTAGTTCGGCGAAGAGATAGTGAAATACAAGTAGTAGTGATGATTATAAGTAGTAAATGTGGTCTGAAATAAATATCGCTGCGAGCAAACATGCAACAAAATAGTAAGTAAACGGTGTGCAATGCTTGGAAACAAGGCCTAGGGATCATACTTTCACTAGTGGACACACTCCCAACAAATATAACATAATTGAACAAATAAATAACTTCTCTTCACTATGGTACTCTGAATTACTCTCCTATTGAACACCACTAATCATTGCGTAGGGCTACGCAGCACTCCTCAAAGTTCATCAAGTACTTGACAAACACCACTCATAGAGATATCCAAATCAAATCACAACTCAAGATAGATATTATTGCAACTTAGACCAAGTACTAACACGGTGCACACACTGTCAACATTACACCATGAAAGGAGGAATAGATCACTTCAATACTATCATAGTGATAATTATTCTCATAATCCATAAGAGATCACAATCGTAGCCTAGACCAAGTACCACCACGATGCACGCACTGTCACCGTTACACCATGGCAGGAGGAATAGATTACTTTAATAACACACTAGTGTACACATAATGAAGAAGAGTAACATCTACTTATTCAACATGATACAAAGCTCACGATCACATAAAGATCACATCATGGGAGAGAGAGGTGAACCACATAGCTACCGGTAGAGCCCTCAGCCCCGGGGATGAACTACTCCCTCCTCATCATAGGAGACAGCAAGGTTGATGGAGATGGCGGTGAGGTCGATGGAGACGGTGGAGACGGCGATGGAGACCGATGGAGATGGCTCCGGGGGCACTTCCCCGTCCCGGCAGGGTGCCGGAACAGAGACTTCTGTCCCCCGAAATTTGGCTTCGACGACGGCGGCGCTACGGAACTATTCTGGAAATTTCGCCGACTCCCTTAGGGTTTTCCGTCCCGAGGCTTTATATAGGCGAAGGGGCATCGTCAGGAGTGGCCCCAGGCCTCCTCACACCTAGGCGGCGCGGCCAGGGCCTGGGCCGCGCCGGCCTAGTGTGAGGCTGGCCTGTGGCCCCTCTCCTTCGCCTCTTCGGATCTCTGGAAGCTTCCGGGAAAAATAAGACTTCAGGAACTTGTTTCGTCCAATTCCGAGAATATTTCCTATGTATCACTTCTGAAACACAAAAACAGCAGAAAATAGGGAACTGGCACTGTGGCGACTTGTTAATAGGTTAGTTCCAGAAAATGCATAAAAGTGCCACGAAGTGTAACGAAACACAAGGCAAATGGTGTAAAAACAAGCATGGAGCATCAAAAATTATGGATACGTTGGAGACGTATCACTACACTTCAACCAGCTAAGAGGATCATAGCTAGATTGCTTTGAGAGGATGCCGCGTTTTTCTGCGAGCACCATTACTTAAATCCCCTAGGAGTAGATGATTCTGTGATGCTTTTACTGTATATATACTTTGTAGGCAGAACGCGAGATTTTCTATTTCTGAATTCTTTTGTCAGAAATTTCGTTTTGTTCTCAAGGCGTTTACGCTCTATGTTTGGTGCGTTTGCCGCAGTTTTACTTGAAGACACGTAAACTTGAATAGGAGGAACTTTGTCTTTATTTATACTTATAATGTAAGATACATGGGGTGTCCCAAGAGATCCGGCCAGTGACCCGTGTTCTGGATCTAGAGGGCATTGCCCTAGGATAACTTGTGGCTTTTAATAGCCTTGTTTTTCTACTCTACTTTTGTGCGCTTGCCGCCTATGTTGCCGAAGTTTTTCCCTCGTCTTCTGCTGCTTCTCCTGGACCTGACGTCTGCACCTGTAGTTTCTTCACTTCTGGCTCTGTTGGATGTCCTTCGAGTTGTTGTGTGGCTCCTATAGTCGCGCTTTTTGCTTTGCCTTTGGGTTCTCCATAGTTGGCCATCATGCCAAAGTTTTGGGCCATCTTGTGGAATTCCTTGTCGCATAGGTCCGATAACTCGAAGCTTCCTTTCACCGTGATGATTCCGTTGGGTCCTGGCATTTTGAGTACCAGATATGTATAGTGAGGAACTGCCATGAATCGCGAAAATGCAGGTCGCCCGAGGATCACGTGGTATTGTGATGGCCAGTCCATGACTTCAAAGTCGAGCTTTTCTCTTCTGTAGTTTTGGCGATTCCCGAAGCAAATGTTGAGTGCTATTCGACCTAGTGGATAGTTAGCACTTCCTGGGACGATTCCGTGGAAGGAACAGTCTGTTGGTTTCAAAAACTCTAGCGATATGTGCATTGCTCGGAGAGTTTTTGCATATATGAGATTTATTCCACTTCCTGCATTCATAAATACTCTGTCGACGTCATATGTCCCAATTTGGGCTTTGAGTACCAGAGGCGCGTTTTCCGGCCGAGGTACTGATATGGGGTGATCGTCCCTGTTGAATTCTATGGGTTGTTCCGACCAGTGCAGATACTACGTTGTTGCTGGAGGTGATGTTACTGCTAGGTTGACTTGTCGAGTTATGCTCTTTTCTTCTTTGTTCGACTTTGGCACTGGCTGTATCATTGCTGTGATGTGCCCTTTGGATGGAACATATCCTCCATCGTTATCGCGTCCCTGTTTTGGCTGTTCTTGATCCTGAGGAGCTCCACTGTTTCCTTGTTGACTTGTAGGCGCGTTGTTTGTGTTCCCTTCATATCCTTGTCTCTTCGCTTCGGCTTGTTTACCCATTGCTGCCTCTTGGAGTTTCAAGAACGTCGTGCAATCTTTCATCGCGTGCCTGCACACTCGTTTTCCATCAACGAACGCGGAGTGTATGTGGCACCGTCCATTTAGCATATCTTCTGGTGATGGGTTGTACTCTCTGGGTTCTTTTGTCTGGAATTTTTTACTGCTCCCATAGTCTTCTTTTCCATAACTGCGGTATCCCGAGCTTCTGCGGTCGTTTCCTTGATAACCATTGTCTTTGTACCCCGCGGCTACTTGGCTGTGGGAGCCGTAGTTGTCGTAATTGCGGGATCTCCTCCTTTGGCCACCGTATCTGTTTCCTCTGTCGTCTTCTGGTGATCGTGTTTGTTTGTTGTTGCACGCATCTTCGCCATCTGCAAATCTATTCGCTATGTCCATTAGATCGGATACTGTCTTTGGCTTGATTTTGCCCATTTCTTCGACTAAGTCTCCTCGCCGTAACCCGAGCATGAAAGCGTCTATTGCTCTTTCGTTCAAAACTTTGACTGTGGAATTTTTAATAATACTCCACCTTTGGATATACGACCGTAGTGTCTCGTTACGCTGTTGTACGCATGCCTTGACTTCTTCTATCGATGCTGGCCGCTTGTATGTCGACTTGAAGTTGCTCGTGAACTGTTTTGTAAGTTCCTCCCAGCTTCCAATTGTTTCTTTTTCTAATTTGCTCAACCATGACCTTGCTGCGCCAGTGAGGTGTAGTTGCAAACTTTACATTGTTGTTTCCTTTGTTCCTCCTAATATTTTCACTGCTTGTAAGTAGTCTGAGAGCCATGATTGGGGTTCCTGAGATCCATCGTACTTTTGTTGATCATGAGATAACTTAAAACCCTTGGGTACTGGCGTGGTGCGAACCCTGTGAGTAAAGCACGACACCCCCATCTCTTTTTCGTCGTCTTCGTAGTCATATGCTTTGGTGGGGGTCCTGGATCTTCGGGTTCCTCTATGCTTCGGGCTTTTGTGTCGCCTAGGTGATGGTGTCCTAGATCATCGGTTGCCGCTTCTGTGCCGAGGACTGTTGTGATGGCGTGGTGATCTTGATTTATGCGCTTCTTTGTTGCGATGTGCTTCCTCTTCTTTTGCTGTTAGTTTACTGCCTACCATCCTTAGGCCTTGCAGTGCGGCTCGATGCATGTGTTCTCTTGGGTCTCCTAGACTTGGCCGCGTTGTGTATAGATATGTTTGTGCTGCTATGAGCACTGCTTCTGGTGTCTTTGGTATGATGTTACCTTGCTCGTCGACCGATAGGAAGGACGAGTCGAGATTTTTGGAGAGGCTTTGCCTTTTGGAGTGTTCGAGGTTTTCAAACCTTGATCCATGTTGACAATGTTTTTTGCTATTTGTATATGATGCATCACTGCGCGTTTTATGGTAAGCTATGCTTGCTACGATGGCTGACTCTTTCCTCTTATGTATTTCAATTTTCTCTTTTGCTAATTGCTTTGACTGCTATCTTAAGGCATAATGATACCGTAACAGCATGTTTTTGCTTGCATCTCCTGGTATTGGCGTGCCGTGTTCCACGGCTGTTTTGATTATCCCCCACTCTTGGACTGATAGTCAAATTTTCTCTCTGCTTGCTAGGGAGTCTGCAGTTTCTCCTTCTGCTAAGTGATTTGCTCCTCTATTTATATTTGCTGGGTTGAGCACTAGATTGTTGTTTTCGTCGAGTTCTTCTGAGTTATCTCCTACAATAGCGAGTACTTGATATCGATTGTCGAACTTGCTGTTGAAGCTTGAGAAGATTAAATTGTCATCCTCATGAAGCTCTAGTCCTCTTTCCCAGGTGTCTGTTGATTTTCCTGAAGTATCATCATGGCAGATCATGAGGTCTTTGAGTTGATCTCCTAAGTCAAAATTTCCCATCTTTTCGTCAACTTCTGCGATTTTTCCTTCTATGACTTCTGTTGCTATGAAACTGACCGACGAATTTGCTTCACTGGAAGAGCCCACTGATGATTATGATATTGCAACTGTCTTGACTTCGCTTGCCGACGGATCCAATGAGACCAGATCTGAAAGGCGAATCGAGCCTAAAGATCCGACGCGAAAGTTTAGGCTTCCGATTGTAAAGTCCATGTCTTGATCCATGCTCTCAAATATTGGAGTGAAATTTGGCAGGTGAGGCTGAAAATTGACAGTTCCGAACGATATCTGGTTTTCGTCGACTTCTGAATTGTTGTTGGCTAAAAGCGAAAAAGCCATCGAATTTATGATTCCAACGCCCAGAGTCCCCACGGTCGGCGCCAATTGACGAGGGTTGACTCGACAAATGTCCAATATGAAGGACTTAGGATCGGGGGAATAGGGCGTCGGATGAACTCGAAGGTAAACTCAGTCAAACAAAGGTGCGTGACGAAAGTAAACGTAGGGTGAACTTTGGCTTACTCTCAATCTGTCCCTCACCGTCCTCTCCTGGCCCCTATATATAGGTGGCCAGGTCTCAAGGTACGGGAGGGGTCCGACACAGATTACAATACTGATATACGACATGAACTCGTATCTCGACTAGTATTACACTTGGGCCTAGCTTAATGGGCCCCAGGGTACTCAACTAACGGGCTCTATTATCTATACCCTTGTCACCTGTTTTGAGGGGTCTTTCACAAGCAAGGAGGTTGAAGACAAGTGGGATCTGCTTGAAATAATTCAAAGCAATATCGAAGATTGGGATTGTGACAAAGGTAAAGAATCAGGTATAAACTATGAGTATGATTGCATTAAGTCTTTCTCTGAAACTGCTGATTTTCAAGAGCTCAGTGCTAAATATGGTCTTGATCCTCAAATTAGGGTTGATTGCTATAGAGCCTTTTCTTCTCCTATTAATGTTCCTAAAGGAAATTGGGACGTGTATCATGAACCTTTTAAAGACACTTGCATGGAAAGTGAAATTGTTATTGATGATTGCAATAAACATGCTCAAACTTCTGAAAGTACTATTTCTTATAAATATGTTAATTTTTGTTGAGCACTTAGACCTTGTGAAAAGAATCAAATCAAGGAAGATTATTGTATCCACCATAGGAATGAGAAAACTAGAATGTGGGACAAGGCTCTAAATGAGCTCGATGAAAAGGTTTGTGCCCTCTATCCTTTTATTTGTGAACTTTGCTATAAAGTGGGTCATTTCAGTTTTCAATGCCCAGGATATGATAATAGCCTTTCTAATCCAATGAGTACTGCAAGTTTGTATTGTGATGACATGATCACTCCTAATCAGCATGATGAGCTCACTTTATTTTTGGGGTGTGAAGAGTTATCAAGAAAAACTTCTTTGATAGATATGAGTGCTTTTGATATGAATAGTGTCCTGCATGGTTGTCATCTTTATTGTGTTGATAATTGTCACACAGATACTTACATACAAAATGTTATAAAAGATGATGCTTTGCCAAAATATGACAGGACTAATATGTATTTTGTTCTTATTAATGAAAAGGAAGAATCCTCCAAAGTTTCTTCTATTGTTTCTAACAATAAACTAGGGTATGTGGAGGAGCTTCCTTTCAAGCCTCTCGCTCTTAAAGAGGGGAAGAAGAAGAAGAAGAAGAAGAAGAGGAGGAGGAGGAGTAAAAGGAGAGAGAAAACGGTATCTTCCCCTAAGCATGTTGCTCCTATTATAGTTTTTGCTTATGAGTCTGAACTCGATGATGTTCCTATGCCTATTACCTATAGTAGTGATCATGATTGGGAAAAACACTCTACTTTTGATATTGAAAATCTCTTTGGTACCAATTCTGAAAATAATGATGTTAATAATTGTTGTACTATTAGTGCTATCCATGTTCCTTGATATGTTTACAAATGAACACACTTTCAAAGATAGCTATTCTATTGCTTATGATGATACTATACCTTCAATTTATGATGATTACAATGATGAGTATGATATTTTCGGTCCACCTACTGTTGAGGAGAAAATTAGTTATGATTACAATATGCCTCCTATTTTGATGACTATGTTGATGAGAATAATGATAGCTATTTTGTTGAATTTGCTCCCACTACGATTAATAAGAATGACTATGTTCATGTGGGGAGTATTAATTCTTTTATGCATATGGCTCATGATAAGAATGTTTTATGTGATAGTTATATTGTTAATTCTATTCATGATGCTACTGAAAGTTATTATAAGAGAGGGAAACATGGTTTTATGCATCTCAATAATATTAAGTTTCCCCTCTTTATGTTGAAATTCTTGAAGTTGCACTTGTTTTGTTTTCCTATGCTTGTTGCTATGTGCTTTCATGACTTGTTTCTTTACAAGACTCTTAATCATAGGAAGTGGTTTAGATTTAAATTTGTTTCGTATTTGCTTTTTGATGCTCTCTCTTGCTTAAAGTTCTTTCCGGTACTTATGTGAGCATCTTCTCAAATTACTGCGCCTAGCTGAAAGACGTTAAAGAAAAGCACTCTTGGGAGATAACCCAATGTTTTCCTTTCAGAACTTTTTCTTTTTGTTGAGTCTTGGAAGTTATTACTACTGTAATGATCTCTCCTTATCATTTTTATTTCGTTCTTGTGCCAAGAAGAACCTCTAATTGGAGGAAGGTAAGATTTGGGGAAGTTGCTGTCCTGAAACAGATTTCTGCGCTGTACCATAAAAAGTCATGAACATTCCCAGAACATCATTTTGATCTGCTATTTCTTGTGCACATGCCCCAGGTTATTGTATAACTTTCATTAGTTTTGCACTTTTCGATTTGAGCAACAGAAGATTTTCAAAAAGATTAATCTTTAACAGCTGTTCTGTTTTGACAGATTTCTGCCACTATTTGCATTTGCCTCTTGATCTCTTTCTTTTTGAGTTCTTTTGATCACATAACTTTTTGAGGAAGTTGCTACAGTAGCTTATGTGTTAATATATGTTATACTTGAGTTGAAACTGAACCAAGAGTGGATTTACTATCTTGCATAAACTAATGTTGCTAATGAGAATTGTGTAAAGTTTTGTATGAAGGAAGTTTTCAAGTGTAGGGAAAGGAGAATGATGAGATGAGATGAAGGATGGACAACAGCTCAAGCTTGGGGATGCCCATATCACCCCAAGATATATCCAAGAAGTACAAGCGTCAAAGCTTGGGGATGCCCAAGGCACCCCCTTCTTCATCAACAAAAATATCAGGTCATCTTTCAAGACACTATATTTTTATTGCTTCATATGCTATGCGTTGTTCTTGGAGCGTCAGTTGTTTTTGTTTTCAGTTTTCTTTTGTTTTGTTTGCTGTAATAAATGGTTGGATTACATCATGTTTGTTTTGGAGAGAGACACCCTCCGTTTTGATTGCCTAGAACATTCTAATTTTCACTTTTATCGTTCAACGAATGTTCTCTTTTTCTAGTACAACGTTTAGCTTTTATTTTTCGCCTTCGTTCTTGTTCAGAACTTGTTTATTCTTTGTAGCTAGGTGTGTTTAGACCTCTGGTCTTTGTTGGTTTTCATCTTTGGGAGTTGTTTCAAAAAGGTTGATTGGTGTTGGAAAAGAGTAACCCGTTTTATGCTTATAGTGATGCAAAAAGGGAGCTTGTTTAGACTGTTGCCTAGACTTTATCATGTCATGCTTGATATTATTTTGATTACTAGAAAATATGCCCGTGCGTTGCATCGGGAGAGAAAAGAAATCTACGTCATGATAACATAAGAAAAATCATGATAGTATCTAGGTCGCCCGGGTCAAAGAACAGGGATAGGTTGTGGGTCGCTACCACTGGGATGGTTCAATGAGCTGTAACATCTTTGGAGCGCCAATGTAGGATTGTGATCAACAAATATTTTGACAGATGACACCATTGGAATAAGACATATTGATGAATCATGTGACATGGAGGCAATGATCACACATTTTTTAGAAATATTATGACCGTGTGAATTTTATTCCGTGTATCGGGAGGAAAATATTATGGTCAAAATTTCAAATCCAGATCAATATAAAATATGGGGCTCACAGTCACAGTCAGACCACTATTAGGTCAATTGACTCATCGGCTCATCGCATCTCATCTAGTATCTGGCTATCTGCCATTAGTTTCCCACGAATTAGCCCAAAACCATCCTCAAATCCCTTTCGTCTTCAAATCCCCATGAATCTTTGGTCTAGTCGTGCAGCCATTTGGCCCTCTACCGTCATGCCTCCTAGGGTGACAACATAAATTTTCCTCTTTGTATCAAATCAAGGACATGCCCATAGATAAAGAATAGATACAGACAAGAAAAAAGAAGAAAAGAAAGCAAAGCAATACTCCAGGTATATAGTGAGTCTAAGAAAAGCAATACTCACATGTACTGAATAAAATCAAGCAATCTACAGACCGTGAAGCAACCAGAGCTCAACAGACTAATGCGTGTACAGGCGTCATGCCGCTACGGTAGCTGATCAGATTCTTGATCTGCTCCAGGAGGCTTTAGTTCACATCAGCTTCTTCAAATCTACGACCAAGAAAATAGCTATCAGATAAAACTTCGCCAAGAGTGTGATGCAGATCATCATTGCGAGATTATGCAATAACAACCTGCTAAATATATAAACTTTAGTATGCCAACTTACGTGAACTCAATGGGTAAGAAATTCAATTAAATTCCGGCTGCCCTCACCTTGAGTTAACTCTGTGATGCTCCAGTGTTAACCAAACTCTTCAGGACAAAACGGACATCTAGAATGCAGTATGACCAATAAAACTACGGCTCAGATCGTAAAGCTTCAGTGTTGTTGTTCCACATTTCACATCTAGCAGAGGATCTATGGTTTGCAATCTTATGTTGTTCGTTGAAGGGTGTGTCTGACTGATTGGTACTTGATACTGGATTTAAGATTCCTCCTTTTTTATATACCTTAAATGTTACTTTGTATTCTTTTTAAAAAAATGCATTCTGAATTTTCCGGACTGCCCATGAACATTTTCCCAAGCCATCAGCTGAAGTACAGATTGGGCGCACCATAGATTACAACAGAGCGTTGGCGGGAGTCAAAGGGGTCCTAGACAGATAGGTGGTGGCCTTGTTATTGAGTCACCAATAGCATTTTTTGTCCTGTAAGCAGATTAAGAATATCAACCTTCGCAACCATAGGATTTTGATAAATTACAATTCTATTATATAAAACACAAAATCATAGCCAAACCTCATGAGCATCTGAAATTTTGAGTATAGCAGACATATCGCCATCGATTACCTTCAGTTTAAAATCCAATATTTTCTAACATAAATATTGAAGAGAGAAAAAAAGTGAGGCCAACAATTCATTAGCTTCAGCAATAGAGAAAATAATGCTGGACAACAAATAACATTCTTTCCGATACGGAAACAAACAGCTCCAATGGACCCTCAGAAGTTGCGCTTATAATTTTACACCACACAAATGATGAGTTGGCTGATCAGCTAATACAATATGATCAAGTCAGTCATGAGTAAACCCGAGTGGAATAATTGTACCTTACTGCATAGTATGATTGTGATCATATGTCGAATCACTCACAAATCGACCCCATATGACTATGCTACCTCGGTTGCTTGTCGTTGTTCTACATTGCCTATTAGCCTATTACGCCCTCCACGACACTCTGTGCTCGGTCCATCCTATTATCGGTACACAAATGAGGGGACCCAATAAACTGAATATCTAGGAGCTATTAACTAACAACTGAAAACCCACAATGATGTACATGAATATGATCTTATGTGCCAGGCATTGGACAAAAACTATGGACACCTCTAGAATAGTTTAATGCAACCTGAAACTAGAATTAAACTTTCATTTCTCAAGGCGGCAAGAATATTATACTAAGATTGTAAGCAAATTATCCGACAAAATATGTACTGCTAGCAGTCATCTACCTCACCCGCCTCATTGATTTGCCAAGAGTCCCTAACTCAAGAAAATCATACCTCAATCTGGAAGATAAACATCTTACGGTCTTCAGCCAAAGAATAATGTATTTCCAACTGCTGTATAGAACATCTGTATGACACTAAATGTACACTCAGCAGGTCAAAATTTGTACGTAAGTAAAACAGAAAGTTTTTTGTTCTTATTTTAGAAGATTACTAAAAAGTGAATCAACAAAGTAGCAGGTCAATGCAGTTGACGTTGTTGATTCAGCCGGAGTGGAACAGTGCTACAGAATATGAATTCTGAAAATATAGATGCAGGAAATACACGAATCAATGAATCTTGTATATCCTATTAACAACACTCCATAAGGCACATAAGAAAAGAAGGAGAAAACCACCGATCCACTTATTTCTCCTAGGTACCCACCAACGCACGATCTATGTCTACTCCTCTCTTTGTCCCTGGCTATCTTCTTCTTTCGGTTCATATGTCTACAAAAATAAATTAATAAGTAAGTATAGAAAAGCACCACCGATATGGCCAAAGACATAGACATGAAATAGATAACCTGTAATGATAGTGCCACTCCAGGATGGCAGGGGATCGCTCGGCAGTGAGATCTGGGTCAGCGAGAACTCAGGATCCCAGCGGCAGGAGGTGGAGACAAACCGGGGCCTACGTCGGATGCAAGGGACGACCCCGGTCCTGCGCGCGCCTCCACTCGCTGCGCCATCCTGCGGCGCCGTGTCGCCCCGCTGCCCCATCTCCATTAATCCCACCCAAGCTCCCCTGCGCGCCTTCAACTGCTTCAGGGATCCCCTTCTCCCGGGTGGAATGGAGCAGAGAATGAACGTGCAAGGATGCGGCAGCGGGAGCGAGGATCACCTTCGATCTGCCCCTCGCGGCGGTCGATCTGGCCTCCAAGCTGGTCGCCGGGCGGGAAGAAGCCGACCAGTCGGAGTAGTGGGCGCGTCGGCGTCCGGGAGCTCGAGCGGCTGCCTTGGAAAGCTGGTGGTGGGGTGGGCGTGGCAGCGGGATCCTAGGGCGACGCAGCTGCGCGGCTTTGGGAGAGTCGTTGCCAGGATCGGGAAGCAAAACGACCAATATAACCCAAGGACTGCTGGTTGATTTTCCCATTACTGAGGGGGTAAAATGCAAAAGAGGTGATGGACGAAACCAGCAACGGAATGCGCTGCTGGTGGAAAACGGAACACGTTCGTTCTTTTTAAATAGTAGAGATATGCTTAGTAGTCGTTGTTGTAGCATGACTTGTCTAAAATGACTGAGAGTGCTTAATGTGTCTTTGAAAGAATCATGCATTGTTTTTATCTTATAGAAGCATTTTTTTGGTATTCTCCTTTGATGCATTATTTGGGTTGACTTGGCGCATGCTTATACCATGTTTGACTTTAACCAGTCGCCTCAAGCCTCTATGATCATTTGATTTTTGACTTGTGATACCATTTTATGCTTTGGTTAATAATGTTTTGTCGCTATGCATGATTATGGCCGTTATTGCTCTCTTAGTTGGTTGCTTCCAGTCTTTTGCTAGCGTTCACCTGTAATGAGAGGGAATACTTCTCGTGCATCCAACTCCCAAAAACCAAAGTTTTCTAATATGTCCACCATATCTACCTATTAGCAATTTGCTATTCCAAGTATATTCGTCTTGCTTTTATCTATCTTCCAAATTAAACTTTTTGTTATAAGAAAATTAGTTAGTAAAGCTCTCACGAACCTGATGGCACTTTTACTTTCTTGCACTTAATAAACTTGACCATTGTGGCTCTCTTATATTGATTATATGCTTGCAAGTTGTAAGTTGGGAGTTAGCTCAGCCATACTGTCATGGGGCACGCTTTCAACATTGCACTTATTTTTATTCAGTTGATATCATGATCTTTTGTTTATGGATGCCTAGCGATGTGAAATAAGTTGGAAACTTGTGAGCTCATGGAGTTTGTATATGTGTTAGAGAAACACCTGGGCCGCTAATCTAAACCATGCATCATTCATGGTGGAAATTTACGGCATAATCATAGTGGACATTCGACGATGCATCTCAAAATAAAAAGCTATACCCAATGGTAAATAAAAGAGATGTCGAGGTATTCATATCTGTTTGTCCTATCATTTTGATATGGGAAAGCTTCCATATCCTCGGGCAGGAGGTACCCCGTTGGCATTCTCAATGATACATGTATGCTTACAATGACAAGAACTTGCTTAGGACCTAAGTCGAGTAGCATGCGGTTTAGGTACTCGTATTCACGGGACATGAGATTTTCAACTCATGACTTGTCAAGCATATATCTCATATTTGTACTCACATTAACTTTAACCACTCAAGATGCCTATGATGGGGGCAATGAGAGCTCAAAGCTAATAAGTACCATAATTTTTGGAAGGTTTATAAAACTTGCAATCACTACTTCCCTCTGCGAAGGGCCTTTCTTTTACTTTTATGTTGAGTCTTCATCTTCTATCTTGATGCACCGATTAAGAGAGCATAGTTATCATTCTGAGTATAATGTGCATGGTCCCAAAATTTATTATTGATTGATTCATGATTATGGTATTGCTTGTTCTCAAATTATTTGTATCTAGTCACCCTCTTGAACTTTGAAGGTGTCATATGCATTTATGTTTTGCTACTCCATGAGGGACAAGCTGAATACCACTTTGCTATGTTTTCTATATGCTTCAAACAAACATACATCTTTCAATGCATTATTACTCATGATCTTTTGTTTGTGTTTCTTTTCATGTTGTAACATGGTTGCGAAGTTCTATGGTTAGAATTATATCTCTTATGCCCATGTTTGGAGTACTTTGATCTCAGCATGCAATGCTTTACCTTAAGTTGATCAAGATTGTGTTGGTGCATGTCACCTCAAAAATTATTGTTTTGTTATCACTTACCTACTCGAGGATGAGCAGGAGTTAAGCTTAGGGATGCTTGATACGTCTCAAACGTATCTATATTTTTTGATGCTCCATGCTTGTTTTACACCAATTGCTTTGTGTTTTGTTTACACTTTGTGGCATTTTTATGCATTTTCCAGAACTAACCTATTAACGAGATGCCACAGTGCCAGTTCTATGTTTTATGCTGTTTTTGTGTTTCAGAAAAGTTACACAGAAAATATTCTCAGAATTGGACGAAACAAAACCTAAAGTTCCTATTTTTCCCGACACGACACGAAGTCCAAAGGGGAGACGGAGGGGAGCCAGGAGGCAGGCACCATAGGGTGGCGCGCCCCCCTCTGGCTGTGCCACCAGGTAGTGTGGCCCCCTGGTCCACCCCCTGACATCGCCCTTCCGCCTATATAATCCCTCCGATGCGAAAACCCTAAATCAATCGGCGTTTTCCCATATAAAGTTCCGCAGCACCGTCGCCATCGAAGACTAATTTTGGGGGACAGAAGTCTCTGTTCCGACACCCTGTCGGGATGGGGAATTGTCCTCGGAGCCATCTCCATCGACTCCACCACCATCTCCATCGCCGTTGCTGTCTCCTATGATAAGGAGGGAGTATTTCTCCCTCAGGGCTGAGGGCTCTACCGGTAGCTATGTGGTTCACCTCTCTCTCCCATGATGTGATCTATATGTGATCATGAGCTTTGTATCTAGTTGAATTAGTAGATGTTGTTCTTCATATATTATGCTACTCAAGTGCTTTATTATTGTAATCTCTGGAGACACCTTGTACCATGATGTGAAGGTGACAGTGTGCGCATTATGTATGTCTCTTTGGCTAGTGTCTCTATGAATTGTTAGTGTTTGTTGGAACCATCTAGTGCGCTCAAGGTGATAGTATGGGGCAATTTAGTTTGGGGAAATGCAAACTTTGAGGAGTGCTTCGTAGCCCTACATATGATTAGTGTTTGTTATCCATCAGAGAATAGTTTAGAATAGCATAGTAAAGATAGATATTTATGTGTTCAATTAAGTTATCTTTGTTGAGAGTGTCCACTAGTGAAAGTATGATCCCTAGGCCTTGTTTCTAAGCATTGAAACACCGTTTACATTCAGTTCTGTTACATGTTTGCTCGCAATGATATTTATTTCAGATTGCATTTACTACTTATAATCATCCATATTACTTGTATTTCATTATCTCTTCGCCGAACTAGTGCACCTATACATCTGACAAGTGTATTGGGTGTGTTGGGGACACAAGAGACTTCTTGTATCTTAATTGCAGGGTTGCTTGAGAGGGATACCTTTGACCTCTTCCTCCTCGAGTTTGATAAACCTTGGGTGATCCACTAAAGGGAAACTTGCTGTTGTTCTACAAACCTCTGCGCTTGGAGGCCTAACACTGTCTACAAGAACAGACGCGTGCGTAGACATCATTGCACATCTAGTGAATTTACTTTGTGTCAAGCCATAAAATTTAAAAAGACTAAAAAACGACTTAGCGCCTATTCACCCCGCTCTAGTCATCCGTAACGATCCTTTCAAAAACTAATATGTTTTTTGCGGGGAAAGCAAATATGATTAATGCAACCTCATTGAGAAGAGTGCTAACTCAATATTGTGCAAGCTCGAGACAAATGGCAAGTGAGGCTAAATGCAATATATTTTTTAGTCCAAATGTGGATGTACATGTTAAAAGCTTAGATTTGTGAGGAGCTTAATATTATGACCGTGGCCATTTCTAAAAAGTACCTAGACTACCAGCCATGGTGGGTCTTGATCGCTCTGCTAGTTTTATCTATCTTCTGGAGAGGATTATTGAAAGACTTACATGATGGAAGGAGAAGTTGTTATCTCCGTGAGGTAAAGAAAATTTGCTAAAGGAAACAATTCAGTCTATTCTCGTGTTTGTTGTTGGTATCTTTAAAACCCCCAACAATATTTGTAAATATATTAATGATGCCATGTCTAGCTTATGGTGCGGAGATTCTGATGAGCAAAGGAAAATGCATTGGTTTGCTTGGTGGAGAATGTGTATTCCCAAGAAGATGGGTGTCATAGGCTTTCAGGATTTACAATATGTTAATCTAGCAATGTTGGCAAAACAATCATGGATATTATTGCAGAACTCAGACTCTTTGTGTGCTTGAGTGTTAATGGCTAAGTATTATCCTGATGGTGATTTGTTGAAAGCGGGACCAACAAAGGGTTCTTCTTTCACTTGGAGTATTGTGGTCAGTCTACAAACATTTAAACATGCTCATATTTGAAGAGTGGGTTTAAGCTTCAAAATTAATTTCTTGGAAGGACCATTGGATTCCTAACAACCTTACTAGGAAAGTTATGACACCTCGAGGACATATTGTCTATACAACTATGGATGAAATTATAAATCCCTACACTAATGTTTGGGATGAAGAGTTAATCTGAGGTTTGTTAGTGGATGCAGAGAGAATCTTGAGAATTCCTTTAAGCGAACATCTCAAATAGGATTTGTGGCATGTCACATGAGTAAAACATATACTTTCTTTGTGCGTTTTGTGTACCATGTGGAATGAGAGCATCAATTTGGTATTAGGGTTCAGATAAGTGATGGTCAAGGTTAATCAAGAAGTAAATCCGCTTTGGGATATAGTTTGGAAGGCAAAGTCAATATTTTTTGTGTGGGAGGTGCTTCATGGTATTGTTCATAGGATGGCAATTCTCGCAGCGAGACACATCAAGGTTCACCCTCAGTGCGCACTTTGTCGGGTTGGCCCGGAAGATATGAAGCATTTGTAGTTTTCTTGTATTTGGGATCGACAAGTTTGGGATAGCCTTGGCCTTACACAAATGATTGATGAAGCCTTTCGTGTTGACATATCGAGGTCTGTCATTTTGGAGCGTATCTTATGTGATCAAATGAAGCTTTTCTCCGGTTCTTAATCATATGGGATTGAAACAATCAGTGGCACTTGCTTCCTGATACATTGGTGGCAGTGAAGGGAAGTAGTAAATGGAAATTTAGTTGCTCCGCCAGCTAGTACAACCCATGAAATCAATGCCTTAACTGCAATATTCGGCTCGATCAAGAATAATTGAAAGGAGAAGGAAGTACTATGGATAATACCCATCTATGGTTCCTATAAGTTCAACATGGATGCATCCTTCCATGCATTCAGATGGCTCATGTGCAATGGGCTTAGTTATTCGTAATCATGTTGGAGAAACAATTGCAGGTAAAGCATGCCCACTGCCATACCATTGCTTAAAAACTTGTAATTATTAGAACAGCTGGGGTTATGCTTTGGTTGTTGTTGAATTGAACTCACTAGACCTTATCCAAGCATGCAATGACACAATTGAGGTTTGGAGTCCTTACTACGATTATGGCAGAATGCTTTAGTAAGACATTCACATTTTCAGAGATATATTTTCAGCATTGACTGAGGGATTCAAACAAGGTGGCGCATAATCTAGCGACGAATGCTCATGTTACAAATAATTTTGTATCCTCAAAGATATACTTCATCCGATCGAAAATAAGTATCAGTGACTTAGTATAAATTTTATATTAAATTAGTATAAAATTATCAATACTTATTTTTGATCGGATGAGGTAATATATGATGTAATCCTGTGATAAATCAATAAAAAGCCACATTCCTAAAAAAACCGAATTGATCTATCAAACCATGTCAGGCAAACGAACCAGGTCTCCAACCCCCGCCCGACCCCGAACGTGACAGCCACGGCGTCACCGCCAGACTCGACCTAAAACCCTAAACCCAGCGTCCCCATATATACACAGCCACCCGAAACCATCCCCTCCCCCAAACCGCCCTTGCCGGCCGTGCCGCTGCCGCTGCCGCCAGCCATGTCGCTCGACCGGAGCTTCTCCGCCTCCGCCGCCCTCTCGCGCCTCCTAGCCCGCTGCCCCGCGCTCGGCGGAGACCCGCGCCTGCTCGCGCTCGCGTCCGCGCCCGCCGCGCCCTCCTGCGACGACGTAGCCGCCGCGCTCGCCGAGCCGCTCCTCCACCCGCGCTACACCCTCCCCATCATCGGCTGCTTCCTCCCGCTCGCGCCCGTGCTCCTCGAACGCGCCTCCGCGCTCCTCCGCACCGCTGGGCCCGCCCTCCTCGTTGACAGCGCCGCCAGCCAGGAGGAGGAGGCCGGGGAGGCGGATACCCGCGTCGCCGAGTTCTACCTCTCCAGGGGCAGGGGCTTGCGGCTGCACGAGCTCGCGTGCCTCGCGCTCTCCCGCGCCCTCGACCTCGCCCCCTACCTGCTCCGGTAAGCTGATTGCCATTCCCCACCCCGCTGTTGTGAATTTCGAGTGCTACAGTCAACAAAAAATGACTCGCCATCTAGTTCCTTCCTAAATTCGCTGCTACTTTTAGCCTTCGACTAGGCACCGAAGCAGGAAAACACCGAATATCGCACGTTGCTGCAATTGTTTCCATTGGCCTACTTGATCAGTCATGCGGAGGATTTAAGTGTCCTTCCCGTTTTACTCAATCTGAACTGATTTATGTAGTTCAGACTTTTGGCAGCGTGTGAATCCTGGCAAATTGTTTTCAATATTGAATACATCTGAGCTAGGTTCTAGATTAATTTCCTTTCAGTTTTGAGGAAGTCTTAGTTTAGGTTCTGCATCCGTTTACTCATTAATATCGTAATATGTTTAAGAATTGTTAGTTATAGGACATTGTCTGTTACACCACATGCAGACCCAATAACCTCCCATGTTTCTGACTATCTGCCTTGCTACTCACCCTTTGTTCTGACTGTTGCCTGCTGTAGAAGTAAGCTGACGCCATCATCAGGGGTAGTGATAAATTAATCAGGATAAAAAATAGCGTGCACTGATTCCCTGTTTCTAACTCCCTACTGCTCAGCAGTGTCACATGAGTTCATCAGAACTAATGGACCAAAAATACAACACACATTTGGTTTAGTGGTTAGATGAATTTTATGTCGACTGTTCTTTGTTCTTCACACTATCATAAATTTCATCTTTCTACAGCTACAGTGATGATTCTTCATGAAATCAAGGCATGCAAGTGAGGTGCTATATGTCATAACTAATAGCTAAAAACTGTTATTCATTGCAGATATGTATTGAACTACTTCAAGTTTTCTCCACCACCATTCCAAAGACTTTTATGTGAAGATGTTCTATCAACAATTCCTACCAAGGTATTAGTTTTTCATGTGGAAGGTTATAAATACATTGTTGCTACATGTTCCAAATGTGATAGTTTTGTGACTTATCCAATACTGCCCATAGATATTTTCTCAATGCACTGAGATTTGAGTTTCTTAATGCATGTATCATCCTAACCACCCCATAGCTTGCATAGTATCTATCATATCATCGACATGATCTCAACTCATAGCGTAATCACTTCTCGTATACCTCGTTACTATGTTATTTGTGGTCTTTCATCACCGTTGTAGATATTAGATTAGCATTGCATAAGGTGAGTTTAACAACTAAGAAGCTAGCATTGCTATATGTTTATAGAATGGTGATATCAAAATTGCTTGTTCCATTGCTTTCAGTTTCGTTTGTTTGTGGCATTGCTGGCCTTTTTCCTCGACGTGCATCTTGCACACAGTGCATGCCAATAGCCTAATGGATGAAACTTTTTCATTTTACCATTGCAGTGACATGATTAATGTTGTTTGCTTTCAGGGACTACATCTGTTCCTTGATGCCACACAAGTATCATATCGGTTTCTAGAATTGGAACCCAGGGTATTTTGTGAGCAGTGGGATTGGTCTTGCTTCCTAGACCTTGTAGATAGTACAACTGATTATGTTTTAGCTCATGACCCACTTTATAGTGTTTGGTTAGACTTAAGATGGTGTTCAATACAAATACTCATGGTGGTTCTGAAAGCAAGTGATAGGGGTATTGAAAGTTTTGGTCTCGGGGCAGATGCTGCATTTCCTTGTCTACTGAGGTTTCTTCTCAGTCTCTGTTCTTTGTTATTGTTTTCTCTGGATGTTGATTTACATGACTTTATGATAACAAAGTTATTAATCTTCTAGATGGAAGGAGTATTGCATGGATACTTCCTTAGAGAAAGCCTCTTTATATCTGCAAGCTGAAGAGAGCATTTCTAACATTGATGTGACTTCTTTGGTTGATACCTTGTCGGATTGGCCAGCGGTTACAACGGGCAAGGAGCATAGCATTGGAAGGTCTGTGCATTTTGTTGTACTCATGTTAGCTATGTTTCTCGTCGCATTCATCTTGCTTATAGTAATTTTAAGTTGTTTTTCTCTGTTAGTCTGTTTGTGCTTACTCCGACAATGAGGAAGAGCTATGAGGTAGCTTTGGTGGCAGTTAGCCAGAGGTGGCCTGTGCTTCTCTATGGTCCTGTTGGAGCGGGAAAAACTGCACTGATTAACAAATTGGCACAGAATTGCGGAAATCGAGGTATATATTTTTAATCTGCTACTGATATTGATGATGTTTAGACACTTCCTTAGAAGATTTTATGCAATCTAAAACTATTCTGAAGGTCCAATCCACTAGATATTTTTATGGGCTTATTCACTTGCATGCACAGAAGGAGTATGCTTATGTAAACTACTGCATACCAACCATATATATCATTACAGTTTTCAGCGAAGCATTCTGTTCTCTGCTAGTTTTGGAGTTATTTCATGTAGTTTTGTTTATGTGCTGACACTTGCACTAGGCAATCAGAAATAGACAACTACATTGGAAGAAAAGGTTGGTTGAACTCTTACGAGTTCAGATATGTTTTCTCCCAATTCGGTTGGTTGCTGTGTGCCTGTTGTTGGTCCAGCAGTTCCAAACTAACTTAATGGAAATGCCGCGTTCCAGCTGTTGAAGTGTATATGTGGATTGCCTAGCCCTTTTCATCAATTTGGACTTTTTGGTTGCGTTGGCTAGTGCATGAAACTTGACATGGTATCAGAGTCTGGGGTCTTGAGTTCGAGTCCTGGCTTTCACAATGTATCCTAAAATTGTTGTTCAAGTCCATACCTCTTGAGACTTTTATATTCATTTCTCTTCTCTGGTCACACGTGTGGGTGTGTGGGTGGGTGGGTGGGGGGGGGGGGAGGGAGTTGGGACTTTTGGTTGTGCTGGCTAGTGCATGAAGCTTGACGCCAGCGACGGACTGTTGAGAACTCTCTGCCAGTTTTTTTCATTAGCAAACAAATCCATGGTTACACCTTTTCATACTATTATTTGAACGGAAGTTTTCATTCGGTGTTATTATGTCCAACCGATTTTTTTCTTATCACTTGTGGAACGAATCATAATCATCTCTGAGAACACTGTTAGTTTCCAATGCATTTACTTAGTAATAACTACTAATTATATTTGCAGTACTTTTTATCCACATGGATGAGCAAATGGATGGCAGGACCTTAATAGGAAGTTACGTTTGCACGGAAATACCTGGTGAATTCAAGTGGGCTCCTGGTTCTCTCACACAGGTACTGTCCCCTCTCTAAACCCTCTGGAGATTCTTGATATAAACTTATTTTTACCATCTTATTGGGGGACAGGCCATTATGAAAGGGTTTTGGATTGTGTTCGAAGACATCGACAAGGCACCCACTGATGTGCAGTCAATCTTACTACCTTTATTGGAAGGTTCAAGCTCCTTCTCAATTGGGCACGCAGAGGTGAAATTGGCCTTTGCCTTTTAATTGTTTGACCCTATTATAATGCAATTGCAAGTGCATGTTAGAACTTAGAAGAGAAGAATACCTATGTTACTTGCGATGGTTTTCACTTACCTGCAGATGCTTACAAATTTTGGAATTTCTAATGCAGGCAGTTGAAGTTGCTGAGAGTTTCCGTTTATTTGCCACGGTCACCACATCAAAGCATGATGTTTCACATGCCCTGGAAGGTTCGTTTGTTTGGTTAAAATTACTTTTCTAAGACCCCATGACTTTGCATGTTCATGATGAGTAAAGTAGTGACTGTTAATTAATGGTCATCATTGTGTATATCTTTTCATCAGGAAGATTAACCTATAGTGCGCTTTGGAGAAAAGTGATGCTGGGAGAACCTAACCGGGAAGACATCGTTAATATAGTTAATGGATGCTACCCAAGCTTGGATCCCATCTCCTCTAAGCTCATAGGTAGATGAAATCATCTTCTATCACTTTTTTGCCGGGTTCTGAAGTCTGAACTGCGTAATTAATGCATCATCTGCCCTGTAGATACCTTTGAAAAGGTCAACTCTCTGGTTTCTTATCAGTTTGGTGGGCTCAACTTAGCTGGAGGTTTATCCGATGGCATTCTGCACAGATTTTCATTTAGGTGCTTATACTTATTGCAGCATTGCTTATTATTCTATCCTTAGGAACAAACTTCATAATCCTCATTTATAGGGACCTGCTCAAATGGTGCAAGAGAATAGTGGGCGTCGATCTCAACTTTGAGGGTCTGGGATTTTCATCCAGTGATTGTAAATTCATATATCACGAGGTTTTTGCTCTTTCTATCTTCTACTACAGTCTGATCTCCCTATGTTCATCATAACATGTCATCATAGTGGAAAGCGTGCAGATAAATGTTTTAAACTTTGTGGTAGCCAGATAAGCCACTTGAAAATGTGTGCGTTGTTTGTAATTATTTATACTTAATACTATCATGACTAAGAATTACATTGTTACTGTGATGGAAATTAGCTGGTTCCAAGTTGCGCCTTGGACATGATTCAAAAGTAAAATAGCACTTCTTCTGATGGGAATATTTTCAAGCCTGTTTTCACAGATGATTATTTCAGGAATATGCCACTTTGAGTCTGGATCTAATGGTCACATCCAACACATTGCAAAACACTGTTAACAACTTTACGTTAGGATCTGTAGTATTATCTAAAGCAGTAGCGCTCCCTGGGTAAAGGCGCATGGACGGACACATGGAAAAAATGGCACGTTGTCATGTTATTGTCCTAGTGTGGAAGATTGATCTATAAGAAACATTGATCTATAAGAAACAACTCCCATTGTACAATTTGTTCTCCCTGTTAATTAAATGATCCTCTGTCTTCTTTATCCAGGCTGTGGATATTTTTGCTGCTTCTCTATCATCTCCTGAGAAAAGGCTATACGTAGCAAGAGAAATTGCTAGAATATTGGGTGTTCCTCATCTAGCAGAAACCATGCAACCTACAGACAAGCCGATTATCCAGGCATGTTCACTGAGTACCCATATGTAACACCTGTTCTGTTTTTGGTTTTAGTAAAATTAATCATTCCTAATGCACAGGCTCGACACACTGACTTGCACGTTGGCAGAGTTACGCTGCAGTGCAGTGACAAACCGGTAATGCACATTGCTCTTTTCAATACATATAAATTAAATTTCTGGTTGTTTGCTAATTCTGGGTTTCAAATATGCAGGCATTGATTCAAAAAGGGACATTTGCTGATATTCGCTGTGCATTAGAAGTTCTTGAGAGGGTTGCCTGTTCAATAAAGTTTAATGAGCCTGTTCTTCTCGTTGGCGAAACTGGCACGGGGAAGACTACACTTGTGCAAAATCTTGCTACCTGGCTTAAACGGCCATTGACTGTGGTGGTATGGACAAATAGTATCATAATTCTCTTATAATAATCGAATTCTTGCAAAACTGGTGATCATCAAATTTATTAGTATCATAATTATCTAATCTAATACTGAATAATTTGCTTGTTTACAGTTGCATAACCAGTGATCATCAAATTCGTTACCCTAAAATTGATCACACCTACCATGCAATTGAAAAGAATCAAAATCGCAAAGCCATGAATCTCGCGAACTACCAATCTATCATTCTATTCGGCAGTGCCATGTGGAGCTCGGCCACAGTATTTTCGATACAATGCTTATTGAACATGTTATAGTGTTTTGCAAATATTTTTGAGGATGAATTTCATTGAAAAATGGCATAAAAACTGCATTTCCCACTTCCGCTGTGACATAGAAAGTCCAAAACATATACTGGAAAAAAAATTCAGATCATACTTTTTATCTTGGTCACACAATCTTTGAGATTTACGGTGTGTTTATAGTTTTTTGTCTTGTTATTTTCAGAACTTAAGCCAGCAAAGTGATATATCGGATCTCCTTGGTGGATTTAAGCCGACAGATGCTCGGTTAATATGCAACCCTCTTTATGTGGAGTTCAAGAATCTTTTTTGTCGAAGTTTTTCTGCGAAGGTGCGGCCATCGCTTGGTTCTCATGGTGTTGCCCTATACTTAAAATTCTTTGATCTATGTTACAATTAGTCTGGTAGCTTTGGATTGTCGTTGTAATACTCTGATAGATCGATTGTTTGACATGCTAGCTTATTGGATAAACTAAAAAATGTTATGTGGATTATAAGTTCTATGATCTACTTTCATGGCTATTGTTTTAGGGAAGGTTTGCTTAAGATGGATTACTGAGCCACGATTCTGTTGCTCGTAATCCTAAGATGTAGATATATCAACTATGCCGTAGAATCCTTGATATTTATCGATTGAATTGTTTGCTTCTTCAGGAAAATGAAGCTATATTACATACTTTTGATCAATATGTAATGGAGAAGAATTGGATAAAGTTAATAAATCGTTTGGCAAAATGTGCCGACAAAGTTCGGCAGCTACTTGAAAGTAGTTCCGAGGTCAGTGTTGGTTTAAAGAGAAAAAGGCAGCTGCCTTCACAAGATAAAGTTCAGCAGCTACTTCAAGAAAGTTACAAGGTCAGCGCTGGTTCAAAGAGGAAAAGGCAGCTGCCTTCCCAAGTTATATCCGACTGGAGCTCCCTTTCTTCCAGGCTAAATGCTGCCTGTAGTCAAATTGGTTCAGCCTCTGGCTTGTCGTTTCAATTTGTGGAGGGTGCTTTTGTTGAAGCTATAAGAAATGGTCATTGGATTTTGCTTGATGAAGTTAACCTTGCACCTCCAGAGACTCTCCAGAGAATCGGTGCTGTCCTGGATGGAGAGTCGGGCACACTGTGCCTGGCTGAAAGGGGTGACGTGGATTATATTGAACGCCATCCTCACTTCCGTATGTTTGCATGTATGAATCCAGCAACTGATGCTGGGAAAAGAGAGTTGCCGTACACTTTTAGGAGCAGATTTACGGAATGCTTTGTTGATGATCTTATGGATGACGACGATCTCCGCCTTTTTGTCAGTAAATATCTGGATGGTCTGCATACTGCTAAAGGAGTTATAGATAACATTGTTCGTTTTTATAAAGCAGCAAAAAAGGAAGCTGAAGAGAAGCTGCAGGATGGAGCTAATCAGAAGCCCCAATTTACTCTGAGATCTCTTTCTCGTGCACTAGGTTATGTAAAAACCGCAGAGAAAATATTTGGCTTCAGGAAATCTCTTTATGATGGCTTCTGTATGTTCTTTCTTACAATGCTGGATGCCCCTAGTGCAAAAATTATTAAGAACTTAATCGTATCTCTTTTGTTAAATGGAAGAGTGCCACCAAGCATTTCTTTTGCTGATTACTTTGTGGAAAAATCTAAGCAACTGGATGTTTCAGAATCAGATGATTTTTTGTGCAGCTATGTGTTAACCAGCAGTGTTACTGAGCACATAGTTAACCTTGCCCGTGCTGTTTTCATTAAAAAACATCCTGTACTCCTGCAAGGTCCAACGTCAAGTGGCAAAACTAGCCTAGTGAGGTATCTTGCTGCAAAAACTGGCCATGAATTTGTCCGCATCAACAATCACGAGCATACTGATCTTCAAGAATATCTTGGTACGTATGTCCCTGACAGTCATGGGAAGCTTCACTTTCAGGAGGGTGCTTTAGTGAAGGCTGTTCGCGAGGGGCACTGGATTGTGTTGGATGAGCTGAATCTTGCACCTTCAGATGTCTTGGAAGCTTTGAATAGGCTGTTAGATGACAACAGGGAGCTGTTTGTTCCAGAGCTTCAAGAGACTGTTCCTGCTCATCCTGACTTTATGCTTTTTGCTACTCAAAATCCGCCTGTGCTTTACGGGGGACGTAAAATGCTGTCTAGAGCATTCCGCAACCGTTTCATTGAAGTGCATGTTGATGAAATCCCAGAAGATGAGCTAATCACAATTCTGGAGCAGCGGTGTACTGTTGCTCGCAGTTATGCCACAAAAATGGTTCAAGTTATGAAGGACTTGCAAACACATAGACAAAATAGTAGAGTGTTTGCTGGCAGACATGGTTTCATTACTGCACGAGATTTGTTCCGTTGGGCCAACCGGTACCGAACATTCGAGGGGAAGTCATATGAAGATCTGGCTAAGGATGGCTATTTACTTCTTGCGGAGAGATTAAGGGATGACAATGAGAAAGCTGTTGTTCAAGAAGCATTGGAACGTCAACTACGTGTTAAACTCAACATCCCTGATCTATATAAGTCGGTAGGTTTAATCTTTCTGTGGTATATTGCTAACACTTAATTTCTTCAGTATCCGACCTTACTTATTTTATGTAATCAGTGGAAACCCACTTTTTAAAGAACATTACTCATAAATCATAATGTTGGTCTGAATACTGAAACGGTACTATTTTTTTATGGTATATAACCACACAATTCCTGAAATTGCAAGTATGCCAGTTAGTTGGTACTCAATGTAAAAGTTTCTGTACTCATCATTCAACTGGAAATATTTTAAAGTTATACGTGTTGTACTAGAAGGCTTCAAATTTATTGTTGCCAATATTGATATACATGTATGGAAATTTGTAGTACATTGGAAGTTATTTTCTGGCATACTACTACTAGATGCATAGTGATTGTACTACGTGTGTTGTTTTACTTGGCTTACATTCTCATTCTACCAAATATCTCCTAAATTCTTTGGGCATTGTTTGCATCCACAGTAACCTGTCTCTGTTATATAATGTGAAAAATCTTGTACTCCCTCTGGCCAATATTAATTGGCGCAGCCTGCCAATTAATTTGGGCTGGAGGAAGTAGACTTTCTTGCCTGACATAGTTATAGTACTTCAGTTGCTGCTTGGCTTTTGAGTCTGCTCTCTAATTTAGAGATATTTGTCTGCAGGAGGGCATCTATGGCGATAACTTATCTCCTCATGCTGTAAGACAGAGAGTACAAGAAAGCTTTGGAAAGTGAGTTTTGTTTACTTCATTCTTCAGTGTGTATTTCGCCTTCTCCTGATCTGATGAAATATCTTTTTGAGCTCTTGCAGTATCACTTGGACAAAAAGTATGTGGAGACTGTACTTTCTCATCGACCGCTGTTACAGGTCACGGGAACCTGTCCTCCTTGTTGGCGAAACTGGCGGTGGGAAGACAACAGTTTGCCAGGTCCTAAGTGCTGTTCTTGGAGTAAAGTTACACATTTTGAACTGCCATCAGTATACTGAAACATCAGACTTCATTGGGGTGAGATTTGTGTCAACTAAATCTTTACTATGAATTGTATTTTTGTATTGCGCTTCAGAGATTTGGTTCACTAGCATAATGGCATGACTGTTTACTTGCAGGGATATTGTCCTATACGTGATAGGTCGAGAATAGCACTGAAGTTTAAGGATCTTATTTTAAGAATGAGGGAACTGGAAATTTTCATTCATGTTGCAGGAGATGTGGTATGTTTTTTGTTTTTAACATGTGGTGTTTTAGTGATGAGTTATATACACTTCCCAAAGTAGGGAACTGATTTTGCTATTGTTTACAGACATTTCCCTCAGATATATCTGGAGCTGTTAGCATCATAAATCATATAAATGGAATACTTGATAGATACAGAAAAGAAAAGGAACTGTTTCCGGACGTGCAACCTCAAGAGCTTAATGAGCTGGAGGAAATTAAGTTGAAATTGACGCATCTCCACCAGGATTGGCAGAAATTTTTTCTTTGGCAGGATGGTCCACTTGTGCAAGCAATGAAGATTGGAGATCTTTTCCTTATTGACGAAATTTCTTTGGCTGATGACAGTGTACTTGAACGGTTGAATAGTGTTCTGGAACCTGAAAGGAAATTGGTATGCCTTCTTAATTTTAAACTTTCAACTGGAACTGCATGCTTTTATTACCAAACTAGCAACACATAAATAATGAGACCAGTAGAAGTGCAAGTTTAGGGTCCTTGTGGATCAAGTCGCAAATACCTAAGTGATACAACCTTGAAAGTTTGGGTACCTAATAGATAATAAGAAACCTGGAAACTTTTAGGGCCTAAGTAACTCAAATTACTTACAATACAATTTACTCCAAATGTTATTTGTGCATGTGCACTTGCTGATATTATGAAGTTCAGTTTTCTGATGTATAGTACCCCGTAATTTTTTTCTTAAATAGTTGCAGGCGGTTTTTATCGACTTAGCTAATGTGTAGTTTTTTAAGCTAAAAATAGTCTCGCACATTTATTTAAAATCCTTACAGATCGTTCTTGGCATGATGGAAGAAGGCAGATCTTACAGTTTGTTGCCAGTGCAGAGGATGGCTATTTCATGGCTTGAAGAGGGTTAGGGTTTTAGAAGATAGACATACAATCTGAGTCTGCAAGCAAGAGGGTTTAAGAGATAGGAAATCAAGTACAGGGGGATATTTGCTTTTCTTTTTCTCATAAATTACATTTCCTTTCATAGGACTGACTTAGCTTGTCTTGCTAAGACTCAACTCTTATTATGAAAGTCCAGTCTTGCCGAAACTCAAGTCTCTCCTTTGAATTCTATATCTAGTTGTCTACCAGGCCAATCTGACCCGAAATAGCTTGGACTCTTTCTTAGGCGGCTTCTGCTGTTACCAACTGAATTACTGTTAATGACTATACCCATACTCATATTTCCTTAATTCCTTGTTTTCACCAATTAAGCAATGGGGGATTGATTGTTCATTTTGGCTTTGATGGATCTTACTGACTGTAAAATTGTAAATGCTTGCGATTGTCTGTTCTATAAGTAGATTGCCTTTTAATACATTCGTGCTTGCACTTGCTTAGCCAGTTCATGTAGTTGATGTCTTCTTTTTGTACTGTTGAGTAATCATATACTGTGTTGAATAATCTTCTATTTTTTCGTGGTTCAGTTTTTTATCTATTTTCAATCATGTCTTTTTTTTGCAGTCACTGGCTGAGAAAGGTGGTTCTGCGCTAGAGAAGATTGTGGCACATCCAAAATTTTTTATTCTTGCAACAATGAATCCAGGTGGCGACTATGGGAAAAAAGAGCTTTCTCCAGCACTAAGAAATCGATTCACAGAACTCTGGGTTCCTGCTGTTACGGATGTTGATGAACTTAAGAGCATAACTATAGACAAGTTCAGCAAGGCCGAGCTCTCTTGCTTTGGAGATTGCATTGTTAATTTTTGGAAGTGGTTTAATCAATTGCAGACAGGAAGAATGCTCACCATACGAGATCTTTTATCCTGGATTTCATTTATCAATGTGAGTGAGATAATTCTTGGACCAGAACAAGCTTTAATACATGGTCTGTTCCTTATATTGCTTGATGGGCTCGCATTGGGAATGAATTTTTCTAAAGCTGAGGCTACTGAGTTAAGAAGGACTTGCCTGTCCTTACTACTAGAAGAGCTGCAGAAGGTTGAGGGGAAACTATTGAACTCGGACTTGAATGATCTAAAGAATTATGGGTGGGGTGATGATATAAGAGAAGTTTATATTGATTATAATCATACAGATCATTTTGGCATTGCGCCGTTTTATATTCCTAAAGGTCATCTGGTGTGCGAGCAGCAGGGGTTTGAATTCAAGGCACCTACTAGCAGTAAGAATGTTTTGCGTGTATTGCGTGGCATGCAACTACCAAAACCTCTTCTATTAGAAGGTAGCCCTGGAGTTGGAAAAACAAGCTTAGTTATGTCATTAGCTAAGTATTCTGGTCATAAAGTTGTACGAATAAACCTATCAGAGCAGACAGATATGATGGATCTTTTAGGCTCAGACTTGCCAGCTGAAGGGGAGAATGGAGTAGAATTTGCGTGGTCTGATGGTATTCTTCTTCAGGCTTTAAAGAATGGAAGCTGGGTTTTGTTGGATGAAATCAACCTGGCTCCCCAATCTGTCCTAGAAGGCCTCAATGCCATTTTGGACCACCGTGCGGAGGTATATATACCTGAGCTTGGTCAAACTTACAAATGTCCACCGTCGTTTCGTGTCTTTGCGTGCCAGAATCCGTCGTCGCAGGGTGGTGGGCGTAAAGGCCTCCCCAAGTCCTTCCTGAACCGGTTCACCAAGATTTATGTTGATGAATTAAATGAAGAAGATTATTTTACCATATGTAAATCACAATATCCATTACTCAGTGAGGATCTCCTCAGAAATCTGATACACTTTAACAATAGGCTCTTCATGGATACCATGATACACCGAAAGTATGGCCAAGAAGGTTCACCTTGGGAATTTAATCTACGTGATATTACTAGGTCCTGTGAAATCATAGCAGGTTCGCCAGACACTTCAAAGAATCACTGCTTTTTAAATACTGTCTACCTTCAGCGAATGCGAACTGCAACTGACCGTGATGAAGTTCTCAAGCTCTTTGAAGAAGTGTTTCAAATAAAGCCCAGCATTCATGAGTCAAAAATGCTTTACGTCAATGAGCATTGCTTAGCTGTTGGAAGTGCGTCTGTTAGAAGAAATAACTTCCGGTCATATGAAGTTCACAGTAACCAACTGAACATACTTCCTAGTATTCTTCATAGCCTTGAAGCTGCTATCCACTGTATCCATCAAGGTTGGTTGTGCATTCTTGTTGGACAACACTCATCTGGGAAAACTTCATTGATCCGCTTGCTTGCTCAGCTGTCTGGCAATACATTGCATGAGTTGAATTTGTCATCAGCAACTGATGTGTCAGAATTGCTGGGATGTTTTGAACAGTATAACTTCTTTAGGCACTATAAAGAGGTCATATCACAAGTTGAGCGTTATATTGACGAATATTTCAGCCTGAGTATGGATATATGTTGGAAGGAGTTTATTATGAACAGGAAGGCTCTGTTTGTGAAATGGTTTGAATTTGTGGTTGCAAAGAAGTACTCTTCAATTCGTACTTCCACATTTATGGAGATGAGCAAGAGTGCATCTTTGCCACCATTGAGCTTGGTCACTGACATAGTTGAGCAAATGAAACGTGATCTGGAAATGCTTGACTTGCCTATATCATTGACCAAAGATGAGCTGACTGAAACACTGAAGTCTGTCTACAGCTTGCAGCAGAAAGAAAACACACACCAGCGAGTGAAGTTTGAGTGGGTTGCTGGGGATTTGATCAGGGCCATTGAATGTGGTGAATGGGTTGTTCTGGACAATGCAAATTTGTGTAACCCTACTGTATGTTCACTAATCTCTTTTTCTTTGCCATTTATCTTGCAATTTGGTTTTTGCTGATTTTTCTATTTTATGTCCTTTGATCTGTTAGGTGCTTGATAGGATAAATTCTTTGGTTGAGAAAGAAAGGTCCATTGTAGTCAATGAATGTGGTCTTGTAGATGGGAATCCTGTAGTTCTCAAGGCCCATCCTAAGTTCCGGATGTTTTTGACAGTTAATGCAAAGTATGGTGAAGTTTCAAGAGCCATGCGAAACAGAGGAGTGGAGATCTTTCTGATGGAGCAAAGTTGGTGTTTCGAAAGATGTCTCTATGTGCCTGCGGATAGTGAGAGGAAGGACGTGACAAGGTTTTTAATTTCTTGTGGTATACCAAGAATAGAATTGATTTCATCAATGACTGAAGCCCACTTATATGCAAAAGCTGCTGGCTTACGTCTTGGTATAAGTATCACCCTTCTTGAGATCACACGATGGGTTCAACTGTTCCAACAGCTTCTTATTAAAGGAAATCAGCTCCTTTGGAGCCTCCATCTAAGTTGGGAACACACTTACCTACCATCGTTGGGTCAAGTTAATGGATCTGATATTGTCAAGGAGGGAAAACTGAGGTTCTTGACTAATTTTAATGGTTCAGCTGGTTCGCCTAATGGGTTTTCATTGTCCTTGCCTGGTGGTTGGCCGATTGAACACAAACTAAGGGACTTCATTTGGTACTCAAAAGAATCCTGTGTCCAAAGAAATTGCATGTATCTACAATCATTGGGTGCACAGTATGCTGCTTATCAAATAAGCATTTTGGAAGGTAGTTCATCTTTATTGGGACCTGCTAGTAACATCCACCCATTTGTTCTTCCTGCGTCAAGCTTATCTGTACTGCAATTTCCAACTTCGTCCACTCAACATTTTGGTAAGGCTGGTGTAGCTGGGGTATTCAATTCAGAATTAGCTGATCAGATGCTTTTCATTGCTGCAAATTGGGTAATAGAGCAATCTACGAAAAGCGATCTTGAATTGTATGGCATATGGTTTAAGTGGTATAATAGCCTGCTCCAGCCATACTGCAGCTTCTTTGGAAACTATGCTAATATTCTTAAGCAATTAAGCGAGCATCCTATTTGGCAGAGCATCCTCGAATGCTACAGGGAAATAATTGCCTATCACAAGGCTGATGATGTTGCTCATCCTATTCCGCCGCTGTCGATGAAATTGTTAGATATGGCAGGTTGTGATAAACTTAAAGCTTGCCAAAAGCGGCTTTGTAGCGCTCTTAATGGTTTGAGCTTGCTGTTGTTCACATTACAGCAATGGCAATCCGAGACATCTTTTCCTGATTATGGTGTTCTAAAAGCCACTCTGTTGCTGGCATTGAAGTCCCTCGGATCCTTGGAGAATAAGGTACTCAAGATGATTGTGAAATCTCGGAAGGTGCTGCAGATATACACTCGTCTCCTGGATTATCACAGGTCTATATGGAAGATGATAGTTTCATCTCAATTTGAGGGACTACCAGTTGTTTGGAATCTTTTGAGGAAAGAAATACTTAAGCTACAGCCAGAATTCCCAATAGAAGTTGGTGTCTTCTTGGTAAGTTATCCTTCTCTTTTCCTAGTAATACTATTAACTGGTTGCGAACTGACATTACAATCATGCAGATGGAAAGCGTCAATCTAAACAATGTCCAAGATTTCAATTTAGAATACAGCCAACCAACTTTGTGGGCACATGGCGGCCATCCTCTTGTACCATCATCTGGCCGCGTCTTCTACAAAATTCAAGAAATTGCTGCATTTTGTGCAGTTGTTTGGCCAAGGAAGAATCTTTCGAAGAACTATGGTAATATACTGTGGATTTGGCAGCTAAAACATCACTAATGCTCATGTAGGCACCATTCAAATTTTATTACCTTTTGTTGCTTGCAGATAAAGAACAAATAAATGATGGCATGTTGTCAACCAATAAGGATCTTAGACGCCTTGCATTGACAGGTACTCATACATTATTTGAAGAGATCATTTTGAGGATCACACTTCTCCTAGAATACATTAATACAAAATGAAGGACGATTTCCTCTTTAATCATATTTAATGTTTGGAGGCAATCCACTCTTATCGTATATTATTTTGTTATGTTGATTCCATTTTGCTGTTTTAAATGCACTGAAGCACAATTTTGTTAAAACATCAATGTCTTCTGCTGTCTTCCATTTTGGCACTTCATCTGCTTAGTAGATTATTTCCAGATCGAAGCACATTTATCCATCAATGGTGATATTTTAATAATTCTATCGTCTTTGTGTTAAGGTCTAGCTATCGCTTTTCACCCTGCTGATTCTAAGGAAGAGGAGTGTATGGACCGGCTGGATGAAATTCATAAGGTATTTTTTTGTTCTTTGTCATTTTCTTAAGATGTATTTTGTCATATTATTTTTTGTCTTACTGCATTTTCTTAATGTAGGGGCTCGTTGAAAAGGTTGACTGTGAAAGGAACAATCTTGGATTATTGTCAAAGACTTTAACTGCTGAAACAAAAATTTGTTGCTCAGTATCATCCAGTACTTTATGTAGCACTAATGGTTTCAGCGGATGGTTAGCGAGTCTTCCTTTGCTCAACTTGAAGAGCTTGAACTTGGATACTGCTTTACTTCAATGCCTATCCAAGTGCACACAACTAGATACTTCTGAAATTCATCAGGTCTCTGTCTCCAACAACCCAATGTTGGATGATTTTGTCCCGTCCATTGACATTCTTGTGTATAACTTTTGTTGAATTTTGAAACCAGTTTATGTTTATTTTCCATGTCAACTGAGTATTTTATCTGAAGAATCAGTAGGATACAGCGACATTTTTAATAGTGTGCAGTTTTTTCTTTCACTCTACAGATCATTGCAAACTCAGAAGCTCTGCTTAACTATGCTATGGACTACTCATTGGAGTTATCGTCAAGATCTCCTTTGGACTTTGCTCACCATCAGATTGTTTGGTGGATTTATGAAGTCGGGGCCACAGTTGATAATGGTAAAACAATATCTGTACTTCAGACATAGCTCGTCACAGTTGTGTGGTTATTTTTGTTATAACATAAAGTTGACACTTAAATGCTGTGCAGTCCATGTAAAAGTTGCTAGTTCGCTTCTTGAAATGTGGTACAACTATCACACGTCTTTGTGGACTTACTGCTCTGGAAGTCCAAAGGTTTTTCTCCTCGACTTCACATATAGCTCCAAAAATATTTTATTACAACCATCATTCTGTCCTAATGATTTGATTCATTTTCAGGCCCTGTTCCCTATTACACATGATGAAACCTGTGATCTGGCACACCTGACAAAAATAGATGCTATCAATACTATTATGTAAGATGTTATTTTCATTTATCCCTTATCTATTTCTTTTTCTTCTGCTAGAAGCAATTTAGTGCGGAGTGCTTCCGCCCTGTTTCTCACGTATGTGTTACTGCTGGGAAGTAATTATGCTGATGTTTGGGTCTTAATAGATGTCTATATTCTCACTGTTGTCTTGTCCGCAGACAAGGGGATTTATGTGTGATGGATTACCAGAAGAATTGCTTGATGCTTAGAATGTCATCTAGAAACCTTTGGGAAGGCGTCTCTAATGCGGGAAACTTAGTTAGCAGTCTCCGTTCCTCTGCTGATTCTCTCTTTAAACAGGTAATGTCTATCTATCTGTGTTTTATGTTCAGCCTCTTCAGGTTTTGTGCTGATAATCTGTTGCAGATCATATTTGCCCATAAGAAGCATTTCAAGCCAGAAGAGTACAAACAGTTAGAGTACATCCTCTTCGAAAAGTCGACACATTATCTGGAGGTTCGTTAAGACACAATCATCCTAGTTATGTTGCATGTACCATTGCAAGTTTCATCTCCTTCACAATCTTGGAATCCAATCCACAATGTTAGCTGACACACAACTATTCAATTTCCATGACACATAAACTGCAGCGTATGTTGGAACAGTTTTGATGGCTTATATTTTAAGCTGCTGTGAAACTTGGTAGTTTCTGTTCAGAAATTTGTGAATACACTACTTTATAATAAAATGGTAATGATGGCTTTGAATTCTGTACCCATTGCATGCTCATGAGTTTGTGGTTCATGACTTGAAACGTGAACCGTAGATTCTGTTTGGTTGTTTTCCATATAAAGCTGACAAATATTAAACTACCTCAGTCCAAATACATGTCATCTTTGTAAGTTTTTATTCCTGCAAATATTTGTAGTTTCCTTTTAGCTTTCTTCTGGTGCTTTGTGTGTTCATGCATATCTTGCTCCATTGCAGGAAGAAGGCCTACACACTGCTTGTGCACTGCTATCTTCTTCAAGTCATGGAGTACTGGCTTCACTCTCAGGGCCAGATAAACTCGCAGGGCCATTGCTCCTGGAGTTGTACTCATTGCACTCACATGGTATGTTCATTTTGGATCTTGAGTAGTCAATGAATGATTTGTCATATCTGCAATTTTACCAGTTCAGCTCAATCAGTATCTGAACTTCTTGGTACAATGTATTGATTTATATGATAGCTCATTGCGTGCTGCTTTCTGGTTTGGAGTTTTACTGTTTTCCCATTGTCGTTTATTGGTTCAGTTGTATAGAACTCTAGATAATAGCTTGTGTAACATGAGATATACAGATTGACTACCGAGAGCAGTTAGGTACATGTATATCAGCACCAACTACAGTTTTTGAATCCTTTCTACCGCTTTTTCCATAATATGTAGTTGCACTGTGAATGGTTTATAACATGACTTTGACTTCTGCTCTCTTTGTTGGTTTGGATTTCTATTTATTTGAGCAGATACAGTACCTTTTGTTTCTAAATATATTTTATGTCTTGCAGACTCTTTATTGCATCTTGGGGCTGCTTGGGTATATATTGGCCAGTTGCGGTTCCAGCTATTGTTGAGCTCATACAATCCAGATCCTACATTTATATCTGCTTTTATGCACTCTCAGATTCTGGAAAAGATTTCGTTCCTGGATCTCAAGGGAAAGGTAGTGCATTGCTTGAAATGTGTACCCTGAATAGACTGTCTTGTGCAACTGCAAGCTGTTCTGTTTAGAACATGGATTCACCATAGCAAGTATCATTCAGCTCATACAATCAATTTATTCATGTTGTTTCATTTATTCCTAGAAGATCCTGCTATATTGTTAATATGTTGTTTCATTATTCCTAAATGATCCTGCTATATTGTTAATGGTGAAATTGTTTTGATTGTTTATATTTTCTAAAAATGTACACCTACAGAGTGGTTGTGTGAGAGTCCTTTTGTCAACAAAAATGTCTAGCGAATTTATGACGTCTGTTTTTCTAATAGGTACACCATGAATGTGAAGAATTGGCTGGCTCAAGCTCAGCAGAAGACTGTCATGCTCAACAGTTAATACAAGAGCTGAAAACTAAAGAGAAGAACATCCGGGCAAAGGTTCTGCTCTTATAATTGCTTGACATCCAGTGTTTATTGTTCAATATTAAGTTCTGGTTGTTCCATACATATGAATCCTGTGGTATCTACGAGATCTGCCAATTCTACCTAGCTGCTAGTGTTTTCCAATTTGTAACCTCTTTGGTGTTGTGGACTGGATGACGTGAGTTCAGCTGTATAAATGCGCCGTCTCCTAAATTAATATGCATGTTTCTCTCTGCGATTTTCTTGCCCTGGTGCTTTCTCTGCCATGGTAGTGAATTGGCGATGCTACAAGCCTAAATAGCTGGTTTATTTGAATTTGTTTATCTCTAAATGTTCAGACGGATTGCCTTCTGCAAGATGGAAGCTGGGCCAGACCTCAATATGAATATGCAATCTTGCATTACACCTTATAATTACTTTTATTGATGTGATCTATCCATGTGTTCTTGTGGAATCGACAACAGTTGTACTTATTCTCGTATACTATTCTGCAGGTTGTGTTTCGACCTCAACAGTCTAAGCACAAGAGTTTGATTGCAGCGTGCTCTGAGTTTGAAGAGCGGTTGTCTGACTGCAAGGATCTATTAACTCAGTTAAAGTGCAAAGAAGCTGGGCAACTGGAGTTTGATAGAATCTTCAATTGGCAGGTGAAATTTGTTGTAATGATTTCAGTGTCTTCTATATATAGCTTATTGGCCTTGGGGCTATGTTTTGTTCTTCTCTTTTGACTCCTCAGTAACTGTAGTTAAAATCGACTGGTCTTGCAATCATTCTATGACAGATAACATCAGGAAACTTTATCAAGAGGCTGACAGAAGAGTATGGAGAATATGTTGATTTGATTCAACCAGTGCAAGTTGCCGTATACGAAATGAAACTTGGCTTGGCAATTGCTCTATCTGGTTCTCTTGAGAGAGAATATTTGAAGAAGGTCAAAGAAGATGATATTGAAAGGGTTCTGGTATGTGTACGTTTGGATCTCTAGTTGAAATATGCAGGTTTTTTCATGGCTTTGTCTACAAATAATCTTTTAAAACATATATATACTTTACAGCACACTTAATATAGTCAAATTAGTCCACTTGACCAATCAGTAGCTGTTCTCGGCTAACGTTAAACGGGTGGACACATGATTCTGATGGCGGTACTGCAATCAATTTCTGTGCTGCAGGATGAGGTATTTGCTTTTATGCAGTTTCCCAATGGATCTGTTGCTGGAATGGCTTTAATGAGCGCTCCAGATTTAACAAATTATTCAATGGGTGATGAATTGGAAACTCAATACAGTGAGTTTGGTGATGTACACATAATGGAGAAGCTATCTCGTGTGTCAAGTCATTTAAAAGTTGGTGAAGTTGCAGACAAAGTGGTTAGTACTGTCTTCTATCCTATTCAATTTTGTGCCTTCTATATCATGAGAATTTGGAAAATGGAGCTTGTAGTTAATGTTTTATGTATTGATTGCAGATATCCCATTCTCAGATGCTAGTATCATTTCATCATGTTTCTTTAGTACGAACATCGTACAGTGTCTGTCATTCCCTTATCATGGATAAAACTTCTTATCTGGTATGTAGTCCTACTGTCATTGTTAATAAACCTCAAATGAAGACAATGTGTGGTCTCTTACAAGTATCTCTTTCCAGTCTTTGAAGGAGATCTTCGACTATTTTAAAAGCATGTGGATTGATATGAAATCTAGTGTGAAGGCTAGGGAACTTGATGACTCTCAATATTACAAGTTCAGGTCCCGTATCATCGATATACAGGACATTTTTAAAGGAGACATGCCTTCACTTTCAGATATGGACTCTGATGCTGGTCCAGATAATGAGGAAAAATTAGAGCTTGAGTTTTTCAAAATTATGGTATTTCCCTATGTTTCTTATTCCTTACAAATGCTTATGTTTCAATTTATATTATAGTTGACAATCTTGTTTTCTCCAGGAGAGAAGTGATGTGGATGATGGTTTTGTTGAAGACAAATGGGATCTTATTACAGAGTCTGCTTTGAAATGCATTATATTGACACATAACCAATTGTTTGGATCCCCTGACCTTATTGAAAAGGTAAGGGCAACATGAGAAAAAGATGCATCTTCTGTTAATATCATAAGCAGCTGGAATGCGTATTTGGTTGTTCGCGGGGATGGGGTTGATAATAATTTTCTTGAAGTTGGTTCATTGTGTTTTTTCCCCACCTTTTTAGATGGTATTTTCTTTGACATGTGATACCAACAGAGAGAACAAATAAGGAACTATTATGGGATAATAGCTAATTAATATTTTTCTTGGTGAATCTATTCCAGCCTAAAAAATTCCAAGTTAGTGATCAGCAGAAACTTCAGTCTTTCGTAGACTCCTATGATCTTGGTACAAGAATACTGAATGGTATGTACATGGTCTATGATTCAAAAAGTGTTGTATGCTCGACTTGGCTTATTTATGATATTATGATATTATTTCCAGGCCTGCCCGAATTGACGTCTTCAAAACTTGATGAGAAGCTCATGCCTGAGCATTTACTCCGTGTATGTCTGGAATATCCACGAACTTGTGCAGCCACTCTTGACAGCAATAGTTATAATGCATACAAGGTATCGGGTCTTGCAAGTTGTACCTTGACACCAGTTGTTCCTCCTTATTTAGTTTACTCGCTTATTTGCAGGACCCAAATCCTCCTGTGTTGTTCAAAATGGTTGAACCACTAACTGCACTTCAAGAGAAAATTAGGTCCTTTTTAGACGAGTGGCCTGATCATCCAGGCCTACTGAAAATATTGGAGATAATTGCTTCCCTTTTGGCACTGCCCCTGAGCACTCCAGTTTCAAAGGTCTGGTATCCAATAAATTGTTTGTAACTTTGTATAATATTAGTTTTCTGCTAAAAGGGACCCCCCCCCCCCTCTCTTGTAAATATTTTCCCTTATTTATAAAATTTTACTGCCGGTGCCTCCCTTTTCAGCTCAGAAATTACTAATTTTCTGCTTAATAGTAATAGTAAATACTAAGCTGTCATGTCTTATTGTCACCTTATTATTGAAGGCCTTACTTGGATTGCAACTGTTGGCCGGGAAAGCTCAAACATTGCAGGAAAATGACTCGAAGTTCTTTCTAAAAGGTAAAGGCTGAATCTTCAACAAATCTACAGTAGGAAGATGAATGTGTGATATTTGTAGTATATGTTTCCCATCTTTGTGTTCAGGTGGTTAAATTTTATACTAGTGATGGCCTTATTCAAGATATAGCGTCTGTTCTAGTATAGTTGACTTTGTATTTACGGTTGCGATATTTCCAGCATCTCACAAATCATAAAACTACGCTGTTTCGTTGCTCTAATTTCTTTTTCCCCGCAGATAATCTTCCACCAATATTCATGCTTCTATCTGCAATGCAAAGGCTCGAATTAGAATGTTGGCCTATACTGCTTGAAGATGTCCAGGGAAAATATGAAACTAATGCTGCAAAGGTAAGTTCGTAATTAATATGCATGTCATTTTAGTTTATTATAAGTTTGAATATCAGCTGACATAATATATTCTTGGACATTGCAGCTATGGTTTCCGCTGCGAGCCCTGCTTTCTCGTTCTTGTGACATTCCAACGAATGATGATTCATCTATAATCAAGAGGTAGGCATCTGCAGTTGTTCTCTGATATTGCCTTTGTGTATATATTTTCTTATGTTAGTTTGATCCAAAATGCAGCGTAGAGGAATTTGTTCAAACATCAAATGTTGGAGAATTCAAGACACGCTTGCATCTCCTCCTTGCATTCCATGGTGAATTTTCTGATGGTGCTAGTGTGGGTGTTTATTTAAGGTGGGGTCAAGAGCTTGCCATGTATTTTACAATTGGTGACTTCATCTTTACTTATAAAAGTTTTACTTTTTCTTTTTGCATCTCTGATATATGTTGAAAACTGCTCCCTTATTCTGCAAATGTACAATATTGTTCTAATATTTTCTCTCTTGACAGTACTCCAGTGAAGAAAATCCAGAACATTCTGTACAACTTGTTTGGTTACTACATGCAGTTTTTGTCACTGTAAGTTTGTCACGTGAAGTTATTCCTAGCCCATTTCATAATGGTTGGTTATAATATTTTTTTGCTACTTAGTGTTCATCGGCAAATTGAGTCTGGTAAAGAATCAATTGAAAAGGAGTTGAAAGATCAGGTCAAGCTTTATCGATGGGAGCAAGATCCATACAGTCTTGCTTCGATTGATAATTTCAAGAGGACGAGACACAAAATATTTAAGCTTCTGCAACGGTTCAATGTACGTGCTAATTGCTTAGTATTGTTATTTCTCCAATGCATTTGCTGGGGCGCTAAGAGATTATTCTAGTTGCCTGCTAAGAGGGCTTCCGCAACCTGTTTTGGATATCAAAACAAATACTGTTGCTGAACTACTCTACTTTCTACTTGGAATTGTAACTGCAACCTGCAAGTCATGTGCACTTCTCTTAGTGTGGGCCGTGACTGCCACTAAAGGTGGGGCCGGTTGTGGTAGACTGGGCTGAACTGAGCTACTGGGCCAACTATTGCTGAGAATTTAATGCCTTGATTAACCTGATGGGTCAATGTGCCTCACTGATTTTGTTTTTCAGTTTTAAAAGACCGGGCCATGGCCTAGGGTGGTCCCCAAGAGGATCCGCTAGTTGTTCTCTATCTTTCTGCTATTGTTATGCTTATCTTCACCAACAATATTTAATATCTTATTAATAGGTCTTTTTTTATAGGATATTTTGCAAAAACCTGTCATTGCCCTACTTAATGAAGAGGCTACAGCACGAAAAGTCCCAACTTGGCTTGATCCTGGGATACCTGAATCACAGTTTCCTGTTGATACAGAGAAACTCAGAGAAAGGTTTGCCCATAAGGACCATATAAGTATTCTATTAATTTGCACACATTACATTTTCTTAGGTTTATCCTTCTTCCAGGTTTTTGTCGTACAGCAAGTGGAAAAGTCAGGCTTCTCTGTCATTGCAAACTTTATTGCATGCAAACGACACTGCTGCTGCAGTTCCTAACGTGAAAGGTTTGACCAGTTCTCCTCTGTGACAGCTTGTTTTTTCCCGCCTGTGTTTTTGTCTCTTCATTTTTCCTCTACTGCGTGGGATTCTGAATTTTGGTCCTTTTTGCTGACAGAATCTGTGTATGCCGTTGTGCACAATATGAACCACCAACAAGATGAAACTGAACTTAATGACAAATTGAAATTCTTTTGGTATGCACTTGAGAGAATTTGCAATGCGGCTGATTTTGGTTCTATACTGAAGCATGGTAAAAAGAACCAGAAGAAAACTGCTTTATCCAGTTTGTTCAAGACACTCGAGGAATGTGGACTCTCAAAGCACAGACCAATGAGTCATGAGGTACTCTTAATGGTTTAAAACTGATTTTCCACTTCCGCTATGTTTTGTTTGGCAGTAGAATGCCCTGGAAATGTATAACATAAAATGATGTCTTGTCAATTCTATCCCTTGTTTGTTTTGTCTATATAATTGACTCCTACAACTTGATGTTGCTTCCAGTGGGGAAACGAGTTGGATGCACCAAGCCCGTTGTTTTTGGAGCAGTCATATAACATAACACATTTGCTCCAACAAGTGACCACACAGAAGACGTGTGAAGATGTTAGCATTATTCATTCATTGGACACAAATAACTGGAAGCTTGCAAATCAGCAGTACTTCAGATGTTTAGCAACGGTGCAACAACTTCGACAAATATCCTTGAAATTTAACAAAGATCTAGGTTTAGAAGAGGTCAGTTCCTCTACCTTTTGCTGTTCTTTTGGTTTTAGTGTTTTGACACCATGGATGATGCATGTATCAAATTTGTATTTATGGTCTGACAGCTCGAGCAATTTGCAGGTTAATAGGGCTACATCCTTTATGAACCATTTATTGACCATGTTATGTGAACAAAGACATATTGCTTACGATCTATTTGAGCAGCTGAACCAGTTCCGGCACATGATCTTCTTGCTAGGATCAGGAGGTACATGTAGATCTCTGCCTTTTCTTTTCCTGTCTCGATTTAGTAAGGGAAACTTATGACTGATCCTCTTATAGGGAAGAGTGAATCTCTATCATCATGCCAAAATGCACTGCTAATTTCCATGTGGCAGCAAAAGGTATGTTATCAACTACTGAAGGTTTGTACTACTATGAATTGTATGGGTTATAATTTGACACGTGCTTTTTACCTTTTCTGTAGAAATTTTTCGACAGTATGCTAGCTATGGTTACGGACACCAACTTGTTGCTCAGAACCTTCAAAGGTTGTCATCATGCCTCTTGTGACAACTTCGAAATAGAAGTTGCTGCGATGTCAACTTTTTTTGAAAAGTTCATTACAAGATTTTCTGAATCCAAGGTATGTTTGTTTGTTTCTTTTTACGCTTACGGCTTGTGTATAGCTTAAGTGTGCGAGCTTATAGCTGAAGCCAGGGTTAGAAAAGTGGCTTCCTTTCGGTTGTCATCTGAGAGTTTTAAGCCCTGTTTCATTGCAGGACTCAAATACTTTTAGTCCAATAACTTAGTTAAACATTATTCGAGGACTATACCTAAGTTAATTCAATTGGTATGTGAATAATTAATCTGTTCTATTTTTGTAGGGTTTATTAGACAAATTCCTACTTGGATCCAACAATATCCTAGCTGGTGCCCATAAAAATATGCCTGTTGCTACAATAGAGATGGAGAAACTTGTTGCTTCGAATGTCCAGCTTATCGGCACATTTAGAGAGGATATGCAGGTCTTAAGCCGCCAGGATGTTTCAATGAGATCTGTGAAGAAAGTTATACTCTCTCGTTTTGAAGAGTTACTGGACAAGGTTTGTATTAATATCTATATGAATGCTGACTAATGCTGGGATGCTTTTTGTTTTGATAGCTCTACAGACAACATTGCTTGAATGCCATTGTTTTTCCTCTAATATGATTCTAATATATCCAACAGAACATTACTGAGAGTTTTCTAACATTTTCAATTGCCCGTTTTGTTTGGTGACCGGCAAATGTCTTTCAATTTTATGCACTTAAGTAGACCTTGTTTTACCACAGCCATCCTATTATTCTTCACTATACAAATGTTTAGCAGGACTCATATCTTGCTCCTATATGGGTTATTGTTATTTCAACTTCCTATCTCCTCATTTTGACATCATGCTTGAGGATTTCTCGTGTATTAGTATTTGATGTAACCTGACATTTCTTTTGTGCTGTATGAATATTTGGTTCTTAAGCTTGTGTTAATGTTGCAGGGTAAGATAGCAACAGTGAGTATCTCTAGAGAAGTTGATAAAGACAAGCATGGACTACTCTCTGATGAACAAAATCCTGAAGAATCATATACTGAAGCTTATAAGGAAACTTTCACACTAGCCGTCAGTGTTGTAGGACAGCTTACTGGTCTTGGGATATCCACTGATGGAACTAAAGAATCAACACTAGAGGGAAATATTACTTCCTGGAAAGATGTTATGCATTCATATGTCATGAATCTTCAAATGGACCATGTCTGTGATGCTGGTGAAAAACTTTCTGTTTTAGTGGTATGTTTCGTCACCTTTGTTACCTGTGGATTTTTTGCTTCGCCATCTGATCCTTATTATTATTATCCAACAGAGGAAGCTAGTAGACTATAAACCTGAGACACGTTCTATAATAGAGGTTCAGTTAATGCATCTTCATGTTTTGCTGGGTGTGATCATGTCATCAGCTGAAGGCATACTTTCTGAACTTCTGGAAGCTCATGGAAGAGTAAGGGTTGTCTTGGTTTAATCAAGTTTTACTTGTCCTTTTTTCCCTTCTTTGGTTCTGATGACTTATGGTCTTTTCCTTCTCAATTGCTATTTGTTTTGGATGGCTTCAGACATCCGAAATGACTCATGCACTTGGGGACCTTTTAATTTATCTATGTGCGGAGGGATTTGGTTGCGCAGAAGATATAGCTGAAGATGCTTCAGACGGGCAGAACGATGCAACAGTAACTGGAACTGGCATGGGTGAGGGTGAAGGTCAAGAGAGTGCAAGCTCTAAAATAGATGATTTATCACAACTTGAGGGCACCAATGAAACGGTTTGTGTACTCCAACAATAGTTCAATATTAGCAATTTTTTGTTCTGTTTTTGTGATGCTAACCATCTTCTGATATTTAGCAGGATGCTCAGTGTAAGGCAGATCAAACTCTTAAGGATGATGATAAGGCAATTGAAATGGAAGGAGATTTTGCTGCTGAATTAGCTGATGTTTCTGAGGATGAAGGCAATGAGTCGGGCAGTGAGGACGAAGACAACTTGGATAAGCAGATGGGTGACACTGGTGATGCAAGCGAAATGGTTGGCAAGAAATCTTGGGACAAGGATGAAGATGATGATTCTAAAACATCTGCTGAGAAGTATGAGTCAGGTTCATCAGTCAAGGGGGCAGATGAGAATGATAGGGAATTACGAGCTAAGGATGAATCTCCCATGGAGACAGATAACATGGAGGAAGATAATAACGAGCAAGGCAAGAATAATAATACGGAGGATGAACCTAGTACTTGTGAGGATACTGACGAGAATACTGATGATGTAATGAACAAAGCTGATGCATATGATGAGCGAACAGGACCTGAGCTATCTGAACCAGACAAAGATTCCGAAGATGTCAACATGGATGGCACAGAACAAATCGATGACATGGATGCTGACAATCCTGACAACGAAGATATCGACCCCGAAGAGGGGAAGCAAGAAGATGAGACTGCAGTTGCCTCAGATGACATGGAGGACGGAGATACCACACAGGATGGTGACAATGTGGTAGATAATGAAGGGGATCATCTCGAAGATGGAAATGTGGATCCAAATAACATGGAGAATCAACAGTTGGACAAAATTGAGTCACTTGCACACCCTTCACAAGGTATACAACCCGGCCATGTGGAAACAGACTCTAACAGAGAGTCTGAGGCAAACTTGGCGAACAGCATGGACATGAGCAGTGCAGTTGCTCCTTCTGTTGATTTTTCAAGCAATGAATTGCCTAGTCTGGAAATCTCTGTGCCCAACTCTGCTGAAGGTTCAAGATTGTCGTCCAACACCAAGCCAGAGCTGCAGACTGATGCGCCACCATCCCACATCAAGCAGACAAATCCTTTCAGGAGCATTGGAGATGCAATGGAGGACTGGAAAGAACGGGCAAGAGTCTCAGCCGATACCCAGGATCATCAGCCAGAAACTGAACATCATGTTGATGATGAGAGTGCTACTGAATTTCGTTATGTGCCTGAGGGTGAACAGAGCACCTCTCAAGCACTGGGTGATGCAACTGTTGACCAAATAAATGATGAGCTCCAAGTAAGGCAATCCAGCTTGGAAGATGAAACCCATGCTAAGAAAGTGGAACTACCAGATGAGAGGATACCTGGAGATGATAACCCTGAAGTGCCCCATCTTCAGATTTCGCAATCACGTGCCAACAAGTCCGAAAGTGCTGACAGACCGGAGGGAACAGATATGCAGACTGTTGCATCCATTCAGGATTTGGTTCAAGGTGAAACAGATGACACTTCTGGAGATGTTGTCTCATTCAAGCGACGTCCGGCAGATGACATGATAGTTCAACTGGATGACCTAACCAGTGACAGGGAGATGTCTACTCAGATGGATCTGGATGTCACTAATGAAGAAACAAATAGGACTACTGTGGATTGGAGAAATCTTGAACTAGCGACCATGAAGTTGTCCCAAGAACTGGCTGAGCAGTTGCGCCTTGTCATGGAACCAACTCTTGCAAGCAAGCTTCAAGGAGATTACAGAACTGGAAAGAGAATAAACATGAAGAAGGTACCTGTGTTCTCTTTGTTCCTTTGCCATACTAGTAACATGCTCTCCCTTTTTTCCGGCTGCCCCTCTAAAGGATGTGCACTTATATCAAACATTATTGTATCTTCTTTCAGGTTATTCCATATATTGCAAGCCATTTCCGCAGGGACAAGATATGGTTGCGACGTACAAAACCCAATAAACGAAATTACCAGGTGGTTATTGCTGTGGATGACTCACGAAGCATGTCTGAGGGCAAGTGCGGAAAAGTTGCTATTGAAGCATTAGTTACAGTTTGCCGGGCCATGTCACAGCTTGAGGTTGGGCAGTTCGCGGTTGCAAGTTTCGGGAAAAGAGGGAATGTTAAAGTGTTGCATGATTTTGATCAGATCTTCAATACAGAAGCTGGAGTCAAGGTAGGGCGTCTCTTTTGCCTTCATTAACAATTATAAAGTAATACTAATCTCTCCCTCTCTCTCTCTCTCTCTCTCTCTCTCTCTCTCTCTCTCTCTCTCTCTCTCTCTCTGCAGATGATCTCTAGTCTGTCCTTTGAGCAAGATAACAAAATTGAGGATCAACCAGTTGCTGATCTCTTGATGCATCTGAATACAATGCTTGATGCTGCTGTGGCAAGGTCTCGCACACCATCTGGGCAAAACCCACTTCAGCAACTCATACTTGTAATATCTGATGGCAAGTTCCATGAGAAGGTATCAACTTTTGTGTCAAGATTTGCTTACATGTTAATCACTGCCTGTTGTTTTAGTACTAAAGTTCATTTTATGGGGGCAGGAAAATTTGAGGCGCTGTATCAGGAACGTTCTGAACAGAAGGAGAATGATTGCATATGTACTCCTAGATAGTCACGAGGAATCTATTATGAACTCATTGGTGTGTATTTGAAAACTTCATCTGGCACAGTTTCGCATGGGCATCTAATTCACGTGGTTCAAATTCTGACTGCATTTTTCTTTGCAGGAAGCGTGCTATGAAGGAGACAAACTAATCCTAGGAAAATATATGGACTCATTTCCGTTCCCTTATTATGTTACACTGAAGAACATCGAAGCGCTTCCTCGCACATTGGCTGATTTGCTTAGACAGGTATGCAGCAAAACACATTATAGCTCATGCCATTCCTTAGTTACCAAATGGATGCTATACTAATATCTGCTGTTTTTGGCTATGCAGTGGTTTGAGCTGATGCAAAGCGCGAATGAATGATCTTTCAGACGTCTGCTTGTCAAATTACTAGGGAACCTAGCTTTGTAAAACCACCGACTGTATCTATTGTTTTACACTTTGGAACAGACTGTGGTCCAAAGGCAAAGAGCTTTTGTACAAAATATACCACATTTTCTGTAGCTTGTCCTACGCTTCGGGACAAATCATTGTAAAGCACGTACAGATTTTTGGTGGTGGTGGTCACTACGTGATTTATGAGATGTAAGTTGCTAGTTGTTCTTGATGTATTTTGATAGATGTATATGTTATCCTGTTTATATATGCTTCATCTGGTGGTGGTGGTTACTACGTGATTTATGAGATGTAAGTCTAGTTGTTCTTGATGTATTTTGATAGATGTTATCCTGTTCATGAATGCTTTGTGGTGGTGGTCACTACGTGATTTATGAGATGTAAGTTGCAGTTCTTGATGTATTTTGATAGATGTATATATCCTGTTCTTGTTCCTGTATGCTTTATTCCGATTAAATTAGTATGCTACAATTCACAGGAGATTGTGTGCCTTAGATGGGCAATTCGGTTGTTCACATAGAAAAGTGACAAAAAAATAGGTCTTCCATGGTTTTTACCTGATTGCTTCATTATGGATAAATAAATACTTGCTTTATACCGTTCAGGAAGAGATGGTCTTGTTTGCTCAAAGATAGTTTAATTGTGTTCAACATCTTGTTATAAATTCGAAGGTAAAGTACCCATTAGTTTTTAAATTTAGCACGAGGAAGTTTTTTCTTGTTGAAGGAATATTAGGGAGTTATGTTGCATCAACTCTATGTTTGTGCCCAATTGCTAAAAAGTGCTTAGATGCTATTTTGCTCTTCCAGCACTTGATTCTTAGCCGTCCGATATGCACTGATGCGCTGGATCACGAAAAGAATACCGCGCCCCTTCCGACAGCTTCCATGCCATGACAGTGCTTTTATGAAGACTCTGCTATCTAAGTAAGTTGGCTTTTTAATATTGTTTAATTTGAGTTTTTATATTTATTTCATCTGTCTAGTTTTTAGTTTGATGTTTAGCAAACACCCCTAAAGTTTGCATACATGTTTTGATTCAGTATTTTTTTTCAACATGCTTAAGTATGGTACTAAGTGCACTCCTCCTCGTCCAGAGGCACCCATGGCTACCCCACCCCCAGTTCTCCCTAAGCAAGATCTACACAAGGTCTACCAGAAGAAGATCGTGAAGAAGCCTGGTACCAAATCGTCCGTGGGAAGTAGCAGTGTTCCCCTCCCCTCTGCGAGGGATGAATCAGCCTCCAAACCTGCCTCAGCCCCTGCAAAGGTCCAGGTCCAGCCAATCCCGTTCAACCAGTATGGCTCGAATCTGGAGGGCGAAGGCCTTTTCTCCAGTGAGCCCATCCTGCAGCCGGAGGCCATCTCCATGACCATCATCCTTGATGACGATTCCCCACCAGAGTCCCAAGTCCCAATTGACCCCAATGTCCTCAAGCGCTCCAAGTTGTCAGCAGCTGACAGAGCAGATGTGGGGTGGGAAAGCCCGGAGAACTGGGAATATGACTCTGAAGCCTTGGCTGAGAAGATTGCGAAGCTGAAAAAGAAGCAGGATGGGGAGGTTGATAATTCGCCGGCCTCTACTCTAAAGATTGATCTGGCAAAGGAGGTGGCGGCGTCAGCCCAAGTGTCCAAGGCCAAGCGATCGGCGGCGGTGGTGTCCCCGATCTCGGGTTCTCGTAGCAGCTCCCGTGCCAGAGGTTCTGAGGCTGAGCCCATTCTCCAGAAGGCAATCAAGAGGGCGGCGACGAAGTCAGGTATGAGCTCTCCTCCTCTCTCCCAGTTCCTTGCGTTTTCTTCCACGCCGGACCTGCATTTTATGGGAGTGGTGGGTGATTGTGGATTGACTTTGGGGGATGGTTTTTCTTCTCCTTCCCCTTCTACATTACTCTCTGTGATTCGAGCTAAAGAGGTAGCTCAGGCGAAACTTGCGGAAGCCATTGAGGCGTCTGCCCAGCAGGTGAGACAACAAGCTGCAGATGCAGCTGCGGCTTCCCTCTCTGAGGAACCTACTAGTGCAGTAGGGACCTCGGTGCCTTTGTCGCAGGAAGTGCCCCCTGCTTAGGATATTGGGAATCCGGACGACATTTTGGTGGCGTCGCTGAAGAGACAGAAGAAACAGAAGGCGCCTAGGGTGGCCCTTCCTCCTCGCACCAATCTGAGAGCCACCCCCGCTCGACAAGCACGAGCGTTAGCAAAGGAGTCCTGATGAGAGCCGCGGGCTGGAACATGAGGGGTTTTGGCCGGAGTGGCCGGAAAACCCAGTTGCGGGATTTCATCAGCAAGGAACAATTGGATATTATCTTTCTCCAGGAAACCATGCGTCAGGACTTTACAGACCAGGAGCTTAGAGGTCTGGTGAACGGGGAACTTTTTCACAGGCACTGGCGTCCAGCAGTGGGCCGCTCAGGTGGCATGCTTCTGGGGATTAGAGATGATACCCTCGAAGTGGGCGTTATTAATCAGGGGCAATTTTTTCTAAGTGCATCTATTCTGCACAGGATCTCAGGGTTTAAGTTTGAGTTTATTGGGGTTTATGGCCCAGCAGATCATGGCCGTTCCTCTCAATTCTTAGGGGATTTGGAGACTAAAGTGCTTAGTTCGTCCTTCCCTGTGGTTGTCCTGGGTGACTTCAATTTGATCAGAGGCCCCAGGACAAGAATAATGCCAATGTCAACTGGCCGTTGGTGAATGCATTTAACGACTCCATTGCGCGAATGGCTCTTAGGGAGGTTGCTCGTTCCGGAGCTTGGTTTACCTGGTCAAATCGGCAAAGATCACCGGTGCGGTGTGTCTTGGATAGGGCGCTGGTAGCCCCAGAGTGGGAATCCCAATTCCCCTGTTTATCCTTGCGAGCTTCAACGTGCTTGGGCTCGGACCACACTCCACTAGTACTAGATACTGGCAGTAGTACTCCTAGAAGATCGTCTAGGTTCTTTTTTGAGACACACTGGTTTGATATCCCTGGTTTTGTGGAGTTGGTTTCTACTAGGTGGTTGGATCATGCTGCAGGAATCCATCGTTGCCGCGGCCCCATAGATTGGTGGCATCGCCAGTCTACGGAGTTGAGACAGTTTCTGAAAGGGTGGGGTGCTAACCTGGGCAAAGAGGCCAGAGTGGCTAAGGCCAACCTTCTTGCTCGTATCCAGGAGCTGGATATTAAGGCTGACTCTGATGGGCTTGACGAGGATGGTTGGGCACTTCGCTATCACTTAGAAGGTCAAATGATGGATGTGCTGAGTGCAGAGGAGGATTACTGGAGACAACGTGGGCGTCAGCAGTGGTTGCTTAAAGGGGATGCGAACACGAAACTCTTCCACGCCTTTGCCAACGGCAGGAAACGCAAGTGCGCGATTCTCTTGTTGGAGGATGAGACTGGGCAAGTGACGGACCCCATGGGTATTCAAGGCATTATCTATGCTTTCTACAGAGGTCTGATGGGCTCAGAGGAACCAAAGACCTTGTCTCTCCAGCAGAACATCTGGAGCCTCAATGGGCAAGTCAATGCTCAGGAAAATGAGGATCTGTTGCGCTCCTTTACTATGGACGAGCTCGAGGCTGCACTCAAGGACACCAAGACTGACACAGCCCCTGGACCTGATGGTCTGCCTGTGCTGTTCTATAAAAAGTTTTGGGGGTTGATTAAGAAAGAGGTGCTGCACATTCTGAATGGTTTTGCATTGGGAACGGTGGAAATTGCCAGGTTATACTTTGGAATCCTTTCTCTCATTCCCAAAGTCCCAGGGGCTGTTAACATCAGGCAGTTTCGACCCATTGCTCTGATAAATGTTATTTTCAAGCTGATCTCTAAGGCTTATGCTATGCGTTTGTCTCCAGTTGCCCATAGAGTGATCTCCCCCTCCCAGACAACCTTCATCAAAGGTAAATTCATCCAGGATGGCCCCCTAGCTCTGCATGAGATCATTTATGAATTGAAGTCAAAGAACTTGCCAGCTATCTTGCTCAAACTGGATTTTGAAAAGGCTTATGATAGGGTAAACTGGCAATTTCTGAGGGAAGTGCTCCTCAGAAAGGGTTTTGACCCTGCCTATGTGCACAGAATTATGCAGTTGGTCAGTGGTGGCCAAACTGCTATCTCTATCAATGGAGAGGTGGGACCTTACTTTAGGAACAAAAGGGGAGTGAGGCAAGGGGATCCTATTTCCCCTCTTCTGTTCGATTTTGTTGCTGATGCTCTGGATATAATTTTGTCCCGGGCTAGGGCAGCAGGGCACATCCAGGGAGTTGTCCCTCACCTGATTCCAGAAGGAGTTACTCACCTGCAGTATGCAGATGATACTATGGTTATGATCCAGAACACTGATATGAACCTGATAAATCTGAAGTTTATTCTGCTTTGTTTTGAGCTCCTGTCTGGGATGAAGATTAATTTCCATAAGAGCGAGGTGATTGTTATGGGCTGTGACAGGGAGGAGCAGGCTAGAGTGGCCAGACTCCTAAATTGTAAGCAGGGTAGGTTCCCCTTTACTTACCTTGGCTTCACCATGAGTGACAAGAAGTTAACTATAGCAGATATGGAACCGTTGGTGGCTGCAGTAGTGATACGTCTCAAACATATCTATAATTTTTGATGCTCCATGCTTGTTTTTACACCATTTGCCTATTGTTTCGTTACACTTTGTGGCACTTTTATGCATTTTCCGGAACTAACCTATTAACAAGTGCCACAGTGCCAGTTTCCTGTTTCCTGCTGTTTTTGTGTTTCAGAAGTGATACACAGGAAATATTCTCGGAATTGGACGAAACAAAAGCCAGAAGTCTTATTTTCCCCGGGAGCATCCAGACATCCAAAGAGAGGAAGGAGAGGGGCCACAGGCCTCCCTCACACAGGGCTGGCGCGGCTCAGGCCCTAGCCGCGCCACCCCTGTGTGAGGAGCCCCTGGCAGCCCTCTGACATCGCCCCTTCGCCTATAAGAAGCCTCGGGACGGAAAACCCTAAGGGATTCGGCAATTTTCCAGAAGCAGTTCCGCAGCTCCGCCGCCACCGTCGACGAATTTCGGGGGACAGAAGTCTCTGTTCCGGCACCCTGCCGGGACGGGGAAGTGCCCCCGGAGCCATCTCCATCGGTCTCCATCACCGTCTCCGCCGTCTCCATCGACCTCACCGCCATCTCCATCAACCTTGCTGTCTCCTATGATGAGGAGGGAGTAGTTCATCCCCGGGGCTAAGGGCTCTACCGGTAGCTATGTGGTTCACCTTTCTCTCCCATGATGTGATCTTTATGTGATCGTGAGCTTTGTATCATGTTGAACAAGTACATGTTATTATTCAGATATTTTGTGTACTCTAGCAATGTTATTAAAGTAATCTATTCCTCCTGCTATGGTGTAACGGTGACAGTGCGTGCATCATGGTGGTACTTGGTTTAGGCTATGATTATGATCTCTTGTGGATTATGAGAATAATTATTGCTATGATAGTATTGAGTGATCTATTCCTCCTTTTATGGTGTAATGTTGACAGTGTGTGCACCATGTTAGTACTTGGTCTAAGTTGCAATGATTTCTATCTTGAATTGTGATTTGATTTGGATATCTCTATGAGTGGTGTTTGTCAAGTACTTGATGAACTTTAAGGGGTGCTTCTGTAGCCACTACACAATGATTAGTGTTATTCAATAGGAGAGTAATTCAGAGTGCCTTAGCAAAGAGAAGTTATTTGTTCATTCATGTTATATTGTTGGGAGTGTGTCCACTAGTGAAAGTATGATCCCTAGGCCTTGTTTCCAAGCATTGCACACCGTTTACTTGCTATTTTGTTACTTGTTTGCTCGCAGCGATATTTATTACACATCACGTTTGCTACTTATAATCATCTATACCACTTGTATTTCACTATCTCTTCGCCGAACTAGTGCACCTGTACATCTGACAAGTGTATTGGGTGTGTTGGGGACACAAGAGACTTTCTGTATCGTAATTGCAGGGTTGCTTGAGAGGGATAGCTTTGACCTCTAACCTCCCTGAGTTCGATAAACCTTGGGTGATCCACTTAAGGGAAACTTGCTGCTGTTCTACAAACCTCTGCACTTGGAGGCCCAACAAGTGTCTACAAGAATAGAAGTGCGTAGACATCAAGCTCTTTTCTGGCGCCGTTGCCGGGGAGGTAAGGTAAAAGGTACTCGCATCCTCCTGTGTGAGTGCTCGGAGTTATTTCCTTTAGATTCTGCAATTACATCTTTTTGTTTCTTGTTTTTATTTTCACTAGTTAGGCTTAATGGAAAACAAAGAGTTCTTTAGTCTTTTTCCTGATTTTAGATTTGAAGAGAAAATTGAAAATCCTTTGGAGTTTATTTCACATAGCAATGTTATTAGTACGAATGCTTTGAATACTGTTAATGCTAATGCTATAGAAAAGTCTAAGCTTGGGGAAGCTGGTTTTGTTGAGTATGATATCTTTAGTCCCCTAGCTTTAGTGGAGAAAGTTTGCTCTGATGATATTTTATCTCCCATATGTGATGTTCCTTCTTATGATGATATGTTTGAAGAATATGCTTTGCGAAATAGTTGTTCTTTAGCTTGTGATGATACTAAACCTCTAGTTTATGATGGTTATGATGATGAGTATAATATTTTCAGTTCACCTACTTTTGAGGAGAAAATTAGTTATGATTACAATATGCCTCCTATTTATGATGATTATGGTGATGAGAATAATTATTCTATTGAATTTGCTCCTACTACTATTGTTCCTGTGGTGAGTATTAATTCTTTTATGCATGTGGCTCATGATAGGGATGCTTTATGTGATAGTTATATTGTTAGTTCTATTCATGATGCTACTGAAAGTTATTATGAGAGAGGGAAACATGGTTTGATGGATCTCAACAATATTAAGTTTCCCCTCTTTATGTTGCAAATCTTGAAGTGGCGCTTGTTTTATCTATCTATGCTTGCTACTATGTGCCTCGTTGATTTATTTTCTTACAAGATTCCTATGCATAGGAAGTGGTTCAGATATAAATGTCTTTCACATTTTCTTTTTGATGCTCTCTATTGCTTTAAGTTCCTATATGGCGCCTTTGCCTCAAGCTCTTATATGGCGCCCACATGAGCATCTTTGCAAATTACTGCGCCTAGCTCAAAGGCGTTAAAGAAAAGCCCTCTTGGGAGATAACCCATTGTTTTATTTTCAGTACTTTTTCTTTTATTTGAGTCTTGGAAGTTATTACTACTGTAATAACCGCTCCTTATCCTTTTTATTTCGTTTTTGTGTCAAGAGAAACCTCTAATTTGAGTGAGGTAAGATTTGGGGATGTTGCTGTCCTGAAACTGTTTTCGGTGCTGCACCGTAAAAATTCGTAAAAATTCTCTGTTTATATTTTAGACCTGCGATTTCTTGTGCATATGCCTCAGGTTATATTCAAACTTTCATTAGTTGAACACTTTTTGATTTGAGCAACAGAAAACCCTCTAAAAATTCGACATTTGTCAGCTGTTCAGTTTTGACAGATTTCTGCCAATATTTGTGTTTGCCACTTTATCGCTTTCTTTTGAGTTCTTTTGATCATGGAACTTTTAGAGAAGTTGCTACAGTAGTATATGCTATATATGTGGTGGTTTTGGGTTGAAACCTGAAGCAAAAAGAGGTTGATTATATGTTATGCTTACACTAATGTTGCTAATAGAATTGTGTTTAGTTTTGTATGAAGGAAGTTTTCAAGTGTAGGGATTGGAGAATGATGAGATGAGTTGAAGAATGGACAAAAGCTCAAGCTTGGGGATACCCATGCATCACCCCAAGAAATATCCAAGAAGTACAAGCTTCAAAGCTTGGGGATGCCCCCGAGGCACCCCTTCTTCATCGGCAAAAATCAGGTCACCTTTCAAAACACTATATTTTTATTGCTTCATGCACTATGCGTTTTTCTTGGAGCGTCAGTTGTTTTTGTTTTCAGTATTAGTTTAGTTTAGTTTGCTGCAATAAATGGTTAGATCACATCATGTTTCTTTTGGAGGGAGATGAACTCCGTTTTTCATTTGCCAAGAACACTCTGTTTTTCACTCTTATCGTTTCAATGAGTGTTCTCTTTTTCTGCTACTGCTTTTGGTTTTCGTTTTTGCCTTGATTTGCGTTCAGATCTTCTTATATTTATTTATCAAGGTGTATTTTTGCCTCTGGACCACGTTGGTTTTCCTCAAAAGAGTTTCCTCAAAAAGGTTTGAATGGTGTTGAAAAAGAGAAAAAGCTTTATGCAAAAAAGTGGTACAAGAAGAAGCTTGTGTAGACTACGGCCTAGGCTTTTGCATGTCGTGCTTGATGTCTTTTTGATAGTATGCTTAGTGGTTTTGTTGTAGCATGACTTGTCTCAAATGACTAAGATTGCTTAATGAGCCTTTGAAAAAATCATGCGTTGTTTTTATTATTTGGAAGCATTATTTTGGTTTTCTCCTTGATGCTTTATTTGGGTTGACTTGGCGCATGCTCACACATGTTAGACTCTTACAAAGTCGCCAATAGCCTCTATGATCATTTAGTTTTTGACTTTTGATGCCATCTTATGCTTCTTTTAATGTCGCTTTGTCGCTTTGCATGATTATGGCCATTATTGCTCTCTTAGTTGGTCGCTCCCAGTCTTTTGCTAGACCTCATTTTGTACTGAGTATGAGCTCTACTCGTGCATCCAACTACTAAAAACCAAGTTTGCCATTGTGTCCACTATAAACTCCTATGCATGGTATTTGTAAGCCATTCCAAAGTAAATTTTCATGTGCTACCTTTCAAAAACTTTCAACTACTTCTCGTTTTGTAACACTGTTTTTAGCTCATGGGGACGTAGTGGTCAGATTTGCTATCTTCCATATTGCTTATTCCAAAAAAAAAAGGCACTCCTCCATGGAAAGTGAATGTTGGTGGGCACCCGATGGAATCGGTTAGCCATGGTTTGAGAAAGGAAAAAAGGTGGGGAGGAGTGCCAAGTTTATAAAAAGAGCACAAAAGTGCCAATCTCTCTCTCAAAAACTTGCTTCATTTTTGTATGGAAGATAGTAAGAACCCCATTGCCAGTCGTTGACAAAGACAACCACCTCTCAAAACCAATTTTTATCTCTCTGTTTTACAAATGAAAAGCTCTAGCACATGTTTAATCACTGCTTCCCTCCGCGAAGGGCCTTTCTTTTACCTTTTTGTTGAGTCACCATCTTCTTTCTTTATGCACCATTAAGAGAGCATAGTTGTCATTCTTAGTATAATATGCATTGTCCCAAAGTTCATTGATTGATTCATATTGTTGGTTTCACTTGTTCTTAAATTATTTGTATCTAGTCGCCCTCTTAAACTTGAAGGTGTCCTATGCATTTATGTTTTGCTCTCCATGAAGGACAAGCTGAAAACCATTTGTATGTTTTTCCTTATGATTTGAACACACGTTTGACTTTCATTGTTTCATTTTCATGATCTTTTGTTTGTGTTCATTTGCATGTTATAACATGGTTGCTAAGTTCTTTATTGTCAAGATTATATCTTTCATGCCCATGTTTTAAGTTCTTTGATCTCAGCTCACAATGCTTACATATATGATCAAGATTGTGTAGGTGCATGTCACCTCAAAAATTATTTCTTTTGTTATCACTTACCTACTCGAGGACGAGCAGGAGTTAAGCTTGGGGATGCTGATACGTCTCAAACATATCTATAATTTTTGATGCTCCATGCTTGTTTTTACACCATTTGCCTATTGTTTCGTTACACTTAGTGGCACTTTTATGCATTTTCCGGAACTAACCTATTAACAAGTGCCACAGTGCCAGTTTCCTGTTTCCTGCTGTTTTTGTGTTTCAGAAGTGATACACAGGAAATATTCTCGGAATTGGACGAAACAAAAGCCCGAAGTCTTATTTTCCCCGGGAGCATCCAGACATCCGAAGAGAGGAAGGAGAGGGGCCACAGGCCTCCCTCACACAGGGCTGGCGCGGCCCAGGCCCTGGCCGCGCCACCCCTGTGTGAGGAGCCCCTGGCAGCCCTCTGACATCGCCCCTTCGCCTATAAGAAGCCTCGGGACGGAAAACCCTAAGGGATTCGGCAATTTTCCAGAAGCAGTTCCGCAGCTCCGCCGCCACCGTCGACGAATTTCGGGGGACAGAAGTCTCTGTTCCGGCACCCTGCCGGGACGGGGAAGTGCCCCCAGAGCCATCTCCATCGGTCTCCATCGCCGTCTCCGCCGTCTCCATCGACCTCACCGCCATCTCCATCAACCTTGCTGTCTCCTATGATGAGGAGGGAGTAGTTCATCCCCGGGGCTAAGGGCTCTACCGGTAGCTATGTGGTTCACCTCTCTCTCCCATGATGTGATCTTTATGTGATCGTGAGCTTTGTATCATGTTGAACAAGTACATGTTATTATTCAGATATTTTGTGTACTCTAGCAATGTTATTAAAGTAATCTATTCCTCCTGCTATGGTGTAACGGTGACAGTGCGTGCATCATGGTGGTACTTGGTTTAGGCTATGATTGTGATCTCTTGTGGATTATGAGAATAATTATTGCTATGATAGTATTGAGTGATCTATTCCTCCTTTCATGGTGTAATGTTGACAGTGTGTGCACCGTGTTAGTACTTGGTCTAAGTTGCAATGATTTCTATCTTGAATTGTGATTTGATTTGGATATCTCTATGAGTGGTGTTTGTCAAGTACTTGATGAACTTTAAGGGGTGATTCTGTAGCCACTACACAATGATTAGTGTTATTCAATAGGAGAGTAATTCAGAGTGCCTTAGCAAAGAGAAGTTATTTGTTCATTCATGTTATATTGTTGGGAGTGTGTCCACTAGTGAAAGTATGATCCCTAGGCCTTGTTTTCAAGCATTGCACACCGTTTACTTGCTATTTTGTTACTTGTTTGCTCGCAGCGATATTTATTTCACATCACGTTTGCTACTTATAATCATCTATACCACTTGTATTTCACTATCTCTTCGCCGAACTAGTGCACCTATACATCTGACAAGTGTATTGGGTGTGTTGGGGACACAAGAGACTTTCTGTATCGTAATTGCAGGGTTGCTTGAGAGGGATAGCTTTGACCTCTAACCTCCCTGAGTTCGATAAACCTTGGGTGATCCACTTAAGGGAAACTTGCTGCTGTTCTACAAACCTCTGCACTTGGAGGCCCAACAAGTGTCTACAAGAATAGAAGTGCGTAGACATCAAGTAGCTAAGAGAGCTGCTCCCTGGCAAGGGAGATTTATGTCTTCTGCGGCTAGGTTAACGCTTGTGAATGCGTGCCTGTCCAATATGCCTCTGCATACTCTTGGTCTCTTTTTGCTGGCTGATGGGACCCATGCAGGTTTTGATAAGCACAGAAACAGGTTTTTCTGGGAAGGGCAGGGAACCAAAAAGAAGTATCATATGGTTAAGTGGGAGGACGTTTGCCAACCCAAATGCCAGGGTGGCTTGGGGGCTATTAACTCGAAGTTTATGAACATTGCCCTCATGGCTAAGTGGATCTGGCGTATCCTGGGCGATTCAGACCCAAGTTTACTCTGGTTAAGGCTGCTTAAGGCAAAATACAATGTCAAGGAGTTGTTCTCGTCCAGACTGGTGGCCTGCTCGCCTTTCTGGCACAGCATTCATAAAATCAAACATCATTTCAAGAATGGTGTGAGGTTTTCCCCAGGGGCTCAATCTTCCATTAGTTTCTGGAAGGATCTCTGGATTGGTGACACACCTTTGTGTGTGAAATTCCCAAGTCTTTTCCAGAAAAGTTCTGAGAGTGACATTACGATTGCCGAAGCGTATTCTGAGGAGGGATGGTGGATTCCCTTTCGTAGGAATCTGGACCAGGACGACACCCAAGCATGGGGTGAACTTGTCAATCTGGTTGAGGAAATTGAGCTGGAAGATCGTGAGGACCATATCTCCTGGGATTGGGAACAAGCTGGGTGCTATTCCTCTAGATCCATGTATAGGGAGCTTTGTAAGAAGCCAGCAGTTCAGATTACAAAATATATTTGGAATTACGCGGTCCCGCCTAAGATTAAGATCTTCACGTGGCAGTTAGCTCGTGGGCGTCTGCCATCCAATGACCACATTCTCAACAAACATGGCCCGTCTGATGGCCGCTGTGCTTTGTGTGGAGAGTGGGAGACTGCGGATCACATCTTTTTTCAGTGCCCTTTGGCCCAATTCCTATGGAGTGGGGTTCGTGAGATGCTTAGTGTAAGCTGGAACCCTTACTCAAGAATGGATTGGTTTAATATCTTGGACTCTCTGGGGGAGAGGTCCAAAAGATTGATGTGGATTTTTTTCGCAGCCCAATGCTGGGCTCTTTGGACTACTCGTAATAAGTTCACCATTGAGCGAAAATTCCCGCGCCAACCAGCTGACATTACTTTCAAACTCATGCTTTCTTTGCAGCTGTGGCGTCCGCTTCAAAAGCCTAAGGACCTGGGAGCGCTGGACGAGCTGATCAGACTGACAAAGGCCTTCTTCGCCCGTACTTCTACTCCTCCAGCGGCTCCAAGCATGAACCATCAGACGCCTAACAATGCCGGCCTGCGCGCTGTGTAACGCCATTCCGATGGCTGTATCGTACTTTACTCTCTGCCCTTAACTAACTAGTTGGTGGTTTGACCAGTGTGGTCATGCTTTGGTCTGGTACTTTGTCGTTTGCCTGACCCCCCTTTTGGGCAGACATTGGTGTAACCCTTAAGTTGTTGTAATACTCTGCTGTGGTGGCTTTATTAATTTAAAGTCGGGCACAGGCTGCCTTCTATCTAAAAAAATAACATTAGTAAATTATTTTCTCTACCAGACAAGCCTTAAGAAGATAATACCAAGCATTTCCTCCTACTGTTACACACCTCAATCTGATGCAGCAACAAGAGAAAGTTGCTTTTTTATCACAAGTTGCATCAATTTCCCAACTAGTTGTTTTCTAGGGTAATCTAAGTTGCCCCCTTAGTAGTATACCAATTTAATTAAGTTACTTAATTCTTGTCATCTGGCTAAGCTGCTTTAGGGTGGGCAAAGGCAACTAAGTATACACGCACATCTAACTTAGGAGTTTACTGGTACATACAAATACAACTTAGGAGTGGGCAAAGACAACTATTCATACATATATGTACAACTTAAAGATTTACTAGTACATGTAACTAATCGTGCGAATCCAATTTAGGGGTGGGCAAAGGCAACTAGTTATAATGCATAGCCAACTTAGGAGTTAGTTTTGGAAAACAACTTTTACTAGTTATAATGCACATCCAACAAAGGTCTAGTTGCATCGGGTCTGTAGATTCTTCGATCATCTCCTCTAGCTAAAAATGGGACTTGGTTCCCGTTTATCCATTGGTTAGGTTAACCTAACCTAAAAATTAGCCCAATGGACCAGGTGGTTAACCTGAGAACTCTTTTAGTTATTTAGATTCGCTCCTCTTTTACCAACGGTTAACCTGTCATCGCACCTATCACGCAGTGACTTCCCCTTCTCTACCTTCTATAGATCCTACGGAGCGACGAGCCGACGATTGCCTTGGCTGCGTGCCCCTGCTCGCAAGCGTGTGTGAGGCTTGGCAGCCGCAGCAGCTTGCTGTCCGTCCATCTCTGTTAGCTCGCTGCGTCGCCCGCCCGCCCGCTCAACTCCGCATGCCTGCTTGCCGCTGCGCGAGAGGCTTGCCAGCAGTAGCTTGCCGCGCTCGCCGGCTGTCCAGCTCGCTGCACTCCTGAGCTTGTAAACATGCGTCTCCGTGCTCACCAGATGATGCGTTGCTGCTGCTAGCTAGTGCGTGTGGCTGCAATCTAGGCACGGGAGGCATGTGTGCTAGCTCAGCAAGCTAGCTGCATGTGTGCTGCTGCTGGCATGGTGAGCGCGCGGGACGAGGAGGCTGATGGATGAGGAGGCAAGCTGTTGATGAGTTCTGCGGCAATTTGGACAAAAATAACCTAAAGTTTAAACAAATTTAAAAAATAAACTTTTGGTGAAACTATTTCATTAGACCACTAGTAGAAAACAGGCCTAATATCCAGGATGGATTTTAGCTTTAGTCCCGGTTGTGTTTTGATCCGGGACTAATGCTCACATTAGTCCCGGTTCAAAAGGCTATGTGAGCCAGAAATCTTTAGTCCCGGTTCAAATGGGACCTTTAGTCCCGGTTGGAGATACGAACCGGGACTAAAGGGTTAGTGACCTTTAGTCCCGGTTGGTATCTCCAACCGGGACTAAAGCCCCACCCTTTAGTCCCGGTTGGTGTTACCAACCCGGACTAAAGGGTCTCTCCCAATTTTCCTCTCATGCCTACCCCCCCACCCCCGCGTAGAAAAAACGTCTAAAAATAATAAACGAAAATGATAAAAACTTCAAATTTCAAAATCCTTTGACATGCATGTACCTCATGCAACTAACTTTTATGGAAAATTTGAAATTTTGAATTTTGAATTTTTTTGCAAAAAAAGGTTGTTCCAAATTCAAACGGCTCTAACTTTTGCATACGGACTCGAAAAAAAACGTATAATATATGAAAAATTATCTACACAAAATTTTACATCCGATTTCAACTGCCGTAGGCTGTTTGCACAAATTCTACTTTCTCAAAATTCCAAAGGGAAATATGAAAGCAGGAAGATTTTAGTTTTTGTTAGAAAAATGAGAAAAAAATGATTTTTTGAAGGACTTTTTAATTTCTTTAGTTGTTTCTTCCACTTTTTAGTTATTTTGAAGTTTTTAGATTATTTTGGAATTTTTTAAGATTTTTGAATTTTTTGTTTTTTTTGAATATTTTGAGTTTTAAAATTAATAATTAAATTTTGCATAAAGATTATTTGAAATTCATTGATGCTTATTATTACTTAATCATTATTACTTATTTTTGAAATTATTTGGAACTCAAAAAAGTAAAATGATATGTTATCAAAGTCTAAGGGGTTAATACAATTCATAGCATAGTATTATCAAGAAGTCGCGAACGCAGTCTTGGAAGCTAGTAGGGAAGGAATGGAGAAGTTAAGCATGCTAAGGGTGGAGTAGTGTAAGGATGGGTGACCGGCCGGGAAGTGGGACCACGAGTATATACTTTGACATGACATAGGGGTGGTGATTAGAGATTAGAGGGGAAACTGTCAAACAAATCAAAAATCCAAAATAGGAAAATTCAAAAAAAATTGAAATAATCTGAAACTTTTTTCAAAAATATTTGAAAATAACAGAATAACCTTTAGTCCCGGTTGGTGTTACCAACCGGGACTAAAGGGTTCTCCAGCCCATAGCACTCAGGGCGGCCACGTGGAGGGTCTTTAGTCCCGGGTTGTGGCACAACCGGGACTAAAGAGGGGGACTTTTAGTCCCGATTGGTTAGTCCCGGTTGCTACAACCGGGACTAAAGGCCTTTAACAATCGGGACTAAAAGCCATTTTTTTACTAGTGGACTAACCCTTTTTTGCAGCGCCATAGAGCACAACGCGGTATAAATACCTATGGCGCCTTTTATTGTGGCGTAGCACAGCTGCCACGCTGGACGAATGGGTCCCATATCGGGTCGTGCGGCGTCACTCCGCATGACGCGGCACTTTGGCATGCGGCGCCATGCTCCATAGCGTGGCACAGTTGCATGCATTGAACAAATGTTGTCATCCACCCATCCCCATCTCCTGTACTTCAATCTTTTATGTGGTAAGGCTAAGCTTTTTTCTCCTCGTGCTAGCAGCCATGTCGACGTGTAAGAAAAGACATGACACGTTTTTTTTTCTTAGATCAGCCAGTGCGTGCGTGCATGCATGCATGCTTTCAATGGAGACGTTACAGAGATGCAGATTATTTATGTAAATTAAGGTAATACGCATAGGTACAAGTAAACTTGCTGGCTTGGCTTCGCGACTCACCGACACCCTGTCGTCGGTCGGTGCTGAGACGCTTTGTATCTCCATGTGATTTTTTTGATGCTACATAGTATATTATATTTTTGTAACAAATGCGTATGAGTTTTGTGACGAAAACAAACGCGAGATGTAAGAGTTTTTACCTGGACGTTTGCCACAAGTTTTGTGCTTTCCCAAATTATTTAATGTTGTATGAATTAGAGTCATGCTTCAGTGCGCCCCCCCCCCCCTCTCCCCCCAAATTTTAAAAAGGATAGGATTGTCTTTTTACCTTAATTACTAATTATCCTGAATTAAATAGCTGGCCCACACATCTACATATCTAGGCCCGTATACCTGACCGTATTACACGATCGTGTGGTCAACACCTTGTTCTCCGGGAGAACGCGCATGAGCACATCGGCATGGCGGCAGTTGCGCGGCAGCGGCAATTCGAGTTCTGGTCCTTGCCGATTGATGGTCACCGTGGAGATGTTGCCACTGGTGCGGTTCAATGGATGGGTTTGAGTCTACCGCTTCATCATCGTGGGTAGTCGGAGGCAAGTACGTCGTGTGCCAAGGTCACCACCGCTGCGCCCCACTCATCCCGACGAGAGTGCCGGGGCATTCTGTGTCACCACCGCTGGCCTACCTGACGCCTCCATCTTCTACTTTGGAGGGCCGCTCACGTCGGTGCCGCGTCAAAGCTGCTCAACGGTTTGGGTGCGCAGATACCAGTCAAGTTCCAAGCGTGTTGATCTTCCATGGTGCTGCATATGTGAGGCCCATGTCAAGCTTGCTAGTACTCCCTCAGCGTCTTGACCTCCAGCAAGTCAAGGTAAGCTAGCTACCTGATACATGTATACTTACGCGTCTCGCCGGAACAGCTTGGAAGCAATCGAGCTAGCTCTGCAATGTAATACGTGCCGAATAGTAATCGACGAATTGACCGTGGCCACCAACATGGACAGGTGGGTGGCCGAATAGTAGTCGGCCGTAGCCGCTATCGCCGTCGTCGCTCATCCTGATTAACACCGCGACCATTGATCTCATATATACATAGATGCATTATGTTCATATATATTTAATTGGGCAATACGGGTTTATACATGGCTATATACTATCTAATTAATCATTAATTATGAATAAGTTAGTTATTAATTAACATTATTTCCTTAATTACGAAGGAATATGGAGCGATCTCAGCCGTTGTTGTTTTCAAGTATAGAGGAGGGGGGCGCACTGAAGCAAAAGTCTATAAATTATTTAAAAATGTAACAAATTTGTATGAGTTTTATTGAAAAAATAAACCGCGGGTTGATTTCATAGAAACTTGTCATCACCATGGATCATCTCGTTACCATCAGCCATTTCATTACCATGTACCATCTCATCACCAACAACCATCTCATTTTCATGCACCATTGCATTATCATTGCCATTTGGTTCACCCATCCTGGAAAAGATTTATCTGATGGAACCCAAAAGCCTGCAAATTTGGAACAATTGATCAAATAAAACCATGTCAAATACAACGCAGTCAAATCAGTACATTTCACAGCCAAATTCAGGAGTAAAGTACTAACCTTATACAACACTTTTTCACAGTTGAATCAGGCATCACTAAACTGAACTGGCGGTTTATGCAGGCTTCTTAAGTGCTTCACAATCAGTAGAAGTCAGCACCAGGAGGAGGAAGCGCACATGAGCAGTATAGCTAACTTTCAGGATAGCTAGCTAGCTAGGATAGATCAACATGTCTGCTTATTAGCTGAGTTGTTCAATGCATGCGATTGTGCTACGCCATAGAGCATGGCGTCGCATGCCAAAGTGCCGCGCCATGCGGAGTGGCGCCGCACGATCCGATACGGGACCCGCTTGTCCAGCGTGACAGCTGTGTCGCGCCACAATAAAAGGTGCCACAGATACTTATGCCGCACCGTGCTCGATGGCGCTGCAAAAAAGAGTTAATCCAGTAAAATAGTTTTGCTGAAAGTTTATTTTTTAAATTTGTTCCAACTTTGAGTTATTTTTGCCTAAATTGCCGAGTTTGCGTGTTCGTGAAAGTCATGCGGGCACGGCGGCGCAGCATGCCGTAGCAGCAGCTCTCGGCAACATGTGCTGGCTTGTACACGCATGGGCTGGCGCGTTCGGTGTGGGTTTACAACTTACAAGGAGATCACAAGTTCACAATGATAGTTAACCATGATATTTTTCACCTAGACTTTGGGCTGAAAAGCCGATCTTTACGATCAATCAGTCATTTGCTATAATATGTTCTCATTTTCTAACGTGCTCTGCTGTTGCATAATGTTCAAAGTTGTATGAACCTTAATAACCAATGGTTAACCTTTCTAATCTAAATAATCTAATGGTTAACCTATTGGAGGGACTCTCCGTGACTGCCGGAGGTGCTGATGTCTTCAAGTGGAATTGGGGGGCCAACGACTCTTACTCCGCGAGCTCATGCTACCTTGGCATGTTCCATGGGCACATCGCCATGGTTGGTGCGCTGCAAGTCTGGAAATCCAGAGCCCCGGCCAAATGTTGCTTCTTCATGTGGCTTGCGCTACGTAACAGATGTTGGACGGCGGACAGGCTTGAAAAGCGAGGTCTTCCGCGACCTCAGGCATGCCCCTTGTGTGACCAAGTTCAGGAGTCCATTTCCCACCTCCTGTTTGGTTGTGTGTTGGCAAGGACAGTGTGGGCTGCTTGTCTTCGATGGTGGGACAGGGAAGCTCAGATGCCAACACAGGAGACCCTGCTTGCCGACTGGTTGCAGTCTTGGCATGGAAGATCTGGGGATCTACGTGATTTCTGGACGGCTATAGCTCTTGTCTGCTGGTGCCTGTGGAGGCACCGGAATGACATCGTGTTTGAAGGTGCCGCCCCCTCACCTGTTGCAGTGGTACGTGTGACATCCTGGCCTAGGGCTTAATAGGATTAATAGGATACTCATATCAACAAGTTGCAACATCTTTTCCGGGAACTCACTCCAAAGGAACTCTGGGTTAAGCGTGCTTGGCCCAGAGCGATTTGGGGATGGGTGACCGACTGGGAAGTCCTTCCCGGGTGCGCATGAGTGAGGACAAAGTGCGCAGAAAAGACTAGTGTTGATCTGTGGGGCTAGTCTAGAGATCCTAGAGAGCTGCCAGGGGTAACAGGCCTGAGCCACTGGGTGGTCGGGGTGTTATATTTGGTACCAGAGCCAACCCTCGAGGTAACACGGGCGTGTGCGGATCAGGTGTGCGAACATGTGGCCCGTCGTGGCACATGGGTCGGCACTGGACGCATGGACGTATCCAAGAGGGGAAGTTCCTGGCCTGGGGTGACCGACGAGGACGTCGGTCTTCTAAGGGGGTGAGTGTGTGACATCCTGGCCCAGGGCTTAATAGGATTAATAGGATACTCATATCAACAAGTTGCAACTTCTTTTCCGGGAACTCACTCCAAAGGAACTCTGGGTTAAGCGTGCTTGGCCCAGAGCGATTTGGGGATGGGTGACCGACCGGGAAGTCCTTCCCGGGTGCGCATGAGTGAGGACAAAGTGCGCAGAAAAAGACTAGTGTTGGTCTGTGGGGCTAGTCTAGAGATCCTAGAGAGCTGCCAGGGGTAACAGGCCTGAGCCACGGGGTGGTCGGGGTGTTACAGTACGCTTGATCCGCGGGGAGGCTCAGCTGTGGAAGGTCGCCGGGCTCTTCAGGGCCGAGCTTGCTCAGGTAGATAGGTGGAGGCTTGGCGAGTAGTCAGCGTGTGTGTTTGCTGCCTTGGCGGCGTGGATTGCGTAACTCGACGTCTATGTCAACTGCGCTGTAATTTGGCCGCTTGGCCCTTCTTCTATGAAACCGATACGTCTTTCCATGACGTATCCTTGAAAAAAATGGTTAACCTATTTTATCCCTTTACATTAAATGGTTCAATAGGTTAGAGACCGGAAGATAAATGATTCACCAATCTCCCATCCTTACCTCTGGCAGCCTGAGTGCAACAACGGGAAAATTCACAGCTGTTAAATGTTTGGTAAATTTGTATTCTGAACATTAATAAGTTGTGTATTACTAAATTTATAAAAATTGGCTTACTATGATGTATTAACTTGAGAACACATTTAAGAAGTTATTTTTATGGCCCATAGCATGTGCACCCTATACTTATCATTTTCTAAACTTGGTTTATTGTGTACTGAATATAAGCAAGTTGTGTCCTGAATTTGTAACAGTGCTTTAGTAGCATGCACTGAATTTGCTGTAGTTTTCCAAATTTGCTTTTCCTCATGTGGTTGCAACTTCTTCCAGATTGATTCATCAAGAACGCGGAGACGATGATGTATTTCCGAGTTCCTCCCTTGAAAGGGAGTACGTCTCGTTGGAGGGGTGTGGTATCACCACAAAGGCCTAACCAATGCCACAAAGGCCTCACCCTATTCTTCGGTGTGAGCTTGCGCCACAAAGGCCTAGCTCACTCTTCCACTAAGGGGTTCCTCAAGGCGGAACCGGGCCTTTACACAAAGCGTGGGGCACCCATCCACAACTTAATTGGAGGCTCCCAAGAATAGCCACCAAGGCACCACAAAGCCACAAAGCCGTCTAGGGTTCCAAGAACCCAAGAGTAATAAGCTCACAAACTTTCACTTACTCGAATCTCCGGGGAGAACTCAAACCGATGCAACTTATGCAATGGCAAGAGCACACAAAGTGCTCATATCCTTCTCACCCAAATTTCACCAAAGCAACTAATGCTATGGAGACATATGAGAGGAAGAACAAAGGAAATCCACAAAGAACTCCAAGATCTAAATCCACAAGAGGTTCCACTCACTAAGAGGAGATTTTGATTGGTGGAAAGATAGATCTAGATCTCCTCTCTCTTTTCCCTCAAAAAGATGCAAGAATCATGGGAGGAATGGAGGAGGAAGGGCAAGCTTGCAAAGTCAATAATGGAGGAGAGAGAAGCCCAAAACGTATTCAGCCCAAGGAGGAAGAAGGGGTATTTATACCCCCCCATGAATATGGCCGTTGCAGGACTTGGAGGGGCGGATAATCCGGCCAAAGTATGGCCGGATTATCCGGCCAGCCGGATTATCCGGCCCCCTGGCCGGAATATCCGGCCCCATATCTGGGTGATGCCGAGCAAAGTCCTTAGCAGAAATTGCAATACAAAATCTTCGAGGGGGGGGGGGGGGATTATCCGCCCCCCTAGCCAGAATTTCCGGCCCCGTATCTGGGTGACGCCGAGCAGAAATTGCAATACGAAAACGGTGATAACTTTTGCATCCGGACTCCGTTTTCGATGTTCTTGGGCTCGTTGGAATCACCACAACGAGCTCTACAACTTCATCCATAGAAAAATCATAGTCCAACAAGGGAGTATAAAACCAAATGATGAAAGGTTTGACTTCTCTTTGAAGGCAAACCGGTAAAACCTCCAAACATCAAAAACGCAATAAGAGCTTCATGCGAAATCCATTTTTGATGAGCTAGAGCTTGTCATGGAAATAACCACAAGCTCTAGAACCTCACATGGATAAAACCCAAATAAGAACCAAGAAAGATGATGCCAAGTATGCAAAGGTTTGAGCTCTCTCCGAATGATACGATTAAGTTACTCACTCGAGAGCCCCTCTTGATAGTACGGCTACCGATCCTATAACCCGGTCTCATAACTAACACCATGATACCGGTAAGAAAGAAACCCTAACACTATCATACCTTTGCCTTGAGCATTCCACTTGATGTGGATAATGACAATCTTGATCTTCTCAAGTTAGACCACCTTTCTTGATTGAGCTTGCTTGGTGAAGTCTTGCGGATTGCTCCCCCATACTCTACTATGGAAGAGACTCTCTTTAACCATATCTTCACATATCCATGATCACAATATAGATGGCAAGCTTCAAGCATATGTTCTCTTCTAGTTGCTCATCTTGAACTTGCGCTTTGACTTGATCAATCCTTGAATCAATTCTTCTTTCTCCATAATGATGGTGTCTTGAGGATACACATGAAAGCTCACTCAATCTTATTCTTCAAGCATAAGCTCAACTCCCTTAAGACCAATCTTTGGATCACTCCTTGAATAACACCTTGGTCAACACATAATCTTCTTCTTACAACCTTGACTCCAACAAATGGTTTAAGCATTGTCTATGGACAAGTCCTACACATATAACTCAATGCAACCATTAGTCCATAGGGATTGTCATTAATTACCAAAACCACACATGGGGCTCAATATGATCTTTCAGGGGGCGATTTTGGTATGGGGGGCGGCGGTTTCCCAGCCATGCCCCCCATCCCAAATTTTAAATTAGACAAAATTTGGCAAACTACATAGATTTTGTTGAAATAAAGATGGTTTTTACATAATACGACAAAATATAAAATAACTAAAAGAGGTGGTCTTCGTCGGAGTCCCCATCGGCGGCGTCGGCTCCCGATGCGCCCGATGGTGGCGGCGGTGGAGCGTTGGACGGCCCAGCACCGTCATCGGACTGGCGGCCGGAAACCATCCCGCGGCGGCGATGGTTGTCCTCCGACACGCGCTCGTGGCGGTCGCGCTCGGTGTCCTCGAGGAAGGAGGTGAAGGTGTGGTGCTCCTCCTCTCGCTGCGCCGATGTGTCGAAGGAGGGGAGAGGGTACTGATGCTCGCGGCGCTGACGCTCCACTGCCACCGTCGCGAGCCTTCCGGTCATGTCCGCCTGGAAGAGGCGTTGCTCAGCCTCCGCCATCACAGCCTTTGCCGCTTCGATGTTGCGGCGATGGGCGTCGGCGCGGGCGGCAGCATGGTCCTCCGCCAGCCTAGCCGCTGCCACCCTCCTCTCGGCGGCCATGAGCTCCTACGCCGCCCGGTCGCGCGCTGCATCTCGAACGACGCTAGGATCGCTCTCTATTCCACGGGGGCCTCCTCCGCCTCCGCGTCCGTCGGCTGCTGGGCGAGGAACTCCTCCTCGCCAGAGTCCTCCTCCTCCTCGCCCTGCGGCGGAGCTGGCTCCTGCGGCGGCATCAGCGGTGGAGGTGGGGGTGGTGGTGGTGGTGGCGCGCCGGAACCGCCTCGAGGGAGCATGGCGTAGGTTGTGAAGCGGTGGCGAGGCATTTTCTACCGGCGGTTGGAGGATGTGAACCTACCGGCGAGGTGAAGAGCTATTTAAAGCCGGAAACGGGGCGGAAAAACAAAGGAGAAGGGGCGGGAAACGGCGGGAAGCGCGCGACATGGCATTCATTTCCCGCTAACGCATGCTCCGACGCGACGGCTCGCTGCACCGCTGCAAAGTTGTTGTCGTTTGCAGCGCCATTACTGGGCGCGGGAGATGAGACGAGTGAAGACGACGAAGCGTCGGTCGTGCCGCTGACAGTAGGCCACGCAGCGAGCCACGCGTCCAGCCGGCGCCCCCCCATGGATAGGGTTTGGATCGGGTGCGCCGGATGAAAACATGCGTCACGCCGGATGGAAAAACCGCACGCGCGGGGGGGGGGGGCGACTGGGCGAGATTTTCTGCGCCGGTGCCCCCAAATGGCGTTTGTGGGGCCTTTAGGGGGGGAGGGGAGTGGAGATGCTCTAAGGTTAGATATTTTAAGGCTTGTTCGGCAGAACGCAGGAATGGATCAACGACTGTTGCAGTGTCTCGGGTGAAAATAGGCTTTCTAATCCCTTCCGAGACAAGCAGGGATAGTTCAAAGGTGATTCTGAGCAAATTTTGCTCAACAAGGAAGCTTGAAATATATTTCCATACGGGATTGAAAAAACATCACATAACAAGCTTGTGCTACGTGGCTTAATTAAAATCACTTCTGATGAATAAGTTTAGATCTGATTCCAAAACAACTAGAAGGTTGTATGCAACACTAAAATCTGACGAGAGCATATAAAAAGAAAATCTGACGAGAGAGTCGATCTAAAGCATTCACGTGAGCTGAGAGAAACCATCACCTTCACGGCAAGCTGAATCGATCCAAGATCTACATGTAAAGCCTGGTTACAAAAAAAGATACTACATGTAGTTACAAAAAAAGGTAATATGATTAGCCGACTCAGCAATGCTACAAGGATCCTATCTATAGGACTTACAAAAGAAAAATCCAGCTCTATCGGAAGACGGGTGGTGGAGGGATCTTGGCGTTAGCGTCGTCGGCGGTGTCGAAGCGGAAGGATTAGCCACATGCAAGATGGACAGAAGGAGGCGTGGATATCCTGACTAGGGGACTACATGATGGTGGAGCGGTCGATGTCGTAGGCAGTGTCGATTGGTGCCGCTGCAAGGGAGGCAGTACTTATGTGTGTCACCAACAGTAAAAAACGTGAGGATAGACAAGCGTTTTCCTTCCACCTCAACCTGGCCTCACGTGACGTGTATTCTTGGGGTCAATAGGGTTGAGCCCGCTTGAATGGCCTCGACGTGGTTTTTGGAGGTTTTCAAGTGCCAATGTAACACACAAAGAAACTTGTCAATCCACCTTTGCCGAACAAGGCCTTAGGAAGAATGAAGATCATCGCCATGGGCATCAATGTCTTTTCATGTGTCTATAAAAATGGATGGAATGTCATATAAGAAACTAATTTTAGATATAGCGTTAAATAGGGGATAAAAAGTTTTTCAGTGTTAGATAAGAAAAAAACATTATAACATGGTGTCAAATATGGAATTTTCTCTTCCATTAGTTAGCACCCTCAACAGATCATTGACCACCATCACCTAACTTGGTTTGGCGGAAAATACACTATAAAATTATCCAATAGATGTGTGATTGTGGCAAGCTATGCACCCCGACTAGGCCAACCTACGTGCGGCAATGAGCCGATAGGATTGAACAAACCCATTGCCTCGATATCGACATGGACGTTGATGAGTAGTAGACACACAATGGCATTGTGTTCTGACGGGACAACTAGCAGTGTATGAGGATCAGTGAGATCCACGCACATTCATGTATCTGGTACCTTGAGCAACATAGCCACTGGAAGATCTTGGAGCAGTGCCAGGAGCAAGCGAAGCTAGGGCCTGGCGGCTAAAGGGGCGGCTAAAGGGGCGTTGATGAGGATGATGGCCACGATGGGGTATGCACCCGCCGTGAGCCTTGACAAGAACCCACACTACATTGTCCCGCCTCCTAACATCCAAGGCAGATTCGAAGGCCGCGCAGAACAAGATTGTGGAGAACAGATCGAGTTTTGTGCGGCCTGCAGTCGATGCATTATTTAGATGTGATAGATGAATGAACCCCGATGAACATGTCGTGTTTAGGCAGCAGTATCGTGTTGATCCTTGTGTTCTAAAGTTCCAAGTACTAAATGTAGTGAATTTTTTCGTTCATCTCTCAGGATACAACAAATTGAGAACTATTTTGCACTTACATCATGCATAAAAAGTAACATTCAGATTGAGGTTCTTGCTGCTTTCTTTGTGGAGAATTTCAAGTGTGTATGGTGCAGTTGAGGATGAAATCGAAGTTGTAGGCGGCACAAGGAAAACTAAACTGCGAAGATTATAATGAAATGTTTAAATTTTTTCAGAAAAACGTATCAGGCAGCGGTGCTTATTCTAGAAGTTGAAGATGTAGTTCACTGTGACTTCAATCTTTGCATGGTCAACACTTGATAGTTGACATACAAAATCCTTTGCAAAGGCCAATTTAAACATCTTGATCTTAACAATAAGATACAAGATGGTTCTTTTGACTTGGAAGGCTTAGTGGAGCTTTCATGTTTAGAGAAGCATATAAAAGGTGTTCCTTAACCAAATTGTTATTAATTTGATGCATCAGCATCCCATTCTCTCGAAGTACATAATTTATATACTGTCTCGGTTTATTTTCTAAAGATATCAGCTTTGTATAAAAATCTTGTGCATATGAAAACGCACCCACCACACACAATGCTACGAGCCAAAAAATCATGCACTTCCGAACGAAACAAAAAAACATGCTGCAAATGATCATCGATATAACACTTTACTCAGCGAGCCAATAAAAGACCACAAGCTTACAGATGAAACATAAAACACGCAGCGAATAATCATCGGCAGGACCGTAGGTGGGCGCAGCAGAGCACGCGAGGACCATCTAGTAGATAAGAAAAGTGACAGACTTAGATGGCAAGCCAAAGCTAGATAAGAACCAGAACATATAGTGTCAACAGAGACCAAAACCAAGTGTAGTATCCAGTAGATGTCATAAACCAGAAATAGGTAGAGAACCAAGTGAAGTATCCAGGAACTTGACCAAACCAGAAACCAAGCAAAATACCAAGTATAGCATCTGTTGTTACCAGTACAGCAGCAGACCAAGATCAAGCATAGTACCTAGCAAACTCTTGGGATTGTATGAAGCTTTTGAAAATAATTTTGATTGGATCTGTCCCAAAAATCTTTTTAGTGAATTGAGTGAACCAAAGCGTGATCACAAGGGGTCTTCAAAAACTTATGTGGATGAAATACAATGCCTTATTGAAAAGACTTCTGCAATTGATCTTAATGCCTCTTTCGATATTACTTGATTCGCACTTTCTGCGCCTAGCTCAAAGGCGTTAAAGAAAAGCACTCTTGGGAGATAACCCATGTTTTACTTTCAGTTCTTTTTCTTTTATTTGAATCTTGGAAGTTATTACTACTGCAATAACCTCTCCTTATTATTTTTATTTCATTTTTGTGCCAAGAGAAGCCTCTAATTTGAGTGAGGTAAGATTTGGGGATGTTGCTGTCCTGAAACAGATTTCGGTGCTGCACCGTAAAAATTCGTGAAAATTCTCAGAATATCTTTTGGACCTGCGATTTCTTGTGCATATGCCCCAGGTTATATCCAAACTTTCATTAGTTTAACACTTTTTGATTTGAGTAACAGAAAACCCTCTAAAAATTAGACCTTTGTCAGCTGTTCTGTTTTGACAAATTTCTGCCACTATTTGTGTTTGCCTCACGATCGCTTTCTTTTTTAGTTCTTTTGATCAAGAAACTTTTGGGGAAGTTGCTACAGTAGTATATGCTTTATATGTGGTGGTTTTTAGTTGAAACCTAAAGCAAAAAGGGGTTGATTCATTGTTATGCTTACTGTCGTCATGGTGAAACAACATATGCCATGGGATGGCTTAAATGGGGGCCGAACTAGATGCTGGAGGATTCGGGAGGGGGAAGTGCACTAATAAGCATGACAGAAAGGTACACACAAGCTACCCAGGTTCAGGGCTCTCATAAGGAGATAACACCCCTACTCCTGCACTACTATCTGTATAACTGGATCGATGGAGTGTACAACGATGGTGCTTCCGAGATCTCTGTGAGAGGAGGAAGATGAACTATGAACTGAGAGAGTAAGTAGTGACCAACCCTTTGCTAGGGTTCCCTGTGCCACCTCATATAGGGGTGGCCAGGGTTACAACGGTCACATGGAGCAAGTGACACCAACTACATTCCAAACAGGACATGCTGACGATGGCAGAGACCCTTGACTTTCTCCCTGATTGCTCTCGATGGGACTCCACGTCCCTGTACGTTGTACTTCCTGGACTGTGACCTCTCCACTATGATGTCAAGGACGGTACTTAGCACAGTGATGGTTGGTAGACCACCACTGTGCACCCTGTCATCATGATCTCTCTCCATGCTTGGATGTTTCTCTCCTTGATTGTAGGGATGTGACCCCTTGGTTGACTTCTGTATCCCGGATATAGCCGTTGGCCATATCCCGGACCTATATGCCGGACCAACGACCCAAGGTCGGGTAGTCCGGCCTCCCATGTTCCTGCATAATATAACAACTGGGTTAGGCTGGCATATCTATATACGCCGGCACTCATTACTATGTATCCCGGCTATGCCGACATATCTGAACACTGACTGGGATACGGCTTATATGTCGGCCTGGCCGATACTCCTATATGCCGGCCAGGCCCAATCTTGGTCAACCATCACAAAGTCAACTACTTTCCTCATATCTTTATAGTCTCTTGACCCTACCGGGGGTCATCCCCCCGACACTAGTCCCCGAAGCTGTCGAGGTCCCCCAGCCTTAACTGAGGGGCCTTGGCAGGTTCAACATACCATCTCTTTTCTGATATCCCAGCTTTTTGATTATATGCCGGCGATTAATTTTATGCCGGCCCATCGTCTATATGCCGGCTCCTCTTCCTTCTTTAAAAGTTATTCCGGCCGGTCCCGAAGGTATTCCGGACGGGACATGTTCCAAGTTCGGTCTTGCCGGCACTTAGCTGAAACTTCCTCGAGAAGCTAAGTCCGACATTCCACCTCGAAACTTGTAACTGCTCTGCTACTGCGAACGGTCACATCAAGTGACAGTTCACAGTACAATCATTGCGTGCCATTACTGCCATTACTGGCCTAGTGGCACGGTTATTAGAACCGCCGCCCCACGATGTGCCCACACGTGGCAGCCATGCTCAGCAACGGTCGCGGTAGTGGAACACTACCGCCGTGCCCACGACCTCTGCCCCTCGGGTATAAATAGGGGAGCGGGGGTAACTTGACCCTTTTTACCCCTCACTTCTTCTTCTTCCTCTGGCTCCCTACCTCGAAGCGCTCCTCCGCCGGATGAGCCTACCGAGACCTTGCGCCACCGCCGCTCCGCTTCACGCCGGCGCTAGTGCTCATCGCCCCTCGGCTTCTTCCTCTATGCCGCCGCCGGTCTTCTTCCTCTCCAGTGCACCGCTCGGGGAGATCAGATCTTCTCTGCAAGCTCAACCGTCGCTCCGCCACCGCCGTGCAAACTCCGGTGAGTTCTTCCTCTTGCTCTTCACCCATGTCTCTTTGTATCTTCTTAGTGGTAATCTCCCTGGCTTAGATCTCCTCTACTTGTTGTGCATAGCCTCCGATTGATTCGGTTAGCATTGCGGTTTATCTTCCCTGGGAGTTTGTAGATGTTCTTCCCGTAGGAATTATCCTCTTATTACTTTTGATTTAACTGCGGCGGTAGATCTTTCTTTCCCACTAACTTGTGTGAGACTTGTTTGTCAGAGAGACTAACTTTCCCCCCTTTATTCTGCTTCTGCTAGGACTAACAATATGGGACTCCGGCTCTCACGCCCTGTTCTAGCCATCTCAATGGCTTCATCCAGTATGACGGCCACCTCTGCGCTGGAAGAGGATAATCCGGCTCAAGTTCAGGGACGTTTCGGCTGGGAGGGGTCTGAGGTGACCCCGACCGACATATCTTGGATTAACACCACCAGACGTATCCCGGCCGGCATAGCATGTCGGCTGCCTGCCGGTAAAACTGTTCTGGCACCTGAGCCCACCGAGAGGGTGGTCTTTATCTCTCACTTTGAGCGAGGGTTCGCTCTCCCGGTCAGTGACTTCTTCTGGGACTTCCTGGAAAACTACGGCCTCCAGCCTCATCATTTGCCGGCAAATGCGGTGATGATTATGTCGGCTTTCGCCGCTTTCTGCGAGGGCTACGCCGGCATAGAGCCCTTCGTCCAGGGTTGGGCCAAGTACTTTCAGCTGCGCAAGCAGAGCGCCCAGGAACCCCGGAACAAGGATGATCCGCCGGAGACCGCTAAGGAAAAGAAGGACCGCCCCATGACCCAATGTGGTGCGGTCACCATCATGTCCCGGAAAGGCTCTGACTTTCCCAAGATAGAGTTGCTTGAATCATGCAAGAAGTGGCAGAAGAGCTTCTTCTATGTGAAGAACACCACAGATGTCGATCTGCTCAACCTGCCGGAGTATGTTGACCTCCCACCCAATGAGATGAAGAACTGGACCTACAACCCCAAGAACATGGTAGGACCCGTGAATGCTCTCCACCGGGTTAAGGATGAACTTTGAGATGCCGGCCTGACGCTGGAGGATATTATTGCTTGCTTCATTAGCCGGCGAGTTTCTCCTCTTCAGCGCCGGTCTCACAAGATCTGCCAGATGAGCGGGGCCATGGACCCCACTCGACACTCCATGCACGAACTGAGCCCTGCCGACATTCTGCGGCGGGTTAAAGACATCTGCAAGACCTCACAGGTCATCTTTGCTTGGGGGCTCGAGCCATACAGCCGGGATCGCCCCGCCCCAACAGTAATCCTCTTTAGCCCATACTTCCGCTTTTAGTCCGACAAAATTACTTAGCCGACACATCCATGCTTGATCCGACATGTTTATTCTGCCGATACATCTACGCTTGATCCGACATATTCTTATCGCCGATATATCTCTGGTTTTTGACCAACTTGCTTTATCTCTTGCAGAAATTCAGCTTCCAGGATATAGAAAACGCCCGGATTATCATCGCTCCAGACCGCACTATTCCGGATCCCGAAGATCCGGATCACGAAGACAAAATGCCAAAGCACACCCGCGCCACTTCTGCCGCGGGTAAGGCCTCCTCATCCCGGCATTCCATTCAAGACTGGAGTGATGATGACTCTGACGGGGAATGCCTGATGTACTTTGATCCAATGCCGCTTGCTTATGCCTTTCCTACAATACCGTCCTCAGTTATCCCGGATGAGGAAGTCGTCGACGCTGCCCCTCTGAATCAGGGACCTCCCTCCACCGGCGCACATGCCGGCCGGAAGCATGGGGTTAAGCCCTAGCCTGAACCAAGTCAAACAACCAAGAGGCAAAAGATCGGCGTGCCCCAACCCAAGAGGCAGAGACCTGTTGCCTCGGGGTAATTTTCTTCCCCTTATATTATTTCTGGAATCCTTCTTCTTCTGATTATTAACTTGCTCTTTTCTTTCTCAGGGCTCCTCTTGCACCGAAACGTGCCTCTAGCTCCAGTGCTAGCCCCAACGTGGACAAGCCGGCGTCTCCTGTGTGCCCAGACATACCAGCCACCAGCCATGCCACCTCTCCGGCGCCGGCATCTTCGCCTGCGCCCGAAAAGACTTCTTCCCCAGCGAAGGATGATCCTCCGCCGGAACAAGACACCTCTGCCCCCAATGTCCACATGGACACGGGGGCTCAACAAGATACTCTTGACACCGGCGCCCAGGCCAGCGGTGTCGGGACTTCTGAGAACGCCGGCGCAGGCGACAAGAGCGCCGACATAGACAAGGGCAAGAACCCCGAAGTACCGGAGGTCCGGACTGACCCGGCATCAGCCTTTCCGGGACAAGCTACACCGGCCGCGCCGGAAAAAACAGCGCCCAAGACTCCAGCTCCGGAGAAGAGTACTGCTGCCCCGGCCAAGACTGGCACTTTCAAGATGACGCAAATCATCAAAACCGCGCCGGCACCTACCAAGACCGCGCCGGCACCTGGCAAGACCGCACCTGCTGGCTCCGCCCTGACACTCCATACTGGCAAGGGAGCAGCCCGGGTTAGCTTCTTCCACACTCCAGAACTTGAGGGCCGCGTTTCTCTGCGGACTAAGAGCGATAAAAGCCTTGGGTCCCTCAAGGAATATTACATGAAGTGGAACGACGCGAACTATATGGACACTGCCAGCTCTGGCAAGAAGAAAAAACTGGCAAGAGTTCCGGCCCCTGGCAATCCTGATGCTATACCGGCCAAGCCTATTGCCATTGCCAGCGAACTCTTCAGCTTCCAGCAGAGGCTTCACCTTTTGGCTGACGCCACCAATGTAAATGCTTTCCTTATATCTCCACAGTCCCCGAAAATGTTGGCAGTCCGGGATACGGACATCCAGGATTTTCCAATATTTCTTTTAACTTAGCTATTTTCAAATCCAACTGTCCGACATATAAGCTCGATCCGAGCTTCAAATCCTAGTCACGAGGGCCGGGATAGGTGCGCAGCACCTGTGCCGGGTCTTCAAAAAATGAAAACTTGACATAACCTTCAAATCCACCTGACCGACATATAAGCTCGATTCGAGCTTCAAATCCTAGTCACCGAGAGCCGGGATAGGTGCGCAGCACCTGTGCCGGATCTTCAAAAACTAAAACTTGGTAGAATCTTCAAATCTTCTGATATCCTGAATTTTTCTTATAACATTTCAAATCCTAACACTTCTGCAGTGCATGAACAATGAGCGCCGGGACATGTATCATGACCTGATATGCGAGCATCGGAAGTTGTCCGACGAGCACAGCAAACTTCGCCTGGATCTGACCAAGAAAGGTAAACCCAGCCGACATACCATTATATGCCAGATTACTTTCCTCTTTTTTACTTCGCAATATTCTTCTTGCCGACACATCTTGATGTGCCGACACATAACCCTTTTGCGACATTCTTCAGCCACTGCTGAGGAACAAGTCACCGAGCTTCTTAAGAGGGTAAAGGAGCTCACGGGTGTGCTAGATTCTGTCAATCTTCAATTAAGCACCTTGCACTTCAAATCCTTGAATCTTTGTGACTGTTTTCTATCTTCAAATCCTTTCTTATTCTTCTAATCTCAAATACTTTTAACTTCAAATCCTTGCAGATGAAAAGGCTGCACTGGAGTCTCGCCACCAGGACTGTGTGTCCTCAGTGGATGTGGCCAAGCAGTTGGATGATAGGGATGCCGCCCACAAAGCTGAAGTAGAGCAACTGAAGGGCCGGATTGCTGAGCTCTTGGACGAGAAGGAGGAGAGGGAGGGCCAACTCAAGAAGGTCCAGGGGCTGCTTGTCACTTCAGAAGCTGATGCCTCCGGGGCTAAACTTGAACTGCAGCACCTGAAGAAGCAGGCCACCAAATGGGAGGTTGACATTGCCCAGCTCAACGTCGATCTCGCCAGTAAGCTTCAAATCCTTTCACTTGTACTTTGCCCGACACATCTTGTCTGACATACCATAATCTTTTCCGGCATAACATTCATGCCGACATATATCCCTGTTTCTAACATCTTCTTTGTTTCTCAGGCTTGTTCCCTGCCTCTGTGGAGGACGTTGAGAAGGCCCTCTAGGTGGATCAGCTAAATCGGAATGTCCCGTTGACTCTTCCAGCTGGGACATGTCGGAGCAGCTGATCGCCCTGGAGGCCCGCAAGAATGCCATGACTGCATATATCGACGATCTCTACCTTGGTGCCCAGGAAGCTCATCAAGCACTCTGGCCGGGACAAAAGACCCCCACTGACCCTCTTGATCTTGGTAATGATTTGCAGTTGTCCAAAGTTCACCTCAGAGAATGGCGGGACTCTGGCGCAAGGGTGGGAGCTGATGAAGCTCTCACCTACTTCTTATCTTGGTATGAAAAGGTCGATCTGGAGACTTTATGCTCTGTGCATGAAGGATCTGCATGGACCACAGATCCGGAGTTTATCCGGCGTCGCTAGGAGTTGGCCCACAGCTATGTGGATTATGCTGACACCGAGGTCTTCGTCCGGGACATCCGTGAGCCAGAGAAGAAGGACGACGCTGAGGACGCTGAAGGCTCTGACTCTAGCCAAGATGAAGAGGAAACTGAGGACGCCGGCAATGCCGGCGCCAAAGCTCCGGAATAGGGATCTGCCCCGGCCGGAGGTGATGGCTCCATCCCTTCTGCTGGATCCGGCACTCCCGAAGCCGATGTCTCCACTGCCATAGCTCCACCTGCCGGCGGCTCTGCTTCCGCCCCTGCCTCTTAAGCTTTACAGTAAAAACACTTTTAAGTTTCATCAGATCCCCGGTATGCTGGGTGCAGTTGTAAGATATACTTATTTGCTTTGGTTTGCTACCTGAACAAGTTTTATTTTGGTTTGCTTGCTTATTAATGCCAGATCATCTTTTGGCTAAGCAACCGAGTTTGTTTTCCTGTTTCCTTAACTCCACAACCTTGGCTAGTTGTCTACCTTTTTCGGCTTTCGACATATGAGTCTCAAGGTTGCTTTATTAAACATACAGTACTTAAACTTTGAAACTTAGACTTCAAATCATCTGACACTTCAAGTTTTAGCTTTGCACAAGAATAAATGTCGGCTCACTTATTTTATCTTTCCTTAGCCGTTTTCCATGTGTAGACAATCTCTGGCATCTACTCTTGCTAGCCATGAAGCCGGGTTTCGGACAACAGCTAAGTTGAAGAGCGGCCTTTGGTGCCGACACATTACTAGGCCGACATAGGAAACATTCAAATCAAGCCAGCCGGCATATAAATGAAAAACTAAAAATAGACAACAATATATACCGGAGGCAGTGCCCGATCTCCTCGGGATGCCGACATTTCATTCATTAGTCTTGTGCCGACATACAATACTGGCACTAAAAGTAAAATGGAAATACATACATTATGCTGCTCAGGAGTAAAAGGGACGGAGTAGAGCTATGTTCCACGGTCGCTTGGTTTCTTCTCCGGACCTGTCCACCTTGTTCTTCTTGGGGGCCTGCGCATCTATAAGATAGTAGGCATCATTGTGCAGAGCCCTGCTCACAATGAATGGCCCCTCCCATGGAGGAGTTAACTTATGCCGGCCCTCTGTGCCTTGCCTTAGCCGGAGCACTAAATCTCCCTCTTGGAATCTCCTTGGATTCACCTTCTGCGCATGATAGCGTCTGAGGTTCTGCTGATATATTGCAGTTCTTGATAATGTTATCTCTCTTGCTTCTTCCAGCAAATCAACATCATCTTCTCTGGCTTCTTTAGCCTCTTCCTCGGTATATAGCACCACTCTTGGTGCATCATGTATTACATCTGTTGGAAGCACAGCTTCTGCTCCATATACAAGGAAGAATGGTGTATAGCCTGTTGATCTATTCGGAGTTGTCCTCAGACTCCAAAGCACTGCCGGCAATTCATCTAGCCAGCAGCCGGGAGTTTTCTCTAGTGGCTCTATCAACCGGGGTTTTATGCCGGATAACACTAGTCCATTGGACCTTTCTACCTGGCCGTTGGTACAAGGGTGAGCGACCGACGCGATGTCTATCCGGATTCCCACCTCCTCACAATATCTGGCAAATGGCCCTTGGGCAAAGTTCGACCCATTATCAGTGATGATGCCATGAGGGACACCATATCTCAAGATGATATCCTTTAAGAATTTCACTGCCGTGTGGCCATCACATTTGCTTATTGGCTTCACTTCAATCAACTTGGTGAACTTGTCCACCATGACTAGAATATGAGTCATCTTCCCCCTTGCCGGCTTAAATGGTCCGACCATGTCCAGGCCCCAAACAGCAAAAGGCCAGGTTATCGGGATAGTCTTCAATGCTGATGCCGGCTGATGAATTTGGTGGGCATACATCTGACACCCATTGCACTTCCGGACCAAGTCCTCTGCTTCTTGTAGTGCCGTCGGCCAGTAAAACCCATGCTGGAATACTTTTGATACTAAAGCTCTGGATGAAGCGTGGTGACCACACTCCCCCTGATGAATTTCTCGGAGCATCTCTTGGCCTTCAGATGATTCGACACATCTCTGCAGTACACCCGTGGCACTTCTCTTGTATATTTCCTTGTTGATGATGGTATATCCTTTGGACCTTCTCATAACTTGGCGTGCCTCAGTTTTATCCGCCGGTACTTGGCCATCGACCAAGAAATCCATGATGGGACGTGCCCAGGAGGGCGTTTCCCTCGCCGTGAATACTGCCTGGTCTATCTCCATCACTTCGACCGATACATAATCGATCTCCATGGGCTGCAAAGTCCCTGGGACTGAAAGATCAGTCCCCGGGTATGCCGGAGCAGTCCCCGGGTATACCGGCACAACCTCTTGGTACATTTTGCCCTTGCCTTTGTCTCTGCTCCAGAACACTGCACTCACTGCATATGTCGACCCAGTCCCTGGGACTGAGAGAGCAGTCCCCGGGTTATCTGAACTGGCTCCGACATCTATCTCCATTGGAACTGCTTCCTCTGGGCTCGGCGGAACATATATAGACGATGATTCCGATGAGGGCTGATACGTCTCCAACGTATCCATAATTTTTTATGCTCCATGCTTGTTTTTACACCATTTGCCTAATGTTTTGTTACACTTCGTGGCACTTTTATGTATTTTCCGGAACTAACCTATTAACAAGTCGCCACAGTGCCAGTTCCCTGTTTTCTGCTGTTTTTGGGTTTCAGAAAAGCTACACAGGAAATATTCTCGGAATTGGACGAAACAAGTTCCTGAAGTCTTATTTTCCCCGAAAGCTTCCAGTGATCCGAAGAGGAGTTGGAGGGGGGCCACAAGGGCCCCACACACCAGGGCGGCGCGGCCCAGCCCCTGGCCGCGCCCCCTATGTGTGAGGATGCCTCGGGCCACTTCTGACGATGCCCCTTCGCCTATAAAGACCCCCCGACAGAAAAAACCTAAGTACCTGATCAATTTTCCAGAAACACATCGCGATCCACCGCCGTTGTCGACCCGAGATCGGGAGGGTCCAGAAGCTCTTCCCGGCACCCTACCGGAGAGGGGAATTGCCACCGGAGGTCTTCTTCATCGCCATGCTTGCCTCCAGAGCGATGAGTGAGTAGTCTACCTTGGACTATGGGTCCATAGCAGTAGCTAGATGGTTGTCTCCTCCACCATGTGCTTCATGTTTAGATCTCATGAGCTGCCCTACATGATTGAGATCACTGTTATGTAATTCTACATGTTTGGTTTGTTGGGATCCGATGAATATTGGTGTTATGATTGAGTTGTTGTACTGAAATATATCTTATGTTATCTCTATGTTGTTTATGATCTTGCATGCTCTCCGTTGTTAGTAGCTATCTTGGCCGAGTAGTTGCTAGTGACTCCAAGAGGGGGTATTTATGCTCGATAGTGGGTTCATGCCTCTATTTAACCCGAGGGAGTGACAGAAACCTCTAAGGTTGTAGATGTGCTGTTGCTACTAGGGAGAAAACAACATTCATATGCTCGAGGGCATATGCTTTGTTTACATTACACACTTTGCTTAATGCAATTATCTGTTGTTCACAACTTAATACTCATGGGGTGTTCGGATGATATCTCCGTGAGTGGATTATTAGTCATAGATGCAGTTGGATGGCGGTCTATGTATTTTGTTGTAATGCCCAGAGTAAATCGCATAGTGATCTTCTTGACATATCACGTTTATCTTTATTCTATCAATTGCCCAACTGTAATTTGTTTACCCAGCATGTGTTATTTATCTTATGGAGAGACACCACTAGTGAACTGTGGACCCCGGTCCTATTTCCATCATATTGCTATCACCTGTTTACTTTACTCGCACTGTTTACTTTACTCGCATACTTCTACTATTTTCCACTCGATACGCTCATACCCTTTGTTTCAAGCAAACCGGTGAGATTGACAACCTCATCGCAAGTTGGGAACAAAGTATTTGGTTGTATTGTGTGCAGGTTCCACGTTGCTGCTAGCAAAGCAAAGCTTGGACGAGGCGCCATATATAAATTGTCCGAAGCTGTCGCTAAGCCAGTCCGCATCACCTTCAGTCGTTTGTCTCTCCTCTCCAAGATCGACATACCTTGGTTTCTTAACTGAGGGAAAATCTTGCTGCTATATTCATCACACCTTCCTCTTGGGGTTCCCAACGGGCTGGTCATCAACCACGCATCAAGCTATTTTCTGGCGCCGTTGCCGGGGAGGAAGTAGAAGACTTCTGCGAGGGGAGTGTTTCGCACGCACATCCTTTACTTTGTTATTGTTTTGCTTTACTTTATTTATTTTACCTGCATCGTTTTTTATCAAAAACCCAAAAAAATTAGAATCCTTGGTAGTTGTTATTTCTTTACTTTAGTTCATTATGTTGTTCCCTAAGTATGTTTTGGAGGATCTCTCAGTAGGTAGTGGTTCAATTATTGGGAAAGATAATATTGAGGAGTTCTTTAATCACATTAGTATGCATAAAGAAGTTGAGGAAAAGTCTTTGGTTGAGCTAGCTCCTAGTATTGAAGTTGCTTCTGCTTATTTAATTCACATGTTGGAAGCTAGGTTTGCTAGTCTTAATCCTTTTATTCAAAACATGTTCCTTAAGCTTCATGAAATTGAAGATCCTGAAAAGAAAGCCTTTATCTTGGAAACTTTGCGCTTAGAATTCAAAGATGTTGCTATTGAATCTAGGAAAGTTCATAAGCGTTTTAATAAACTTGGTTCACCTATAAAGGTTATTAGTACAAACAATGATGGAACCGAAATACCTATACCTAGCAAGCTCTTGGGATTGTATGAAGCTTTCGAAAATAATTTTAACTGGATCTGTCCTGAGAATCTTTTTAGTGATTTGAGTGAACCAAAGCGTGATCACAAAGGGTCTTCAAAAACTTATGTGGATGAAATACAATGCCTTATTGACAAGACCTCTGCAGTTGATCTTAATGCTTCATCACTTGATGTTACTTGATTCGCAATTTTCTGCGCCTAGCTCAAAGGCGTTAAAGAAAAGCACTCTTGGGAGATAACCCAATGTTTTATTTTCAGTACTTTTTCTTTTATTTGAGTCTTGGAAGTCATTACTACTGTAATGACCACTCCTTATCCTTTTTATTTCATTGTTGTGCCAAGAGAAGCCTCTAATTTGAGTGAGGTAAGATTTGGGGATGTTGCTATCCTGAAACTGTTTTTGGTGCTGCACCGTAAAAATTCGTATAAATTCTCTGTATATCTTTTGGACCTGCTATTTCTTGTGCATATGCCCCAGGTTATATCCAAACTTTCATTAGTTGAACACTTTTTGATTTGAGCAATATAAAACCCCTCAAAAATTCGGCCTTTGTCAGCTGTTCTGTTTTGACAGATTTCTGCCAATATTTGTGTTTGCCACTTTATCGCTTTCTTTTGAGTTCTTTTGATCACGGAACTTTTGGGGAAGTTGCTACAGTAGTATATGATATATATGTGGTGGTTTTGGGTTGAAACCTGAAGCAAAAAGAGGTTGATTATATGTTATGCTACACTAATGTTGCTAATAGATTTGTGTTTAGTTTTGTATGAAGGAAGTTTTCAAATGTAGGGATTGGAGAATGATGAGATGAGTTGAAGAATGGACAAAAGCTCAAGCTTGGGGATGCCCATGCATCACCCCAAGAAATATCCAAGAAGTACAAGCGTCAAAGCTTGGGGATGCCCCCGAGGCACCCCTTCTTCATCGGCAAAAATCAGGTCACCTTTCAAGACACTATATTTTTATTGCTTCATGCACTATGTGTTTTTCTTGGAGCGTCAGTTGTTTTAGTTTTCTTTATTAGTTTAGTTTGTTTGCTGCAATAAATGGTTGGACCCCAACAAATTCCTTTGGAGAAGTTGCCTTGCTTTTCATTTGCCAAGAACGCTCCAGTTTTCACTCTTATCAAAAATCGAGTGTTCTTCTTTTTCTGCTACTACTTTTGGTTTTTGTTTTCGCCTTGATTTGCGTTCAGACCTTATCATATCTCTTCATAAAGGTGTATTTTTGCCTCTGATCTTTATTGGGTTTCATCAAAAGAGGTGTTTATAAAAAGTTTGAATGGTGTTGGAAAAGAGAAAAAGCTTTATGCAAAAAAGTGGTACAAGAAGGAGCTTGTGTAGACAGCGGTTTAGGCTTTTTCATGTCATGCTTGATATATTTTTGATAGTATGCTTAGTGATTTTGCTATAGCATGACTTGTCTCAAATAACTGAGATTGCTTAATGAGCCTTTGAAAAAAATCATGCGTTGTTTTTAATTATTTGGAAGCATTATTTTGGTTTTCTCCTTGATGCTTTATTTGGGTTGACTTGGCGCATGCTCGCACATGTTAGACTCTTACAAAGTCGCCAATAGCCTCCATGATCATTTAGTTTTTGACTTTTGATGCCATCTTATGCTTCTTTTAATGTCGTTTTGCATGATTATGGCCATTATTGCTCTCTTAGTTGGTCGCTCCCAGTCTTTTGCTAGCCCTCACCTTGTACTGAGTATGAGCTCTACTCGTGCATCCAACTCCTAAAAACCAAGTTTGCCAAAGTGTCTACCATACATACCTACTAGCAATTTGCTATTCCAAGTAAATTTGACTTGCTTTTATCTACTCTTCAAATTAAACTCTTACCAGTGTTATGCGAAAATTGGTCAGTAAAGCTCTCATGAACCAGAAGGCACACTTTACTTTTTCCTGTTCTTAAAAATTTGACATTGTGGTCTCTTATGTTGACTTGTTATGCTTGCAAGTTGTAAGTTGGATACTAGCCTAGCCATGTAGTCATGGGGCAAGCTTTCAACATTGCACTTCTATTTGAGTTGATATCGTGATCTTTTGTTTATGGATGCCCGCGGTGTGAAATGAATTGGGAATCTTGCGGGGATCATGGAGTTTGTATATGTGTTAGGGAAATGCCTGGGCCACCAATCTAAGCCATGCATAATTCATGGTGGAAATTTGCAGCATACCCATGGTGGACATTCGACGACGCATCTCAAAATAAAAAGCTATACAAATGGTAAATAAAAGAGATGTCGAGGTATTCATTGTCTGCTTGTCCTATCATTTTGATGTGGGCTTGTTCCATCTCATCGGGCACGGAGGTACCCCGTTGGCAGTTCTCAATGATACATATATACTTACAATGACAAGAGCCTTGCTTGGGACTCTAAGTTGAGTAGCATGAGGTTTGGGTACTCGTATTCATGGGACACGAGGTTTTCGACTTATGATTTGTCAAGCATATGCGTCATAATTGTTCTCGCATTAACTTTAACCATTCAAGATGCTTATGATGGGGGCAATGAGAGCTCAAAGCCGGTAAGTAACATAATATTTGAAGGTTATAAAACTTGCAATCACTGCTTCCCTCCGCGAAGGGCCTTTCTTTTACTTTTATGTTGAGTCACCACCTTCTATCTTTATGCACCATTAAGAGAGCATAGTTGTCATTCTTAGTATAATGTGCATTGTCCCAAAGTTTTCATTGATTGATTCATATTGTTGGTTTCACTTGTTCTTAAATTATTTGTATCTAGTCGCCCTCTTAAACTTGAAGGTGTCCTATGCATTTATGTTTTGCTCTCCATGAAGGACAAGCTGAAAACCATTTGTATGTTTTTCCTTATGATTTGAACACACGTTTGACTTTCATTGTTTCATTTTCATGATCTTTTGTTTGTGTTCATTTTCATGTTATAACATGGTTGCTAAGTTTTTATTGTCAAGATTATATCTTTCATGCCCATGTTTTAAGTTCTTATGATCCCAGCTCACAATGCTTACATATATGATCAAGATTGTGTAGGTGCATGTCACCTCAAAAATTATTCTTTTGTTATCACTTACCTACTCGAGGACGAGCAGGAGTTAAGCTTGGGGATGCTGATACGTCTCCAACGTATCCATAATTTTTGATGCTCCATGCTTGTTTTTACACCATTTGCCTAATGTTTTGTTACACTTCATGGCACTTTTATGCATTTTCCGGAACTAACCTATTAACAAGTCGCCACAGTGCCAGTTCCCTGTTTTCTACTATTTTTGTGTTTCAGAAAAGCTACACAGGAAATATTCTCGGAATTGGACGAAACAAGTTCCTGAAGTCTTGTTTTCCCCGGAAGCTTCCAGTGATCCGAAGAGGAGTTGGAGGGGGGCCACGAGGGCCCCACACACCAAAGCGGCACAGCCCAGCCCCTGGCCGCGCCCCCTATGTGTGAGGATGCCTCGGGCCACCTCTGACGATGCCCCTTCGCCTATAAAGACCCCCTGACAGAAAAAACCTAAGTACCCGATCAATTTTCCAGAAACACATCGTGATCCGCCGCCGTCGTCGACCCGAGATTGGGAGGGTCCAGAAGCTCTTCCCGGCACCCTGCCAGAGAGGGGAATCTCCACCGGAGGTCTTCTTCATCGCCATGCTTGCCTCCGGAGCGATGAGTGAGTAGTCTACCTTGGACTATGGGTCCATAGCAGTAGCTAGATGGTTGTCTCCTCCACCATGTGCTTCATGTTTAGATCTCATGAGCTGCCCTACGTGATTGAGATCACCGTTATGTAATTCTACATGTTTGGTTTGTTGGGATCCGATGAATATTGGTGTTATGATTGAGTTGCTGTACTAAAATATATCTTATGTTATCTCTATGTTGTTTATGATCTTGCATGCTCTCCGTTGTTAGTAGCTATCTTGGCCGAGTAGTTGCTAGTGACTCCAAGAGGGGGTATTTATGCTCGATAGTGGGTTCATGCCTTTATTTAACCCGGGGGAGTGACAGAAACCTCTAAGGTTGTAGATGTGCTGTTGCTACTTGGGAGAAAACAACATTCATATGCTCGAGGGCATATGCTTTGTTTACATTACACACTTTGCTTAATGCAATTATCTGTTGTTCGCAACTTAATACTCATGGGGTGTTCGGATGATATCCCCGTGAGTGGATTATTAGTCATAGATGCAGTTGGATGGCGGTCTATGTATTTTGTTGTAATGCCCAGAGTAAATAGCATAGTGATCTTCTTGACATATCACGTTTATCTTTATTCTATCAATTGCCCAACTGTAATTTGTTTACCCAGCATGTGTTATTTATCTTATGGAGAGACACCACTAGTGAACTGTGGACCCCGGTCCTATTTCCATCATATTGCTATCACCTATTTACTTTACTCGCACTGTTTACTTTACTCGCATACTTCTACTGTTTTCCACTCGATACGCTCATACCCTTTGTTTCAAGCAAACCGGTGAGATTGACAACCTCATCGCAAGTTGGGAACAAAGTATTTGGTTGTGTTGTGTGCAGGTTCCACGTTGCTGCTAGCAAAGCAAAGCTTGGATGAGGTGCCATATATAAATTGTCCGAAGCTATCGCTAAGCCAGTCCGCATCACCTTCAGTCGTTTGTCTCTCCTCTCCAAGATCGACATACCTTGGTTTCTTAACTAAGGGAAAATCTTTCTGCTATATTCATCACACCTTCTTCTTGGGGTTCCCAACGGGCTGGTCATCAACCACGCATCAAGGGCTTGATTGATGGCTTCCTCAGATGCTCCAGCGAAATGCCGGGCGGGATTGATTCTCTGGAAGATCCCAACTTGGACAATGTATCGGCTGCTTCATTCTGAGCCCGAGGGACATGCCGGAACTCACAACCTTCGAAGTAGCCACTCAATTGCTGCACCAAGAAACGATAGGATCCCATGTTTGCATCATGTTTATCCCATATGCCGGAACACTGCTGGATCACCAAATCCGAAACACCGAAACACATAATCCGGCGAATGCCTATGTCCTTGGACACCTTTAGGCCATGCACAAGTGCCTCATATTCCGCCACATTATTTGATGCTGCGAAGTGGATCTGCAGAACATATCTCAACTGGTCATTCTTGGGTGAAGTGAGAACTATGCCGGCACCCAAACCATGTATCATCTTGGACCCATCAAAATGCATTCTCCAATAATTTGCATCTGGCGATGGTGGCTCATATTGTATCTCGGCCCAATCAATGAAGAAATCGGCCAACATCTGGGACTTGATTGTATCTCTCTTGTCATACTGAGGTGTGTACGGTGAAAGCTCTATTGCCCACTTGGCTATCCGGCCACTGGCATCTTTGTTGCTTATAATCTCCGAGATAGGGGCCTCGGCCACTACCCGGATTGGATGCTCCTGAAGTAATGCTTGAGCTTCTTGGCTGCCATATAGACACCATATGTCATCTTCTGATAATGCGGGTAGTTTTGCTTCGAGGTGGAAAGGACTTCACTCAAATAATATACCGGACGCTGCATGGTTTTGCCTCCTTCCTCTCGCTCCACTACCATCACTGCACTGACAACCCTGTTGGTCGCCGCTATATAGAGGAACATCGGCTCCTTCGGCATTGGAGATGCCAATATCGGCGCTGTTGATAGCATCTGCTTCAACTCCTTGAAAGTTGCATCTGCTTGCATTGTCCAGACAAATGTGTCGGACTTCTTCATCAGTTGATATAACGGCAAAGCCTTCTCTCCCAGCCGGCTTATGAAACGGCTCAGGGATGCAAGGCATCCAGTGAACTTCTGTACTTCCTTCAGATTTGTCGGCGGCTTCATTCTCTCTATAGCACAGATCTTGTCGGGATTTACCTCAATACCCCGGCTGGAAACCTGGAAACCGAGTAACTTGCCTGCCAGCACACCAAAGGTGCACTTAGCCGGATTTAACTTCATCTGAAACCTCCTCAGATTTGCAAAGGTTTCCCGGAGGTCATCTATGAGAGTCTTGCTTTCCTTAGTTTTTATGATGACATCGTTGACATACACCTGCACATTTTTATCTATTTGGTCATGCAAACACTTCTGTATACACCTCTGGTAAGTTGTGCCGGCATTTCTTAAGCCGAACGGCATTGTGCGATAGCAATAAGCCCCGTACGGGGTAATAAAGGATTTTTTTATTTGATCCGGCTCGTACTAAGGGATCTGGTGGAAACCAGAATAGGCATCTACAAATGATAACAGTTCACATCCGGCTGTGGAATCAATCACTTGATCGATCCGAGGGAGCAGGAATGGATCTTTAGGACATGCCTTGTTCAAGTTAGTGTAATCAACACACATCCGCCATATCTTGACTATGGCGGGCTCATCCTTCTTCTTTTCCACCAGGACCGGATTAGACACCCAATCCGGATGCAGTACTTCCATGATAAAGCCGGCAGCTAGGAGCCTGGCTACCTCCTCCCAAATTGCTTTCCTTCTATCATCTGCAAACCGCCAGAGTGGCTGCTTCACCGGCTTAGCATCCGGCCTTACATGCAGTGCGTGCTCAGCCAGCTCCCTCGGCACACCTTGCAGGTCTGAAGTGGACCATGCAAAGATATCCCGATTCTCATGGAGGAAGCTGATGAGCTCGCTTTCCTATTTGGGGTCCAAACTGGCGCCAATGAGGGCATGGCGCTCCGGGAAAAGCTCATCTAGAGCTACTTTATTCACATCCTTGCCCACTTGAAAGGAAGTGGTACCATTCGGGTTAGTCATGCCCGGCATGGGTTTGCCGGCCACGACCGCATCAGCAATATCCACAGCTCGCTTGAGCTTCTTCTTCTCTTCCGCTATGATCAAAGTCTCGGCCAGATTAGATCCGGCCGAGGCGCACGCCATCGAGCGCTTGTAATCACCAATGATGGTAATCACTCCTCTGGGTCCCGGCATCTTCATCTTCAGATACGCCACATGCGTAGAGGCCATGAATTTCGCCAATGCCAGCCTACCCAGCAATGCATGGTAAGGACTATCCAGATCCACCACCTCAAACATGAGGTTCTCCACTCTGCAGTTATCTCGGTTGCCAAACATGACATCTATCCAGATTTTGCCCATCGGCGCACATGAAAGTCCCGGCACAATGCCGTGGAATGTTGTCTTGCTTGGCTCCAGCATATTCTCCTTGATGCCCAGCTTCTGCATCATATCCTGGTACATAATGTTGATGCTGCTTCCATTGTCGATGAGGACCTTGCTGAACCTCACATTATTTGCCGGCCCGACAAATGTCGGATCCATCACCAGAGCATACCCGCCGAGGTTTGGCCTGATCTTGGGATGATCTGCCCTGTCCCAGCCAATGGCCTGGTCAGACCAGTACATCAGCTTCGGCACTGCCGACATAACGGCATTTACTTCCAAACTCCGCCGGTACACACTCTGCTTGTCTGTTCTTTCGGTCTCAAAGACCATGTAGCTCTGATCGTGCTCCTTGTACTCATTCCGGCCCGCTGCTGGGCCGTCGGCATAGTACTCCGGATTGTAACTCTGATCCACTTGATTCACACTGGCATTTCCGGCATTTTTCTGATTCCCGGGGTTACCCGGCCTGGGCGGAACTGCAATTGTATTCGCACCTGTCAGCGGCGATGTAGCTGCCGGGACAGGTGGCCTAGCCAGCCAAAAGGACCCGCATGACCCGCCAATATGTCGTCTAGCCATGAACAGTTTCTGGTCAAATGATTCGCCGGCTTACCCGGCTGAAAGGTGTGGAACACACATGGCTTGTCCATTGCTAAACCCACTGTATACTTCGGCCACTGCTTCTTCTGGCCAACACCGGCGCCGGCATTCTTGTTCACCCAGACATTCTTTTTCTGGAAGGGCTGCGGTTGTTGCTGCTACTGCTGAGGCTGCTGATAGTTCTCATATCTCAGACACTCGCTACTGCCGGTGCCCCCTTGCTCTTCTTCTACGGCCGCCACTTGGGATGAACCGTACCGGTAATCCTGCATGTCATCTCTTCTTTTGTTCCGGTTATCGGGGCGATAGAACTACCCAGATCCAGCGGCATTGTTGTTGTTCCTCTGAGTCTGCCCATGTCCTTGCAAATCAAGGATGGGCTGCAATGGGTCTCCCAATGCATAACTGTCGGCAATCTTGATAGTCTTGGCCAATGTGGCCGGCATATCCCTCTGAAGCTTCTGCCACAACATGGTGCCATGTCGGCACCCCTGAGCAAACCACATGATGGCCTGCTGCTCCACAACTCCTTCGCAGGAATTGCGCAACGTGCACCACCTAGTGAGGCAGTCACAGTCGGTCTCGTATTCTCCTTGCCGGCAGTTAGCTAGCTGTTGCGGGCGGTTGGGTCTCTTGTAAGTACTGGTGAAGTTTGACACAAACTGCTCTTCAAAATCAACCCAGCCGTTGATACTTCCGGCCGGCAGATTATTCAGCCATATCCTGGCTGGTCCTTCAAGCATCTACGGCACATAGCGTACCGCCCATCGGAGGTTTCCTCTGGCAATGTTCACTGCAGTGGAGTAGTCCTCCAACCAATCTTTCGGCTTTGTACTGCCGTTATATGTCCTCGCGCCACGCGCGAGCTGAAAGCAGTAAGGTGCCGGCTCACCCATAATCCGGGGTCCAAAGCACATAGGACCCGGAGCTCCTTGTCTCTCCACCAGCTCTGTCTGGTAAATTCTGTCCAACTTGAAGCGCGCATCATCCGGAGCCAAGGACCGAGGTCCTAGCCGGGAGGCAATTGCGCCTGGAATCATGTTTTGCTGCTGCTGCTCCGGTTGGTACTGCATATATTGCTGGTCTTGCTGGTACTGCTGCTGCTGAGGTTGCTGATATCCCGTCCTCGCAAGGGCGGAATTTCCATCATCTTCCTGATGTCTCGGCTGGCCTGCGCCTTGCTGCTGCACAGCATATCCGGCGCCCTGCTGCTGACACCGGGCAGCACTGTTATTCTGGCCACCACCGGCCGAGCGTGCTCCTTGCCCAGACGGCATATTCTGGCCGGCACTCTTGTTGCCGACATTCTTGTCACCTTGGCCGACATTCCCCTAAACAATAGCTTGCTTTCTGGCGATTGCCGGATCATACACCTGGATCTGCTTGTTCTGGCGGCCAGAGGTTACACTTCCGGCACGCCGGGCGCTTGGATGCGGGGACGAGGCTTGGCCCCTTGACCTCGCGCCGGCACCTCCCACCGACGCAATGTACTGCGATGCACCGGCACCTGGATTCGCCTTCTTAAAGGCCTCCTGCTGCTTGGTAGCTTCAGACAAAAGTTGGTTAAGCCGGGCTTGCTGCTCACGCAGTGCTTCGCCGGATAAACTAGATAGGTCCTTAGCTACTTCTGATGCTGCTCTAAGGTTCTTTACTGGCGAGCTATAGATCACCTTAGGTACAGTACTAGTTGCACTATGACTCTTAGCTCTAGCATCTTTACCTAGTTCAGTGTTAAGATCTCTACCTCTAGTTCTAACTTCCTCTATTCGGCTAGGCCAGGTTACCACAGGAGTAAAACCTTGGGCAGCCTCATACTCACGGAGTTGCCGGTTGAACCGCTCCCGCTCCTGCTGCATGGCCAGGGCCTCATCGACGAGGGCCTGAGACGATCCTTCCAGGACCTCCTTTGTCTGCTCCGGATCATCGTCGGACTGCACCGGCTCGAGAAGCCGGTTGATGATGGGGATGAGGGGCTGGACCCTAGCCGGCACGCCGGAAGTGCCGGCCAGGTTCTCTGCACGCTCCAGTGGGGGACACGCTGACCTCTTGGTCTTCTCCTGCTTCGGGGGAGTATCTGCTGCCACTGCACCTTTGCCGGCGCCACCTGCCGGCGCCACAGAAGTGCTGGCCATCATCACTTCTGCCGACTCTACTGGGCGAGCGCTACACCCAGCGTGAGCCAGCATATGCGACGGAGGATCCGCCGCCACCAGCACCTGCTCCCTGCAAACACTCTCAGTTCCCACGTACACCTCGTGGGAACCGAAAGACATGATCCGGCCGTTCCTGGGGAAAGGCCGGCCACCGAGACAACCGGCGTTGTCGGAGATGAAGCTGAGCGAGCCTAGCCTCTGGACGAGGCCAGAGACCACGCGCACTCCCGACGCCGCTATCACGGATCCCGTCCGAATGAACACTCCGCCCAGCATATCGATCTGCCCCACGGTGGGCGCCAAATGTCGTCGTGGTTAAACAACATATGCCATGGGATGGCTTAAATGGGGGCCGAACTAGATGCTGGAGGATTCGGGAGGGGGAAGTGCACTAAGAAGCACGATAGAAAGGAAAACACAAGCTACCCAGGTTCGAGGCTCTCGTAAGGAGATAACACCCCTACTCCTGCACTACTATCTGTATAACTAGATCGATGGAGTGTACAACAATGGTGCTTCCGAGCTCTCTGTGAGAGGAGGAAGATGAACTATGAACTGAGAGAGTAAGTAGTGACCAACCCTTTGCTAGGGTTCCCTGTGCCACCTTATATAGGGGTGGCCAGGGTTACAACGGTCACATGGAGCAAGTGACACCAACTACATTCCAAACAGGACATGCTGATGATGGCAGAGACCCTTGACTTTCTCCCTGATTGCTCTCAATGGGACTCCATGTCCCTGTATGTTGTACTTCCTGGACTGTGACCTCTCCACTGTGATGTCAAGGACGGTACTTAGCACAGTGATGGTTGGTAGACCACCACTGTGCACCCTATCATCATGATCTCTCTCCATGCTTGGATGTTTCTCTCCTTGATTGTAGGGATGTGACCCCTTGGTTGACTTCTGTATCCCAGATATAGCCGTTGGCCATATCCTGGACCTATATGCCGGACCAATGACCCAAGGTCGGGTAGTCCGGCCTCCCCTATTCCTGCATAATATAACAACTGGGTTAGGCCGGCATATCTATATACGCCGACACTCATTACTATGTATCCCGGCTATGCCGACATATCTGAACACTGACCGGGATACGGCTTATATGCCGGCCTGGCCGATACTCCTACATGCCGGCCAGGCCCAATCTTGGTCAACCATCACAAAGTCAACTACTTTCCTCATATCTTTATAGTCTCTTGACCCTACCGGGGGTCATCCCCCCGACACTTACACTAATGTTGCTAATAGAATTGTGTTGAGTTTTATATGAAGGAAGTTTTCAAGTGTAGGGATTGGAGAATGATGAGATGAGTTGAAGAATGGACAAAATCTCAAGCTTGGGGATGCCCACACACCCCAAGAAATATCCAAGAGGTACAAGCGTCAAAGCTTGGGGATGCCCCCGAGGCACCCCTTCTTCATCGGCAAAAATCAGGTCACCTTTCAACACACTATATTTTTATTGCATCATGCAATATGCGTTTTTCTTGGAGCGTCAGTTGTTTTAGTTTTCAGTTTTGTTTAGTTTTGTTTGCTGCAATAAATGGTTGGACCCCAACAAATTTCTTTTGGAGAAGTTGCCTTGCTTTTCATTTGCCAAGAACACTCCGTTTTTCACTCTTATCGTTCAATGAGTGTTCTCTTTTTCTGCTACTGCGTTTAGTTTTCATTTTTCGCCTTGATTTGTGTTCAGATCTTCTTATATCTTTGCATCAAGGTGTATTTTGACCTCTGGTTCATGTTGGTTTTCATTAAAAGAGTTATTTCAAAAAGGTTCGAATGGTGTTGGAAAAGAGAAAAAGTTTCATGCAAAAAAGTGGTACAAAAAGGAGCTTGTGTAGACTGCGGCTTAGGCTTTTGCATGTCGTGCTTGATGTCTTTTTGATAGTATGCTTAGTGGTTTTGCTGTAGCATGACTTGTCTCAAATGACTGAGATTTCTTAATGATCCTTTGAAAAAAATCATGTGTTGTTTTTATTATTTGGAAGCATTAATTTGGTTTTCTCCTTGATGCTTTATTTGGGTTGACTTGGCGCATGCTCACAAATGTTTGACTCATACAAAGTCGCCATAAGCCTCTATGATCATTTAGTTTTTGACTTTTGATGCCATCTTATGCTTCTTTTAATGTTGCTTTGTCGTTTTGCATGATTATGGCCGTTATTGCTGTCTTAGTTGGTCGCTCCCAGTCTTTTGCTTGCCCTCATTTTGTACTGAGTATGAGATCTACTCGTGCATCCAACTCTTAAAAACCAAGTTATTCCAATGTGTCCACCATATATACCTATTAGAAATTTGCTATTCCAAAGTACATTTGACTTGCTTTTATCTATCCTTCAAATTAAACTCTTTTTGGTGTTAAGCGAAAATTGGTCAGTAAAGCTCTCACGAACCTAATGGCACACTTTACTTTTCTCGTTCTTAAAATTTTGACATTGTGGCTCTCTTATGTTGAGTTGTTATACTTGCAAGTTGTAAGTTGGAAATTGGCCAAACCATGCCGTCATGGGGTAAGCTTTCAACATTGCACTTCTTATTTGAGTTGATATCGTGATCTTTTGTTTATGGATACTCGCGATGTGAAACAAGTTGGGAATCTTGCGGGATCATGGAGTTCTTATATGTGTTAGGGAAACGCCTGGGCCGCTAATCTAAGCCATGCATAATTCATGGTGGAAATTTACAGCATGCCTATAGTGGACATTCGATGATGCATCTCAAAATAAAAAGCTATACCAATGGTAAATAAAAGAGATGTCGAGGTGTTCATTGTCTGTTTGTCTTGTCATTTTGATGTGGGCTTGTTCCATGTCATCGGGCAGGAGGTACCCCGTTGGCGGTTCTCGATGATACACATATATTTACAATGACAAGAGCTTGCTTGGGACTCTAAGTCGAGTAGCATGAGGTTTGGGTATTCGTACTTCACGGGACACGAGGTTTTCAACTTATGATTTGTCAAGCATATGCTTCATAATTGTACTCGCATTAACTCTAACCATTCAAGATGCCCATGATGGGGGCAATGAGAGCTCAAAGCTAGTAAGTACCATAATTTTTGAAGGTTTATAAAACTTGCAATCACTGCTTCCCTCTGCGAAGGGCCTTTCTTTTACTTTTTTGTTGAGTCACCACCTTCTATCTTTATGCACCGTCTAAGAGAGCATAGTTGTCATTCTTAGTATAATGTGCATTGTCCCAAAGTTTTCATTGATTGATTCATTATTTTGGATTCACTTGTTCTTAAATTATTTGTATCTAGTCGCCCTCTGAAACTTGAAGGTGTCCTATACATTTATGTTTTGCTATTTCATGAAGGACAAGCTGAAAACCATTTGTTATGTTTTTCCTTATGATTTGAACACACGTTTGACTTTCATTGTTTCATTTTCATGATCTTTTGTTTGTGTTCTTTTACATGTTATAACATGGTTGCTAAGTTTCTTCTATCAAAATTATATCTTTCATGCCCATGTTTTAAGTTCTTTTGATCCCAGCACACAATGCTTACATAGATGATCAAGATTGTGTAGGTGCATGTCACCTAAAAAATTATTCTTTTGTTATCACTTACTGATGGCGCGGTGTTGAATGGTGCTAGAAAACTGTTGGCGTGTAGTTGATGATATAAATGACTGGCCAGTTGGAAACCCCAAGAGAAGGTTTGATGAATATAGCAGCAAGTTTTCCCTCAGTTATGAAACCAAGGTATGTCAATCCAGTAGGAAAAAGCCAAACTCAAGAAGGTGATGCTTGCTAGCCTAGTGACACTCCAACAAGGGCGCCATTAACGATATCTTGTTAGCGCATCTTCAACTAGTAGCAACGTGGAACCTGCACACAACACAACCAAGAACTTTGCTCCCAACTTACGATGAGGTTGTCAATATCAGCGGTTTGCTGTAAACAAAGGAATGAGCGTATCGAGTGGAAAGCAATAGTAGTATGCGAGTAAAGTAAACAGTGCGAGTAAAGTAAACAAGTCATAGCAATGTAAAGGAAATTGGACCAGGGTCCACAGTTCACTAGTGGTGTCTCTCCATAAGATAAATAACAACATGCTGGGTAAACAAATTACAGTTGGGCAATTGATAGAATAAAGATAATGTGCATATGTCAAGAGGATCACTATGAGATTTACTCTTGGCATTACAACAAGATACATAGACCGCCATCCAACTGCATCTATGACTAATAATCCACTCGTGGGGAATCATCCGAGGACCCCTTGAGTATTAAGTTGTGAACAACAAATAACTGCATTAAGCAAAGTGTGTAATGTAAACAAAGCACATGCCCTTGGACATAAGAATGTTGTTTTCTCCCTAGTGGTAACAGCACATCTACAACCTTAGAGGTTTCTGTCACTCCCCCAGATTAAATAGAGGCATGAAGCCAACTATCGAGCATAAATACCCCCTCTTGGAGTCACTAGTATCTACTCGGCCAAGATAGCTACAAACAACGGAGAGGACGCAAGATCATAAACAACATAGAGATAACATAAGATAATATTCAGCACATCAACTCAATCATAACACCAATATTCATCGGATCCCAACAAACACAACATGTAGAATTACATAAAGGTAGTCTCGATCATGTAAAGCAGCTCACGAGATCTAAACATGAAGCACATGGTGGAGAAGACAACCAACTATCTACTGCTATGGACCCATAGTCCAAGGTAGACTACTCACTCATCGCGTCGGAGGCAAGCATGGCGATGAAGAAGACCTCCGGCGGCGATTCCCCTCTCCGGCAGGGTGCCGGGAAGAGCTTCTGGACCCTCCCGATCTCGGGTCAACGACGGCGGCGGATCGCGATGTGTTTCTGGAAAATTGATCGGGTCTTTAGGTTTTTCCCGTCGGGGGGTCTTTATAGGCGAAGGGGCTGCATCAGAGGTGGACCAGGGGGCCCTCACCATAGGGTGGCGCGGCCAGGGCCTGGGCCGCGCCCCCTGGTGGTGAGGCCACCCTCTGGCTCGGCTCCGTCTCCTCTTCAGTCTTCTGGAAGCTTTGTTTAATATCTGGATGTTCAGCTTTTGTTTCGTCCAATTCCGAGAATATTTCCTGTGTAACTATTCAGAAACACAAAAATAGCAGAAAACAGAGAACTGGCACTGTGGCATCTTGTTAATAGGTTAGTTCCGGAAAATGCATAAAAACGCCACGAAGTGTAACGAAATACTAAGCAAATGGTGTAAAAACAAGCATGGAGCATCAAAAATTATAGATACATTTGAGACGTATCAAGCATCCCCAAGCTTAACTCCTGCTCGTCCTCGAGTAGGTAAGTGATAACAAAGAATAATTTTTGAGGTGACATGCACCTACACAATCTTGATCATCTATGTAAGCATTGTGTGTTGGGATCAAAAGAACTTAAAACATGGGCATGAAAGAAATAATCTTGATAGAAGAAACTTAGCAACCATGTTATAACATGAAAAAGAACACAAACGAAAGATCATGAAAATGAAACAATGAAAGTCAAACGTGTGTTCAAATCATAAGGAAAAACGTAGCAAATGGTTTTCAGCTTGTCCTTCATGGAATAGCAAAATATAAATGCATAGGACACCTTCAAGTTTAAGAGGGCGACTAGATACAAATAATTTAAGAACAAGTGAAACCAAAATCATGAATCAATCAATGATAAACTTTGGGACAATGCACATTATACTAAGAATGACAACTATGCTCTCTTAGACGGTGCATAAAGATAGAAGGTGGTGACTCAACATAAAAGTAAAAGAAAGGCCCTTCGCAGAGGGAAGCAGTGATTACGAGTTTTATAAACCTTCAAAAATTATGGTACTTACTAGCTTTGAGCTCTCATTGCCCCCATCATAGGCATCTTGAATGGTTAGAGTTAATGCGAGTACAATTATGAAGCATATGATTGACAAATCATAAGTTGAAAACCTCGTGTCCCGTGAAGTACGAATACCCAAACCTCATGCTACTCGACTTAGAGTCCCAAGCAGGCTCTTGTAATTGTAAATATATGTGTATCATCGAGAACCGCCAACATGGTACCTCCTGCCCGATGACATGGAACAAGCCCACATCAAAATGACAAGACAAACCGACAATGAACACCTCGACATCTCTTTTATTTACCATTGGTATAGCTTTTTATTTTGAGATGAGTCGTCGAATGTCCACTATGGGCATGCTGTAAATTTCCACCACGAATTATGCATGGCTTAGATTAGCGGCCCAGGCGTTTCCCTAACACATATAAGAACTCCATGACCCTGCAAGATTCCCAACTTGTTTCACATCGCGAGTATCCATAAACAAAAGATCACGATATCAACTCAAATGAAACATAGTGCAATGTTGAAAGCTTGCCCCATGATGGCATGGCTGGGCTAATTTACAACTTACATGTAACATCCCAAGATTTTATCAAATTTTGGAGGGAAATTATTTGTTTTTGTTTTGTTGTGTTGATTGAATTTTCACAGGGTTTTAAAACTTTTTGAGATTATTTAAAAGCTCTATTATAAAAACTAATTTAAAACTTTCTATTATTCTTGAAGAACTCATCTGAGAAAACAAGATTTCAAAGTATTATTTTGTTTTGATTTAAAACCTATGCAAGCATGCTTGCAAAGGAGTGATTTTCAAAATGTGATATCTTTTAAAGGATTACATTTCTAAAACATTGTTTGAAAATAGATTTAAAAATGTTATTTATAAAATATATCCTCTGATTTTAAAAGGATTAGTTGAAAACCCTATATCTATTTTTGTATTATGCAAGCAAAGCCTTTTGCTAAATTTATAAAGCCTTTTGAAAATCTTGTTTTATTTTGGGAAAACATGTTTCTTACTGGGTTAAAGCATTGTGTTGAATTTTAGAAAAATTTAGAACTTGGTTTGAGCTCATATGGAGCTAAAATGTAAAAGTTATAAGACAAATCACAAAACAGAAAAGAATAAAAGAAAGAACAAAAAAAAGAGAAAGACAACCCAACCGGGCCACGCCCGGGGCCCAGCAAGGCAACGGCCCAGCCAGGCCAGCCCACCCGCGACGCCCCTCTCTCTCTCTCTGGTTTTCTTTCTTTTTCTTTTTCTTTTTCTTCCGAGCTGATAGGAGGGACCGCCTTGTCAGATCCTCCCTCAACCCCCCCCAGTCATTTCTTCTCACTGGAAACGGTCGCCATTGATCTCGCCCCCCCTCCCTTTACTCCCGAGACCAAAACGACCTCCGCATCACGCCCGCTCTTCCCCTCCTTCTCCTCACTGCTTCTCCTCTCTCACTTCCCTCAAAAACACCACCAGACCACCGATATTGCACGCCGGAGATCCGCATCAAATCCGGCCACCGACGACGAATTACGCTGGGTACAGAGAGCCCTGTGCCCTCCCTCCGGCTTCTCTCTTCCTCTCTCTCTCCGCAGCATCCACTGACGCCTTCGACTCGTCCTAAACCACAGCGCTTCGAGCACCTCGACGACATCCGAAGCTGCCACTGACTCCGGCCACCATTCCCCGCTGCCACAGGAAGTTTCCGAAGTCGCCAACCTCACCCTCGTGCTAGCCGTGACGCCCAGATCATCGTCCACTACTCCATCGCCGCCGTTGATCACCGGAACCTCGCCACCGACGACAACCAGCAGCGCCCTCGCCGGAAAACCTCCCTCGCCGGTGAGTCCCGCAGATCACTTCTCAACTGTCTGATCCGCCTGAGATCCGACGGCCTATTTTGACAATCCGTGTGAACCGGTACCAGCCAATGCTAAACAGCCACGTGGCCAGCCCTCTGTCAAATAGAATTTCTATTCAGATTTAAAAACAGATTTTTGCCTAAACTTTAAAAATTCATATCTTTAGTTCTACAGATCCAAAAATAGAAAATAATATGTCCCTGGAATCCTTGAAATGTGTAGAACCTAAATGTGCAAAAACATTTCTTGGGTACTGTACAAAATTTTGAACCAAAATTCAAATTGTATAAATTGCACATTAGCACCAATTAATTCATATCTTTTGCTCTGAACATTCAAAAATATCAAATTTGTAGTCTATGGATTCCTCAGAACTTGTAGAACATTTTAGAATCAAGAAAACCCAAAGTTGATACGTGCACAAACTTGCTACATTCAAATCTATCCAAATCACTACTTTGATCGTAAATTGATGTGGCGACCCTGAATTTATCACAAATTCGAAGTGCCCGTTATGCATTCCACCACAATCCCAGAATCATTGTTGTGATACACATAACGTAGTTGGTAACCAGTTCCATAGACATTACAATACGATGATTCAAATACAATGGTCATAGAGACCAAGTTCACATTACAATACAATATAGCAGCGGAAATAACGTCTTCGGGTCCATGCCTTCACCCTACAGGCAATGGCGTCTCAGTAGAAGATCTTAGTTCTGGTATTCTTCTTCATACCCTTCCTCCGGATACTCTTCCCCATAGTCTGGCCAAGTTGATAGCCAGGGACACAGCCGTGAGTACATTGGATGCACTCGCAAACCATCTTATAAATGAAGTGTTGAAGTAGATATGCAAGGTTGATATGGTGGACTAAGCACTAAGTTTAGTTTGCAAAAGCTAGTTTTATTTCCCAAGAACGTTCATTGGTAGAAAAGAAGTTTAGTTCTCTAAGTTTAATCTAAGGGAACTTCAAGTGTGTCAAGATCAAGGTCAAGTCAAGTCATGTCATTCACCCAGTTCACATAAGTTATTAGCATTCTTGACAAAAGTCAAGTACAGTTTGCCAACTATCCATAATCGAGGACGCGGCTATTCGAATAGTTTGAAAACCTCTGCAGAGGGGTACACTTTACCCACAAGATTCGATACATCTGCCGGGAGAAATCCACGGATCGTCATACACAAAGTATGCGGGGTTCAGATAATCAAACAAATTCTTTCACTTGCTCACTCTAGTACAGGATCCTTCCCTAGAGCCCGAGATACGGAAATCCCCGTTCCGACGCCTCTAGTTTTGCCCGCTCCGGGATGCCGGATGAGTGGAATCTCCACTTGGTACAGAAGTAACCGCGCACGGTGCACTTCCATAAGGTTTGATGCAAGGCCTCCCGTACTAGGGTAAACAAGCTACGGACTAAGCCCCTTCCCATTTAGGGGTAATGTGGTCGTACGGTAATGGTTGGCTCACATAGTACATCACTTATTATCATTTCGAAACTCATTCCATAGTCCTTAGTCAAGATTATTTTCTTTCAGAAATCCATCATGTATGAGTAGTCTCCAATTCAAGCTTTCAAGTTCAAGTCACCACTTTCAAATAGGGTTCCCCTATAGATGACTTCAAATTTATTAGCGACTAAGCAACTACTATGAGTGATGATACCACTAAATAAGGTTGGATAAACTCAGCTTGATGCTCTTGCTAAACAAGATATCACTACACATCTATCATTCTACTCTAGCAATTCAATCATGCAATTTACTTAAAACAAGTAGAATGCAATAGTAAAACTAGGCATTTGGAGTATGATTCAAAAGATGGCTTGCCTTGGTTGGCAAAGTGTCCGGGGTATTCTTCTTCTTCTTGATAATATTCCCTCTCAATATCCTCCTCGGCAACACTAGCGTCTAATAACGAATAAACACAAAGCACATCATCACTACACAATGCTAACAACACACCAAGCACACATACTTGTTTTCAAACCATAGCCTTCCTATTAGATTTTATTTGAATGGTTTTGCAAGTTTCTTCCAAGTTTGCATTTAGTGTGCAAGTTAATTTTTCTACCAGATGCCATGTGTGGTTTACTTCTTGAGTATGGGTTTTGACTAAGGGTGTTAGGGCTAGTTTAAGTGAGGATTGACTAATCA